>JBBYHL010000016.1:10676623-10689552 GCA_038381835.1 Adansonia madagascariensis | reverse complement strand
TATCAGAAAAATGAAGCCCACGTCACTATATTTAATGGAGAAAATAGTAAACATTTACAATTGGACCGAGGTTCAATATCTATAGGGACTAAAATTTTTCGAATTATCGTATAGGGATTAAATCCGCATTTTGTATACAGTCCAGGGATTATTTGCACAATTAAACTTAAATTGTAAAGATAAGTGTATTTTCTTGTAAACTTAAAAGATTAATGTGCTTTTTCCTTATAACAATATGATTATGATTTATATTAATTATTTTTTAAATTTATTCAATTCAAGAATAAATAATCAAAATTCTTGAAGTAAATTTTTGTAGGAAAAAAAATCAGAAAAAATATCTTTCAGTTAAGAAATTTTTTTCGAGATTGTACTTTACATTCTTTATAACTTTAAACTGTTATTTGACTTCAAATTTTACTATCATACTTTTAGACACAATGTTTATGTATACAATACATGTGGATGATTATTTTATATGCTAACAATGGAGTTTTTAGATTCATAAATAAAATTAAAACATTGTCTTGTATTTTGTTTATTATATTTATCTTTTGATTATTTTAAGTATACGCTAAAATTATGTTAAGTATTTTATATTATATTATATTATATTATATTATACACATTGAAATGGGACTTATCCACTATACGGTGGAAAATGTTTTTAAAAATATAAGGTTCTGGGAAAATGTTAATGTTTATATTTTATTCTATTTTTTGAAAAATAATTTTTTTTTATTTTCACTTTGAGGTTTCCCTTTGAAAACAATTAACAAAATAATAAAATTCAAAAATCCAAATCTGGTGGCAGGAACAGTGGACCGAGTCATTAGTGCCTGATTATAAACATATCGACTGAATTGCTATTTGTTTCTCAGGCAGCTAAGCAATCGTGATCAAAAAGAAAAATATTGAATATAATTTATATATATATATATGTATATTAATTTAGGCCATGTCAATCTGGGACAAATTGCTATTTTATTTCAAGGTGTTAAAAAATATATATATATATTTTGTAAATCAAGAATTTTGAAACCACCATTTCTAACGTTTTGAGTTTGACATAAGCAATTACTTGCATTAACGGGAAAATCAAAATTTTATTGAAATGTTATTTCTCCCACCATTAACTGGAAAGCAAAAGGCTAACAAAGGTACATATGTTGTGTCTGCTGCCAATGGTTGTAAGCAAAAGCCTAGCGGAGATCAAAAAGACGACAAATATATTGCATTAACTTTTTTTAACCGTGCAAAGTTCGTAATCTTGAAATAAAAATTAAATTACAAATGTTAAAATTAAATTTAAATTTATCGGATATCAATTTTTAGAGTTCGGAGAAACCAGGCTTTCCACGTAGGTCACTGCAGAGAAGCGTTGGGGTGCTCCTCCAATGCAGAGAGTCTCCCCTGTTTTCTTCTCCAAATCGAACCAAGCGGGCTTAGAACCCCCGCCATTGTCAAGCAATATTTTATCACCATCCCGGGAATATTCTATAGCTCTGGTGTGATATATATTCATAAGCGTCATCCGTTCCCATTCGTGTCGTGATAGATAAATTATTTCAGTCCATGACTCCTTAGCTCCATAGTCCTTCATCACCCATAAAACCACGTTATCTTCGACTAAGCCAGTTGATCCATCACGAAAAACAGACAGACATCCTCTCAAATTTCCAACATTCATATAACTAAAATTTTTCTCTTCAATTTCACGTTCAGGCACTTCATAAAATTCCTCAGCACAAAGATCAAGAAAAAAGATCAGTTTACCTCCAAAATTTTCCCCTATTTCATCGCCTACCCAGTGCAAGGAACCATTAACGTAAGCACCGTCGTTATAATTAATGGGAACGTCATAAGGGCAATCCTTAATCCTCCTCCAAGAATTAGCTCCCAGACTATAGATCATAACCATGAGGCGATTTCGACTCTTTGATCTAAGCATTTTCACCACTTTGTAGTCCTTGCTGACGACATCGTACCCGAATCCAAGTATGATATTCTTATCATAGCCATATCCAGGTATGATATCATGATCCATGGTTATATCATCGTCATTAATTGTTGGCAGATAATGGGATTTTCTGGTTGATGGATTCCACAAAGCAATGCCTGCATCACGATGGTATACAGCAAGCAAACCATTGCAATAACCAATTATTCTGGAATGATATTTGTCCCTCTCGGCTCTAAATGGGCGAGGCAATTGCACCAAGTTGCACAGCGAGTCGAAATCCACGGAATAGGCCGTATCATCTCTTTCTTTACAATTATCAAGAAGAAGCTTGATGTTGGTGTTGGTCTTCAAGGACTGATGGAGATGGAGTTTGGCGAAATCTGGGTGATCTATGAGAGAAGCCCACGGTTTGTACACGCATTTAAAGCGTAACAGTGTCTTCACAGGAAGCCGACTAAGGATATCGGGGATCAGATCGGTTATAAGAGTAGACATTGGTGGATTAGGCAAAGACAGAAGGAAAGTTTTGATTGAGGGTTTTGAAAAGAAATGAGATGGTCAAACACCAATGAGCAAACAGGAAAGTTATAAGAAAAAGCCTTGGACATAACCTGCATGTGAGTTCATTATCAAATTACATAAAAGTCAAACCATCATGTGCCCATCTTTTTTCCGAAGTTTGGAGATCAAAGACGTTGGTATTCGAATTTAAGATTGTTTAAAAATGACACCGACTCTGATATTGATTAGGATCCCATGGTTTTTATTAATGAATCTGATTGCTTAAACCTTTGTTTATATATATTGTTTTAAGATATGTTGTCAGTCCCCATTCCCAGGTGCGACTTGGAAATAAGATTGACCCTTTAAACTCTCAAGACATTGTAAAATTACAATGAGATTGCCATGCTAATTGAATCTCTAAAATGCAGACTTGGAAAGAGTTGAGGAAAAATTATAAAAAATTGAATGGATTGCAAGTGTAAGAAGAATAGAACTTAAGTCTTCTAAGATTCAAGAAGAGCAGATTTCCAATTGAGAATGCTGATATTTAAAGTGAAAACGGATGCCACTGCTTGGCAAGTTAGAACTTACTCAAGTTGAGGCCATGAATCGGTAGAAAAGATGAATTATTTACTTCTTCTCCACTGGTTTTATGTTATTACTTTTTGATCAGTTTTCATATCAAGTGCTGCATATATATATATATATGAACTTGGAATTTAACTAGCTGATTTATATAATCAGTTGGTATCTTATAAATTTAAAATTTAAATTTAATATTTATAATTTTTTTTTTATTCTCAAACTATGCTTTTTTTTTTTTAACTAAAAAAAAATTATTAGAAGCTTATCATGCAATGAGATAATAAAAGCACAAGAACACGAATTATAGGTTTTACAAGTGAATCCAACGTAACATGATAACTTTTTTGCTTAAATTCTAATGGAGAATTGATCAAAAAGATATATATATATATATATATATATATATATATATATAATCATTTTATTAGCCGCAGTTTTTTAATGCTGATTTTAGTATATTTTTAAGGGGTAATGGCATAATGTCCTAAGAATTCCTATAGCATTGGAAAAGTTATAACATGATACATGCGTAATCAAATTATCCAATTAGATGTTTGAACTTTCAGCTCGTTTATAACATAAAACTAACTCTTAATACCATTAAATAAATATTAACCCTAATCCTTTTCTTCTAATTCCCCCACTCCCCAAAAAAAATAAAAAAAATCCTGAAATAGTAATTTAAGAGAGGTGAGGAGGGTAATATCGTCAAGGAACCTTTCCTGGGAGTCCTTGGGGAGTCTCTCATTCCGTCACAGTCTGAAAGTCGTTCATACGGCTCTTTTCTCTTCTTCTTCAACATTATCCATTTCTCTCCTTTTTCCTTTCCCGAACCATATAACAATTTTTTCTGTAGGAAAACTAAAAAAAAAAAAAAACTAAGTAATTTCGGTGGGAATGTCGGGGAAAGGAGCGAAAGGTTTGATTACGGCTGGCAAATCCACGAAAGACAAAGACAAGGACAAGAAGAAACCCGTTACTCGCTCTTCGCGTGCTGGTCTCCAGGTCCCTCTCTCCCCCCACCCTCTTAATTTTCAGCTTGAATTAGCTTCTTTTATTATTGTTATTATTATTGTTGTTGTTGTTGTTGTTGTTGTTCTTTCAGTGCATTAGATTTGTATTTATGGAGCATTCTTGAATTCCTGGCAAAAGTATAGTTTCAGATCAAGAAAAGGAGAGTTTTTTTTTTTTTTGCTAATTTATTCTCATGTTTTATTTCTTTTTAATTGTTTATTGAGAAGAAGGCTTCTAAGATTACTGGTGGAATTATTTAAGCAGGAATTTGCATTATTATTTAGCTAGTTCTTTTGGAAATCTGTCTGCATTTATTGCATCAAATTTAAAGTAAACGAAGTTTTGCTTTGTTAACTTAAAGGCTTATCGATAGATAATCTGGCTGGTTTAACAATGTCATAGTTTTAAGGATTGACTCTTGATGCAAGTCCAATCATCTTAGCTCGTTTCTGGTCATTTTGATTTCTGGGTCGCATGGCCTTGCTAAATGGCATCTATGGATAAGCCTTGTGGTTTTGTTGCAATGGATGCCACTGAAGGTAGTCATTGTCTCCGAAGTTGATGATTGAATTGAGGTATGAACATTAAGGATTTATAAGATCTAAGTTGTTGCAAAGGGACACTTAGGTTAGGTGTTCTATAAACAATTATAGTCCAGAGTGCCTTATTAATTGTCATTTCCATGATGAGGGCAAAAAAGAAAAGGGGAAAGGTGTGGTGTGGGGGGAGTTTGGAAAGATGGTTCCCGTTGATAGCGTTTGAGTTTTGTATGTAAGTTCCTTATTCCAAGGCGCTGGGGAAATTTTGTGAAGAATGGTTGAGACGTATGGTCCGTAAGAAAAACTAGATAGTAACTATTGCTCCAAGTCAAATAACTAGGGCTTAGGATATGCTGATTTCAATTGTGCTAATGTCCTATTGGGCTTGTTTTATTTACTGTCTGATATTTTGATAGCTACATTAAGTTTAGTAAAGTGATTTTTGATTCATAAGATATTGTTTGGTTTCTCTTGCTTCTCTAAATGTTAAATAAATGAGCATGAGGTACACAAACAAAATAACCGCCATGAAATGATAACCGATAATGAGCTTTTACTTCATGTTGGCAATTTTTATGAGGGAATGATGTGATGACAACTTTTACAAGAGTTGCTTACTTGAACAACTAAACGGACTTGTTAGTTATTGGTCTGGTAAAGTTTTGTTCCATTAGGAAAAGTATGTATAAGCTTGAATTTGTGAGTGATAGAAATATTTTCGCAGGGAAAGAGAATGCTTGTTTCTTTTGTAGTCTGGATTGACAATTTTATGCTAAAATGGAATTTGTGGATGGCTATGGTCTGTTCCAGCAAAGGAGCACTGAGAGTTGCTTGTTGGAAAATAGGCTCCAACAATAGAAGCGCATGCATATAACACAATCAAACAACTATTTATTAATCAGGAGCATTTTTTTTTTTATGGATTTGTTGATTGTCACTAAACTAAATTTTCTTAGTGCTTCCAATGCTCATTTACGACTGGAAATATAAGATTCAACTATGGAAATTTTTCAGATGTTCGAAATAAGAAAAGGATTCATTCATAGAAAGGGGCTTGCCAAAGAGTTTTAAGTATGTTGCATTGAAATGTAGTAGTATTTGACTCTTCTGTATGAATTTTTTAACTATTAACTATATGTGTTTAATTTCTCATTTTTGTTAGATCTAACATTTGAATTGAAATTTATGCTATTAAAGCCACATGACAAGTCAATCTATGGATACACTAAAAAAACCTTTTTTTTTTATGTAAAATCTTTGTAATTTGGAAGATTACCATATTGTTGAAGAACATGATATTGACTTTTGTTAAGGTCTTGTAAATTGCGATAACTTCTATATGTGATAGTTGTATGAGTTGCTCTTATTCCTCACCGAGAGCTTTTAACTTGCTCCACCTCCTTGATATTGGTTTTGCTACCGATTTGGACTCCTTGTCTTGATCTTCAACTACCCTGAACTTGTGCTATTTGGTAGTTGCAAGATAGATTTGCTGGTTTAATTGTTTGTATTCTACAAAAACACTTTGGATAGACCAAGTAGTGCTAAGTTTTTTGCACTTGTCTTAGATTAGATATCTAGTTATCCAAAGTTACATGCTTACCAATATGGTTGTTTCAGCATCTGGAACTTGTCTTGCTTCTTTGCTACACTTAGCTGTGCTTTTATGATTAACAAGTTCTGAAATCTTCCAAATCATCATCCTTTTCCATGTTTGAATTAAGACTGCATTCTACATCTGTTTCACAGAAACTGAGTTCCTGTATGTGATCAAGGGATAAATCATCATCTGTAAGATAGATGATAGACTGGATAATATTTTGTACTCTTAGTACCTACAGTTAATCCTTTGAAATTACAACCGATCGATTCTTATGTATTATGTATGCACTACATGTAGTTTCCTGTGGGTCGTGTGCACCGACTTTTGAAGACAAGAGTTAGTGCAAATGGAAGGGTTGGAGCAACAGCAGCCGTATACACTGCTGCCATACTGGAGTACCTGACTGCTGAAGTGCTCGAACTTGCCGGTAATGCAAGCAAGGATCTGAAGGTTAAGCGTATTACACCTAGGCATTTGCAGCTCGCTATCCGGGGCGACGAAGAACTAGATACCCTGATCAAGGGAACCATAGCCGGCGGTGGTGTCATCCCACACATTCACAAATCACTTATCAACAAATCCTCCAAGGAGTAGTTTTATGTGTTCGGTATCTCTGTTAGCTTTTGTCCGTAAACCACCAACCTCTGAAAATTGTTTTGAGGGCTGCTTGTTTTTGGACATGGCGGATACTTGTTTTTCAGTAGCTAATTATGGAAATTCAGGATTTGAATTAGAAAGATGGCTTCAAGTTTCAATTCTAATGCCAACTGCTGATATATACATATATATATATATATATATATATCTGTGTAGTTCGTATAATGAAATAAGTTTCCCATTTAAAGATAATTAAAATCCATGTAACTGGTAGATTAACAAACCCTGTCTGAAACTTTCAGAGGACTTATCCTAATCTAAATACTCGCGTATATAAAATTTTAAATATTGTTAGAAAAAAAAAACCTTGAAACTTTGACAACTTTTTGTATATTATTATTTATCAAATGGTTAGTGTTATTGGACTAAATTTATAAATATTCTTTACTTAAAACATGTTATAAATCAGGTAAGAAACCAAATAATCATAAAAATTTCAAGGACCTTAGCTAAAACAAGGCTCTTTATGCTAACGTGCAAATATTCATTTGAATAAACCTATAAATTAATTAAACTGGTTTCATATAACCACCTTCAGGCAACAAATCTCATTTCAAATCTTAATATCTACGGTCCTTCTATTCACATATTACAATTTAAAAAAAAAAAAAATCATCTGAATAATTTAATTTATCCACAAATTCTTAGTTGAGTTATAAGAGCCAATGACATACTAAAGTAAGACCCAAAAAACATGACTTACAATCATATTTTTCCTCCCACCAGAAATAGAACTATGAACCTAAATTATAATTCTTAGTGAATTAAATGCTTATATACTGAAGAAATTTTTACTGCATATCTTGATAAACATATTAACATAGTTAACTTTCCCAGCTGGTAACCACAAAAATTTGTGGGATAATTAACCGAAATAGGATAAGGGGAAAGAACTTACACACAAAAAATTGGAAAGATCAGATCCCATTTCTAGTTTGACATTGTTTATAAAACTCCCCTTAGATGGGTGTGACCCTGCATTCTCTGCCATCCAAAATTGGGGGACCCCTTCTGTTGGATCATGCCGTCTTTAGCAATGTACAAAAACAACAGCAAAATCTTTCCTGTAAGATAAGAACCCTGCCAGTGTTTAGATATGTTTATAATGCTGAAAATTAAACTATAACGAACTGAGTTAAAGTTTTTTGTTTTCTTTGTTAGGATGGCTGAATCTTACTTGGTTGTGTGTTTAGGTTTTACCCGAATGTAGTTGACACCTTCAAATGGCTACTTAGCTAACTTCATTTCATCTTTAGCTGATTCCTAATAGTTTGGATCTCCTTCCCTTGTCGCTGATAAGATATGAGACGGTGGGGACAACAAGAAACATTATAGGAGTTGGAAAATAAGAGAACATAACAATCCTGACTGGTAAAAAGTCGAAAAGGAAAATATTTTAAGAAATGTATTTAACCACATTCAAATAGGTCATGTTTAGAACACAGAATTATAGGTAGGATGGGATAACATGGATAATATTGATGAGAAAATTTGTCTCCATACTATCCTTTTTATGATAACATTCTTATTTCATCTTGCATAGCCCCATTCTTAACTCCAAAACTCTTTTTCTTTTTTTTTTTTTTTTGGGGGGGGATGAGTGGGTTCTAAAATAACAAAAAAAAGGACCTTTATCACTTTACCTAAGAAAACTCTTATACCTCTATTACACACAAATAAACCCTCAACTTTTAATTTATACCCAACTAAGCCTTTAACCTTTACCTTATACCTAAATAAGCACTTAACCTTTAATTTATACCTAAATAAACTCTTAAATCAATCTTTCACTTGATATAAGACTTATTTGGGTACAATTAAAAGTATAGAGCCTTACTTAGGAAAATAATTCAAGGGCTTTTATAGTATTTTAGCCTTTTTTTGTTTTTCTAAGTCACATTTACTTCACTTTTGAAGATGCAGCAAAAAGCAAAGAGACAAAAAGTAAATAATAAATTGGAGCCTAAGTGTCTTAAGCAAATAAAAAGAACTTAAAGATGGCAGCACCTCATGTAATGCCTTCCACCACATATCTGATTTTTGTTGCAGTATTCGCCACTCCATTCCCATATCATATTCAATGTTATTAGGCTGGGAAGAATGCGATGTTGACTTTGCTTTTTTCTGGAGGAAAAAAAGACATTTCAAATAGCCCTTTTTTTATTAATAAAAAATACATACAGATAAAAAGTGATAAAAGGGAAAAGCAGATCAAAATTTCAAGAAAACATGAATTAGTTAATACAAAGATTAAGTTACCATCTCTTCAGTCTGCCTTTGAAGCTGGAGTTTGTCAATGGTAAGATGACCAACAAATCCAGCTATTTTGGCAGGCTTCCTCAAAGATTCTTTCCTAGCAATTAGAGGTCTGCAAGTAAAAGAAAGCTATTTAGTAAATCACCTCTTCTGCAAAACAAAGTAAAACCTTAGTCAGTTAATATATTATAAACTCTTTATTAAAATTTGTACGCAACAAAATTATGAACCAATATCTTATTTCTATTTGCTAATATATATGTGTACTGTGCGCAAGTGTGCATGCCAATACGTGGTGTTCTCTCGTACTTGTTAAATTTTGGATTTTCTGTCATCTTATATTCAAGTTGGACATTTCCAACTATAACCAATTGATTTTAGATTAGATACTTAATAGTATCAAAGACCAGGTTCCGCTCTATCCTGTAATTAACCCATGTGAGGTTGTCCATGTGTAGACTCTTGCTACACATGAAGAGGAGTGTTACATGATGTTATCTCATCTGTTGTGTTTCTTGCATTCTTACATTCAAGTTGAGCCTCTCCACCTATTACCCAATTGACTTTAGGTCAGGTGCTTGACATATACAAAATTTTAAATTCTTGTTGCAACCCCTACCAACTACCTATTCCTGTTTTCTCTGCCATTCTTAACTTTTTCTTCTACTAGCAACAATCCACCTGGATTCACTCAGTTGAATGAAATCCTAACCACTAGATTATAGCTGCTAATTCATGGAAACAGAGCTTAAGAAAATACAATTAAAAGAATATTGTAACTGAAAAAAAAAATGGAAAACAATCTAACAAGAGCAACTTATAAAATACCTCCCATCTGCTAGCATTAAGCATCTCTTCATCAACTGGTAAATTGCTGAGTTAGCTGCTTCTTTTGACTTGAATATAATAAGGGCCTTACCTGTTAAAACATAGACGATGTTGAACTCACATTTTCAGGCTTGAAGAACAGATAACTCAAACATCAATTACCAAATAGTTCATGTGATTGTTAGACAAAGTTACTATGTGCTTTGAAAGCCACAAGTAGGTGACGTACCATAGTGGGGGCAAGAAAAAGTAGTCTTTTCTAACATTTTTGCCTCAACCTTCTCTTTAAATGCATGCCAAACAAGATCCTGACAAGGAAATTCCAAATAAACTAGTAAATAAAAACTAAGAAAGAATATTTGGGACTAGGAAACTTCAACAAGATCTCATCTGCTAGATTACGGTCTCCCTTAGCATTTCCAAGCACAATAGCAACATGCATGTGTGACTTAACAACTTTAATCCAAAATTTTAAAATTTTTTCGAAGTAGTTACAAATATGGGTGAAACCAATACATCTCTATTGGTACGTACAACAAGGGTAATGCACAAAACCAAATGCCATAACAACAAAATTTCAGTTCGAGAACAGTTTTCTAACCCATGCTATCTAACACTACCAAAACCTAGAAAAAGGTCAAAACATTGAAGAGAAGCAGTACATAATCAGCTGAAAGGAACACTAAGAAGAAACATATGACAAAGTCATACGTAAAAGAAGCATCACAGCATGCAAATCATGACTGCAGGATTCTATCAAATACGTATTTGATAGCATTGGGCTCTTCCATAATCAAAAAACAAGGAGAAAAAAAAAACACTAACATGGCACAGTTTGAATCCCCATAAGCTACTTTCTTGGGATAAGAGTAATTAATCAGTAAAAATACCACAAACCTCTACTTCCGCTGACGTGTAGGATGGATCCATATTTTCAAGTGAGATCAGGCTACCTGCTTCTTGAGCTCTCTCAAGTCTTTGCTCCCAAGGCTAATGATAGAAATGGCGATAATAATATATAGAAGATAAAAGATAAACCAGTCAAGATATGATCTTATCAACAAGGCCATCTGCTAGTTTTCAGGTTTCCACATTATTCTTAAGCAACTATACTTAACGTTATGAAGTTTATAAATCACAAAAGAAGGTTAAACAGCAAAAAGAACTAAAAGAAGCAACATGGATTATGTTTAAAAGAGATTATCCAAATGGTAAAGATCTGCTATGAACTATGTTGGGGGACATTTCAGTGAAATGGTGATAAAATAAAAGGTTGAAGCAACTACATGTAAACTTGCTAAAAAAACTAGATAGCAAATAACAGTGAATGGTAACGGAAAAAAAGGCTAAAACTCACTAGTTGCTTGAACCAATTTCTTCTATCCTGCAAGGATCAAATGGAAGATATTACAAGGGTTGCCAAACTCATAAACGAAGAGTATAAGTTCATGTATCATACTAAAAAGATTGCAGTTAAACAATCAAAACATACATCATCTGGTCTTCTTGAAACCTGTACAAGTTGATTATCAATGTTTATACCCCTATCCTGTCCTGGTTGGAAATCTAAATTGCGAACTTTGCCGCTGGTCCTCTCATCCAGAAAAAGCTTCCTCTTTTTATAAGGCTGGATCTCAGCTGCACTAGTAAGTGAATCATTAGGAAATTGCACTTCAGCTTTATCAGTTTCATCTTGAACTTGGCAGTGTGAACTTCCACTATCCTGAGTCCTACTGCTACAGAAAGATTTCTTAGGCCTTGAGGGGCTATTCTCACTTGGAAGATGCACTTGCTTGCTTATGCTAACGGGAGCTATCTTTGATTCTGCAAGTTCCAGAAGCAATCTAATTTCATCTAATTATTTGAGTTTATAAATACATTATCGAAGAAAAGAATACATAGAAAACACCTTTCACCAATGAGCTTACTCTGCTACCAGAATTGTCATCTTCTACAGTATTGCCAATTGCTTTCATTACTTTTAACTTATAAGATATATTTGGTCTCCGAGTTTGTCCCTTAACATTGGGAGGACCTAGTGGCTTTTGTTCCTTTTTCTTGTTGAAGAAGTGTTCCACTGCAAGCATTCAAAAACAAAAAAAAAAACAAAAAACCAAAGAACTTCTAAAGCATCGCTAGTATATATCCCAATTTAAAATTTTAGAGTGGATATCTAACCTTTAACTCCATCCACCATATCTGGAAAAGTATCCAATATTGCCAGCTCTCCAACGTCAAAATGGCAGCAGAAGAAGTAATCAGCCTGTCGCAAGTCTGCTTCAGATGATACTTGTGGATTTCTATGATCATTTGATGTGCAGACAACAGTGCATTTTCCAACAATTGATTCCTACATTTGCAAAACATGAAGATCATACATAATTAAAATATCACCAATGACCTAGTTTTTACAAATTGAGAGGTTTTCTAAATAGTAGATATAAGATCAACACGACCAATAGAATTATTGTAAAAGAAGCAGTACTTACCATAAGAACTATTTTGTTAAAGAAAATCTTTAGTCAGTTGTGTTTTTCATGATTTCATCACATATCATGCAGTATTTTAAGCTTATCTAAAATCATATTTGCATTTTCAACTTTCTTTTTACATGGCAGATGTAGGCAGGTGTTTTCCTAGTACCAGTTTAATTTAAGATAAAATTCGTTCCATGATAAGGTAATTCTTAGTTAATAACCATATAGCAACATGACATAGGGCATTTGATTGTGTTACCGAAAAAAGACACGACAGACAGATACTGAGAGAAAAAGAAGTAACTTTCAGACTACGAATACATGCGGATAATATAAAACAAATAGCTATATCTTTATCATGTGGTGCGTATAATAAAGCCATCTAAGAATAATATTAAAGCTCATAAAATTCCTATATCATCATTCCAAGTAGAAAAGCAGAATTGAATATGATTTTGCCAATGACCAAGTAACCAAATGATAACTCCCTTTGCCTTAATGAA
>JBBYHL010000016.1:10651996-10664383 GCA_038381835.1 Adansonia madagascariensis | reverse complement strand
ATTATTTATAATTAATAAAAATTAAAAAAATTATTTTTATATTAATATTTATATATTTTATAATTAAATTTAAATAATATTATATTTTAATTATTAGATATCAATTTAAATTGAATTAATTCGAATAGATAAAAAAATATGTACAAAACCAACATCTGGAACGTCGTAGTCAATTGTTGTGAATAGAAAAATTTGGGTCTAACGAATCATTGCGTTCAATTTTGAACTATGAAGTTTACAAGAAAGGCAAACCATTAGCCATGTTTGATTTTTTGCACAAATAGGCTTTGATAAAGACTGAAACTGAATTATTCCTTGAAAAGAATATTTGATCATACAATATTAATCAACCAAAAGAAAAAAAAATGTTGGTAGGATGCTATTCACGAAAGTTAAGCTAACGACGAAGATTAAAGTTGCTCGTAAGTCATGCTTATGGGTTGAATTAAATGGAATCAAATTTAAAAAATAATAAAAGAATTCATTAATAATATTTTGATAAAACACGATATAAATCCAATTATTCGAATACAAACAAAATCATAATATTTAGTTTAGATTTAGGTGTTAATATTAGTCTATCGTATGTATTTATTAATTTTTTTTCTTTTTGAATATGGTAAAAAAATTTTTTATTATAACTATAATTTTATAAAATAATTATAAAATTATTTTGATTTTGTAGACACTATTAATTTATCTCTCTCTCTCTCTCTCTCTCTCTCTCTCTCTCTTTTGATTTTCAAGTTCTTGCAACTTAATTTTAGTACATGTGATTAATATCCCTTAATTCTTGGACCAAAGCTCTAAACCTATTTTTTCTTTTGCTTCCCTTTAAGTGAGGAAGCAATACCATTTCAAACCCTAAATCCAGTTGGCAATTATTTAGGTTTTAACATCACTTGGCATTAAGAGCATTATTTAGCATTGTGTAAGGATCTTGAGAAAATTAAGGGCTTTTTGACCTTTTAAAAAATATAAAAAAAGTAAAATCAAATACAAACATATAAAACACTATTTAGATAAAAAAATTAAACCAATCTTTTAAATATTTAAAATTATTAAAAAAATAAAATATAATCACTAATATTAAGAATACAACACTTACATCTAGCTAGTATATATATATATATATATATAATTTTTATGATAACATATTATTAAAAGCATTTAAATACAAATAATATTTTTGATTTTGATACAATTGATTGAATTCATCGATTCATTTTAATAAAATTTTAATTTTAGTTATAATAACTAATTAATAAAAATATATTTTTTATTTATTGGTATATTTTTTAATATAAAAAATTAAAAATTAAAAATTTATTAATTACAAAATAAAATAAAAAATTTCCAATTAAAACAAATTACAAGTTTCATGTAACGCACCGAACCAAAAATTTATCAATTTTCGATTCGATTTTTAATCACAATGGAAGAAGCAGAAAATATCTCCAATTCCCAAAAGCCCAAATTGATATATTTATTCAAAATGTTAAGTTAGTTGGGGTCTTCTTCGGGTCGGGTAGGGTGAGACTGTAACAGCAGCATACGTGAATCCCTTTTTCCCTACTTGCGAAGATACCATTTTAGATACTTTTCCTTCCCCCCGCGGCCACCCTCTCCGATGCTTCACTTTCCCAGCCTTTCATTTTTGCTTTTTATTTTCTTCTAATTTTTTTTTTTGGAAAAATTTTTTTTTCCTAATTTTTCTCGTAAATCAGTGAGTCGTGACCCGCCATTTGTTCTCTTCTAATCTGCAAATTTTGTCTTCTTATTTAACCGCTTTGCCAGGCCTTTAACCTCTTCTTAATTACCCTTTTGAAAAAAATTCTCTCTTTGTAAACTTAAAAGTTCTAAATTCTTTAACTTGGAGTAAAATTGTTTGTTTTTTTCTTAGGGTTTGGTTTTATGTTCCGTTTGATATAAAAGGGTATTCTTTTTAGTACCCATTTCTTTCTTTGAGAAAACAATCTTCTCCAGATTCCAGCCAGCCACCTTATCTCTCAATCTTCTTTCGCCTCCTTTGTTTTTATTTTTCTGTGTCTCTCTTATATGTTCTAAAAATTTTTAAAGCTTGTTTTTGGGGGATTTGATTCCTCAATTCTTTTTGAAGGAACCTTAGGAGAGACATGGAAGCTGTTTTACAAACCAGAGGGCTTCTTTCATTACCACCAAACCCGACCAGAGCCAGAAGCCTTTTGAACCCTTCACAAGGCTTAAAGCAGAGGCTTTTTGCTTCAAAACCTCTAGGCCTTAATGGGTTATCTCTATCTTATAAAAGGGTTCCAGGCGTTGTAGCAAAACCAAATGGTTTATCTCCGAAAGGGAAGAACTTCATTTGCAAGGCTGAGGCTGCTGCTGCTGCTGCTGATGGGCAGCCTTTGTTTGGTGAAGCCGAGAAGCCAAAGTTCTTGGGTATTGAGCTTGTGACTCTTAAGAAGATTATCCCACTTGGGTTAATGTTCTTTTGTATTCTTTTCAATTATACAATACTTAGGGATACAAAGGATGTCTTGGTTGTGACCGCTAAAGGAAGCAGTGCTGAGATTATACCATTCTTAAAGACATGGGTTAATTTGCCTATGGCTATTGGGTTCATGTTGTTATACACAAAGTTGGCTAATGTGTTGTCAAAGAAGGCTCTTTTCTACACCGTTATTGTTCCTTTTATAGCCTTTTTTGGTGCATTTGGGTTCCTGTTGTATCCTCTCAGCAATTACATCCACCCCGAAGCACTTGCTGATAAGCTTCTTGCAGTTCTTGGACCTAGATTTCTTGGTCCTCTTGCAATTTTGAGGATTTGGAGTTTCTGTTTGTTCTATGTCATGGCTGAACTTTGGGGTAGTGTGGTCATTTCTGTTCTGTTTTGGGGTTTGGCTAATCAGGTATATATACTATCTTATGGTATTCAATTTTAGAAGTGCTTCATTGGCATGATTGTCTAAACATGTTTTTTTTTTTTTTTTTTTAATTCTGGTGTCAGAAATTAGTTATTTTTTAATTATAATTTGCAAATCTGATATAATGGGAATATTCTTATTTGATTTCCCCTAACAAGCAGATCTCATGCTAAAGATTACTTATAATTCTTATCCCTTAAGCTCGATACTTGGTATTGTTAGATTATCTAATCTCACTCATCAAATTCTCTTATTCTTTTTTCTATTGGTTTATGCTTTTGCCTGTATGGCTACATATGTAGTTATCGGGTAGATTTGAAGTTGTTGTTTGTAATTGCAATTTGCATGTCTTTATATAAAGGTAGCCACTAGAGATAGAGTTTGCTTGCTTTATTTATTTATTTTTTTTTTCAAAACTAGTTAGCATGTTGAATGATATGTTTGCGTCAAGATTCTGCTTCTTTCCATTAATTCTGGTTGCTTTCTGTATTTCGAAACTAGTTAGCACGCTCAACAATATGGTTGCATCAATGATTTGGCTTGTGTCCATTAGACGGACATCAGCAATTGTTCTTTTTTTTTTTTTTTTTTGATTTGAAATCTCCTTAGAAGTTCTGCATTTCATGAATGCCATTTATGTTATGTAACTTTTCTTACCGATCCAGACTAAACAAAACTGTTTTGCTTACTGTACAATTGGAATTGGCTTCTAGAAACAGATTGTGGGTATTGGAGTTCTTGTTCCTTTTTCCCTTCAAATTCGTGTTTTTTCTCTGTATTCTAACACGTTACTTACCTAGGAAAATTTTCTTTCTGTTTAATCTTCTATTGGAAAAAAGTACAGATTAGAAACTTTGACGGTTTTCTATATATAATCTTATCTTGGCTATACATACATATAGGGGTGGTTCCTGATGGAAACTTATTTTTTGATTTGAAAATTCTACTTGCTGGACCATTCTTTGTTTCCTAATACTGGAAATTAAAACCTTATAAGGAATTGCAGAAGAAAGTTCCTGAGATGACACATGAGAGAAATAAGAAACTTATTTCAGCTGAACTTCATTTGAGTTTTAATTCTATAATTGAGATCATCTCTCTTCCGGCATCTATGGGCATATCTATGAAGCATAAGAGAAAGGGCAAACAAGAAGAAAGTAATTGAATGCTACTTCTAAAAATTCCAACTTTCCACGTCTTATTTGAATTTGCATCTTGTATTTGTTCATTTATAAAGAATTCAAGCAATTATGATTGTGGCATCTGCTTTACATGTTCACTGGCAATCTATTACTTCTATGCATTCAATTAGTGCATTGTCTCTAGTTTTTCTGCATCAGTTTCAACTCTGGTGTCTTCACACGATTTTGAGAATTAAAGCTGTGTTTACTTACTATTGCATTTTTCTTGTGCAGATAACTACTGTAGAGGAAGCAAAGAGATTCTATCCTCTCTTTGGACTTGGAGCGAATATTGCCCTGATTTTCTCTGGTCGAACCGTTAAGTACTTTTCTAATTTGAGGAAAAACCTGGGTCCTGGAGTTGATGGTTGGGCCATCTCCTTAAAAGGAATGATGAGCATTGTGGTGCTGATGGGGTTTGCTATCTGTTTCCTGTACTGGTGGGTGAATACGTTTGTTCCCCTTCCCACACGTAGCAAGAAGAAGAAGGTAATCTATTGGCTAGCTATTCTTCACGTTTATTGTATTTGTTTTTAATTTTCATAGGCTCTTAGGCTCCAGGATCTGCATATTTGGTTCCGAATGTTCATTTCTTTAGCATCTATAATTTGATAGTAAAATCTTTTGAGTTGCTCAGATATTATGAGTAAGAAAAGAATCTCATTGTCTTGTGATTACTACTACATTTTGAGTAAAAGAGTCACCAATTGCCCTTTTTTCTTAACATGGCACAGAAGTTCTTAATGACTAGCCGGGCTTGCTTTTCACTGCTTATTCTATATCTATTTTCTTTTGGATAATTTGTACCTGCAATTGTATGATTTCACCAATAGAAGGAGAGTTCTCCGTGCTTATATTTTATATGCTCGCTGAAGTTGTGAGGTCAAGACACATGATTCCAAGTTTCTTTTTTCTTGTCAATTGGTTTGCAGGAAAAGCCTAAAATGGGAACAATGGAGAGCTTGAAATTCTTGGTATCTTCAAGGTACATTAGGGATCTTGCCACTTTGGTGGTTGCATACGGTATTAGCATCAACCTTGTTGAAGTTACCTGGAAATCAAAGCTCAAAGCTCAGGTAGAAATTTGTGATTCTTTTTTCTGCTTCTCTTCTCTTATTTTATTTTTATTAATTTCTTAACACGGCTCATTAACCAGTGATTCTCTCTCCATATTGCAGTTTCCAAGCCCGAATGAATACTCCTCCTTCATGGGTGACTTCTCAACTGCCACTGGAATAGCGACTTTCACTATGATGCTACTAAGTCAATTTATATTCGACAAATACGGATGGGGAGTTGCGGCCACAATTACGCCCACTGTCCTGCTTCTGACTGGAATCGGTTTCTTTTCCTTGATATTATTCGGTGATCCACTTGCACCTGTTCTTGCAAAGTTCGGCATGACTCCTCTTCTTGCAGCTGTTTTTGTAGGTGCCATGCAGAACATTTTCAGTAAGAGTGCAAAGTATAGTTTGTTTGATCCTTGCAAAGAAATGGCTTATATTCCATTGGACGAAGACACCAAGGTTTGAAATCTTCATTCACAATTTCTACTTTTGATTTTTTTGTGTTAAAACTTCTGGTCATTTACTTGGAACCCTATTTGATGCTATCTTTAGGTTAAAGGGAAGGCTGCCATTGATGTTGTCTGCAATCCGTTGGGGAAGTCTGGGGGTGCTCTGATTCAGCAGTTTATGATCTTGACCTTCGGATCACTTGCAAATTCAACCCCATACCTTGGAGGGATACTTATGGTGATTGTTCTCGCATGGCTAGCAGCGGCCAAGTCTCTGGATACCCAATTCACAGCACTGCGTAGGGAAGAAGAACTCGAGAAGGAGATGGAAAGAGCAGCTGTTAAGATCCCAGTTGTGTCTGAAAACGGAAGTGGCTCCCTTGCAAGTGGTTTGGTAAACCCAGCAGCCAGTGACTACTCAACCGGAAGTTCATCTGAAACATCAACTCCGAGCAATATTTAGAAAAAGAATTCTTCCATTTGTCATGGAACGGAAAGAATAAGAAGCAGTGCTAGGTGACTACCGGCTGTAGAATTTACCTTTTTATTTATAGAAAGAATAATAGCTAAAAGCGAAAATGCCTCTTTCGACTGTTTATCCACCTTTTCCTCAGATGTTGAGCTTAGTGTTTGTTTAGTTATTGTATCCTGTAGAATTGCATTTAAATTCACATCAATGAAAATCCCCTTTTTGATTTTAATCTTTATGAATATTTGCATATTAAAATTGTTTATACATGGTACATACATAAAAATGCTTCCATTTCATCTCGTTGATGGCACTGTAAATTTTATGTTGTGTTTTAGTTATTTTTTTGTGTCGTATTTAGAACAGTTAATCAGGTCGTCTACATGGTGTTCTAAGCTTTTGGATAAGGCAGGCTCTTAACAGCCCAAGTCAGCAACTCTTCTTATCTTCAAATGTGTGTTCAGTATTTTCTGGTTTCATGCAGCCTTACGTGAGAAATGCTGGTGTGGTCGACCTGATAGTCATCACAAAAACTGGTCGTAGGCCCAAAGGTGAACTTGTTGGGCCTATATGGTTCTGCCGACGAAAGGCTAAGAGAAGTTGTGATTATGGGCATTGCTTTTGCCCAAAGTTGCAGTTTTCGATTTCTCGAGAATCAACCGTCAAAAAACCAAAGCCTCGTGTACTTCGCCGTACATTTTGCAAAAGTACACAAAACTCTAGTCTTCGGCTTGTTCCTCGACCAGGGCTAACGGAGATAGAATCACACCGATTCTTTAAATGCTTTTTTGACAAAATTTCGGTCATTCACGAAACATGAGAGGAATCGAAGCCGTTGGTTTTCAAATTAGTTAGACAAACTGCTCATTTCCATTCTTTGCAATGGGATGATAGCTAAGGTACAAATGAGGAAGGTTGGGGATTTTGTTAGACTTTGTCGTCATGTAGAGCTCGCACCCTATCCAGCTGCGGGGGCGGAGGCAGCCAAGTTTTCTTGGGAGACCAAATATAGTCGGTATGTATATTTAATTATATTTGACATATAAATACATATAAGTATATATATTAAAGGAATTTCGAAAATTTTTAAGAAGTCATAAAAGTGACTAATTTAATTGTATTTGAAAAAAAAAATATATAAACGTTTGTATTAGAGAAATTTCGAAAATTTCGGGGGCTGCCATGTCCAACTCCATGCCAAAACACCATGGAAGAGCGATGAGACCTCAGTTTCAGGTCACATTCATTGTTAAGGTGGTGATAATATTTTCCCCCCTAAAATACCAAATATCTACTCCCTTTTCCTCTCAAACCAACAAAATTTTCAAGGGTATTTTAGTCTCTTTACCTTGCACATCCTATTCGAGGCCATGTTGACGTTAGCTTTCATCTTCTATTTGAGTAATCCAACATGAAATTCTTCTCAAATTACATCACTACATAAAAACTACAATTCCCCTGAATTCTCTTAATTCTCTCTTGGTATGTTACTGTTAAGCCATGATGAAGAAGCTAGCCTTGCAAGAATCCATTCACTTTCCCAGGAAAACCCCAACCCAATCCACGGCTGAATGTTGGTTCGACGATGCATGTATGTATCCTGGAAGTAAGGACCACTTTGTCAAAGACCATATCAGCTGGCATCAAGGGCGAAAGGGGTTCGCCCTGACTTCAATCATAGCAACATTATGCATAAAAATGGCTACCTGACGTATCCAAGCGATGACACCGAAAATGGATCCCTTCGAATTTTGAAGAATCATCGTCACCCGAGAGTATCACAGCTGCTTCATGGATAAAAAAAAAAAAAAAAAGATTACTGTTGAAACTTTGGTGGAAGAATTCTGCCTTCTGAGAGAGATTCCCATTTCCTGCAAGTTCCTCTCACGCCTTCTCCGCATAGCCCAACACCGAGGAAGGAATTTCGTGGCACCGCCAAGCTAGACCATGCTACACTCAAAAGTCTTAATATAGGGCTGATTAAAAAATCAACAAAAGCGAAATCCATCTGAATCGGGCGTTAATCCGATTTAATTTCGGTTTGGAAAATAATAAATAAATAATTATATATAGTTTAGATAAATTTTCAATTCATAAATTAAAAAAATAAAATTATTTGAGTAAATCGAATTTTATTTTTTAATATAAGTTTTAGTTAGTTTTTACTTCTTTATAACATAAAAATAAATCTTTTATTTTTATATTAATGAAAAAAATTAAAAATACTATAAATGATATATTTTGACAAATTTTAAAAAAATTGATAAACCAAACTAGTGAATTTCGGATAAGATCAATTGGGTTTTGTATAATATTCAATTTGATTTTTAAAAAAACTAATACTATTTAATCTAACATCCTAGTTAATAATCAAGTGGACAGGGAAAAAATTTCTATTATTTAGATATTAATCTAACATCCTAATTAATTTTCAACTTAAAAAAAAATTCAAAGTACTAAGTCTTTTTTTTCCCAAAATTTTATAATTTTTTTTTAATCTTTGAATAACTGGCACAAAGGCTGATATATAGAATAATGATGAAATAATTTTCTTTAAAGAAGAAAAAAAGAAAAAGAAAAAGAGAATTTAAGTAAAGTATAGAGAGTCCTAAGGTGACGGTAACTTCCTGACTTCTCCATGTCCGCTTTTTGAATATAATACATTATATAAAAAATTAAAATATAATATAAAATATAAAAATTTTAAAATTTATACAATACAAATTATTAATATATTAAAATAAATATAAATATATAATATTTTAAATATATTAATACGATATAAATAAATATATTATCATATTTATCATCTATTAGCAAGTATATATTATCATGTTTATTATCATCTATTAGCAAGTTGCAATATGTGAGTTGGGGCTGCGGACGGCAGGCGTAGCGGCGGTGCTTTGGGTATTGTTGGGAAGATGCATGAAAGTTTAAAAAGCCGACAACTCAAAAACCTAATTTATTTATTTATTTATTTTTAATAGGTAATTAGGTTCCCTATTCCTTGTTGAATTGAATTATATGATTAAAAAAAAAATTGAATTAGCCAATACTTGCGTTGGTAGGTAAAGGCCAAAGAGTACCCATATCTTCAAATTCAATGTTTTTCTTCCTTGCTATTTGGACCAAATTTCTTTCTAGAAAATCATACTTTGGCCGTAATTATTTTTGTTCTTCAACTAAAATGTGCTGATGCATATATATATATATATATATATATATGTCAATTATCACGTGGTTTTGAACTTCCAATGTAGACAAAAGAGTTTTCAGACTTTTTTATTTCCGATTTCAACGATAATCTTGAAAGGAAAAAAAAGGGGAAATTATGGATTAAGAGGGAATGTGTCATAATTTAAATATAATAATTATAAAATTTCTTATCAATTTAACTTTTTGAAATAATTCATCATTTAAGACCTTTTAATTATATATTTTGACAATTGTCCTTTTTTTCTAATTCTCTTTATCGAACATCTTATTATCTACTGAGTTGGGCGTTTCTTACCGGCCTCCATTTTTTTTAAAATTAAAAACAAAAACCACGCAACTTAATGTAATGATTAGGGGAAAAAG
Organism: Adansonia madagascariensis; assembly: GCA_038381835.1. NCBI lineage: Eukaryota > Viridiplantae > Streptophyta > Magnoliopsida > Malvales > Malvaceae > Adansonia > Adansonia madagascariensis. The sequence continues at coordinate 10,654,729 of JBBYHL010000016.1, read as the reverse complement.
TCTAATTATTATATAAATAAAATAATTACTGAATAATAATAATAAAAATAATAAATAAACGGTAAAGGAAGAAATTGCTAATTCTGTGCAAACTCCAAGATATTTGGTTGATGTTTGTTAAAAGAGTGTGAATAAATTGAAAGGACGTGAAAGAAATTATTTGTCATTTGATTCAATACAATTTCTACTTAAAAGAAAAAAAAAAAAGTCAAGATTTTAAAATCTGACCGCAAAATCACTGTTTGTTCTTTCTAAAATAAGGCTGAGAGTAAACACCAGAAGTTCTTTTTTTACTAATAAATGTATGTATTTCTTGTTTAAAAAAATTATTCGAATCTTATTTTCTCTGATTTAGAAAAAAAAAATAACAATTACGAGGAAATTGTTAAAGATAGCCCTAATTTTACGGTAAAGTTGTTTGGCTTCTAGAAACACATGCATACAAGATTTAGATTTTCAATTATCAATATTTAATTTAACCATTGTTGGAATGTTTAAATTATCCCAAATAATAATAATAATTTAACCATCCTTTTATTTAATTTAGCAGTGTTTCTAGAAGGCAAAGAGATAAGCAGCCAGCATTATGTTTCCACACCGTTTGTTTTTTATTATAGGGCAGCAAACAAAAAAGTCAAATCCATTCCTCTTGGACATGCCATCGTTTAATCAATTCAATAATTTTAGATATGCTGTAATCATGTGATATGAAAATAAATAAACGATGATTAAAATAAAAAATATATAAAAATTTATATGATATAAATTATTAATATATTAAAAATTTATATAAATATATGATATATTAAATACATAAATATTACATGAAAATATAAATTATTAAGTCTATATTCGGATCAATTTCACTTTGTCCAATCTTGATTATTACTAAATTAATAAAAATTATTTTATTCAAATTTAATTATTAATATAAAAATATATTTTTAATATTTTATTATATTTGAAATAACGAAATTGATTTTTTCAAACTCGAAGAACCAAATCGAACGGGATGGTTTTTCTTGTCGCATTCATGGATAAATTTAATCCAGAATCATATGCCTTACGCGGTCATTGGTGATGTTCTGTTGGAAAATTCTTTGACCTGAATGTTTTAATATTGTTATTAAATTGTTTTCAGATTTAGGGTTTTTAATAATTTCCATTAAAGATCTGAAATGATTCTTTCTTAATGTACAATTCTCTAGTCCAGTCAATTTTCTTCTTCGTTATATCATGTAAGGGTTGGGGATTGACTGAGTCTTTTAATAAGTGGAATATAAATGCACGCAAGTTTTGTCTAAGAATTTGACTTTCGACTTTATCAATTTAGTTATATTTCTTACTGTAATATTTATTTCAAAGATGATTACATTGACTGGACCCAAATTGAAAATTTCGATTAACATTTTCTCGGATTTTTTTCTATATATTATTAAGCAAGAATTTTTCAGATCTATAAGGAAAAATCGTCACATGTTGGCTAAAAATAATTTAGCATTCAACCTTCTATATTTTAAATTATATAATGGTGTTAACTTTCAATAGATCAAATGGACCGTCGGCCAATGAATCCATTTTTGAATAACATTGGAAATGATGTGATTTACTAAAGTAATTAAGAAAATTGGAAAATCAGGGGGAAAAAAAAAAAAATGAAAAACAGAGGAGATTAGTCCTCGGCATTAGACCTGCTCAAGAGTCGAGTTATCCGTCTAAGCCCGAAGATTCGTTCGATATTTGAGAGGGTTTAGACAAACATATTAGGCCCGAAAAATGAGCTTCGATAAAAAAATTAAGCCCGATTAAAAAATGAGCCGAGCCTTGGGTTCAACTTTCAAAGCTCGAGCCCGGCCCGGCCCAACCCTTTTACTATTGCATTATATATTTATTTTATATTTTATGTATTATGTAATTTTTGGCATATAAATAATACATATATAATATTATAGTGTAAACTTCAAAAACTAAGTTAAATTATTTATATTTATAAACTTAATAAAAAAATTATTAAATTTTTTAAAAAATAATATGGGCGGATCTAAACGGGATTGGATTATCTATTTACAAATATGGGCTGGTTTGGGCAAAATTTGAGATCCATATTGTAGGTTGGGCTGAACTTGAATAAACATATTTAATGTTAATAGTATGCTCAAACTCGACCCGAATCTAGCTTGGCCCGATCCATCAACAAGTCTACTTGGCATCTATCTGAATTTAATTTCTACGTTTTTTTTTTCTTTTTAATTTCATTTTTATAAAAAAGTCAAAAGAATTTTCCTGAGTTACATATGAGTAGAAAAAAGACATGAAACTCGTTGATGATATTTTTAGATTGATAAAGGGAAAGCATTCTTGGAGGATGAGTAATAGTTAAAAGGCGGTGATAATTGGTATATTTTGAGTTACATTTATCTTAAATATTTTGTTAAACTAAGGACAACGTTTATTTATGATACAATTAAAATTAAAATATAAAGGATAATTTTTTTTATCATTTTTTTATTTTATTTCTAAAAATTATTTATTTTATAAAGATAATAATCGAAACTTATTTTAGTTTTAGTTAAAACCCTCATTGAATTTCTAGCCCAATTAATAATTGGAGTACATATAAAACAAAATCAAATTTCATATGCATAAATTTGATCCTTTTTTACCATTAATTTTTGTCGTAATACTTCTAGTCCAATTTGCTTAAAGGTAAAATTTACCTTCAAATTGCGTTAC
>JBBYHL010000016.1:10603475-10616833 GCA_038381835.1 Adansonia madagascariensis | reverse complement strand
ATTTTCTTTGTTTTCATCGTAATTCATAATATTACAATCATTCACTTAATAAAATTAGATAAGACACGATTATATAACATAAAAAATAATTAAAATATAATATAATATAAAAAATAATATCAATACATGAATATTTTAAAATTTATCTAATATAAATTATTAATATATCAAAATTAAATAAATAAAAATATTTTAAATACAATTATGATATAACAAAATAACAAATAAAAGTCTATAAAAAAATAATTTCTTATAATTGATTGTTGACTCCATTCATGCCCTTAACATATATTTTTTAGTTTAACATTTTTCTAATCATTAATTAAAATTTATCTAATAATTAATTATAAAATTAACCTATCATTAATTATTAATTTATTTTTAATTTTTTTCGATTTGAATACTAATTAATAATTAAAAATATGTAAACTTAAAAAATTTTATAACAGTGAAAATAGATCCTTACACTGTATGTATAATGAGATATAGATTGAAATGAAATAACTTTTCATCATTAGATTCTTTCAATTATCTCATTGTACTGATGTATGTTTATAATGGGTCAGGATCCCAATCATCATTCTCTATTCATTATCAATCAAAACAATTTTAATATTATTCATAATTATGATTTCACAATTTATAAATAAATTTTATATATAAATAATGCAATGAATGTATTAAAAATTAATCCAAAAAAATTAACTAAAGAAATCCCAATCCATTTATATCTAAATTTCTATTAAATTTTGAAGCAAAAAGAATTTCAATTTGGGTTAAATGCAACGAAATAAAAAAAGAGCAGGAATATCAACGATATAGACTTTCCACCATATCTTATAATTAGTGGGATTGGCGGCCCATTCCGCTAATAATTTGACTCGCAGAAATCGTCCCAAAGCCTCCACCATGATTGGTGGATGGAATTATTTCGACCACATGCCACACGTTTGTTTGACGCCAAGAAAAATTATCATTTCAATCGCACCTTATTTTTTTTTTAAATATTATTAATCAATTTCAAATATTATTATATATTAAATTTTGACATACTTATTATATCGTGCAAAAAATTATTTAAAATAATATATAATTATTTTTTATATGTGAATATTTTTAAAAATTAAAAATAAATTTTATATCAAATGACAGTTATATAATTTATTTTATAAGCTTTTAATAATCTATTTTAAATTTTTATATTATTTTACCAATTATGTTGGTATTACTTGGCTTAATGATACTAAATTTAATCAAATTTTTATTAACAGTATAGATCTATTTTAAATTTTTATGTTATTTCATCAATTCAATCAATCCTTTTATTAATAGTATAAAATTAAAAAAAAATGAAATTGTTAATTTTTTTTAAATTCAATGGTATTGTTATTATAAATGTTATATTAATTAATCTTATAGAATTAAGAGCATGCGTTAACAATTTTTTTTTTTTTAAAAAAAAAGAAAATTTGAATAATGAATATATTCTTTTGCTTCAAATGATTTTAGTCAATTGATGATGCTGTAATTATGTTTCCCAAAGTTCTACTCTATTACTTCATACATCAACCATCTGTCTGTCCAAAAAGTTTATGTTTCAAAACTTCATTTATTTTTATCTTTGAGAATTTGCATAAGCATGATGACATTCAGATCAAATTCCTTCATTGTCTTCTGAACAAAGAATATTTTTTTTATTCATTTTAATATATCAATTACTAAAGTTTGATATTTAGTACTAAAAAATTATATCCATAAGGTTATAAATTTCACTCACACATATATAAGCAATTATTTTGGGTACATGTGAAAGTTCCAAAGACTTGAATCACATAGTTTTTTTTTCCTTTTTTTGGTTTACGTCATATTTTTCATCTCAACATTCAAAATAAAAAAAATATTAAGAACATGCACAAGCTGAAATGTATACTTATCATTAAATCAAATATTGGATTATATATATATATATATATATATATATCATGTACTCTTTACAAAGTTTTATTCTCTTCTATTTTATTTGATTTTCAAAAAGAAATTTGATTAAACAAAAGTAAAAACATGTTAAGATAAAATTGATTAATTAAAATTTTTGTTTTATAAGAAATTATTTAATTTTAGTTAGATCATTCTTAGTTTTAGTATTAAATTTGAGTTCTATGAGTTTACGTTCATATTAACCTTGGATTTTGATTATTTCGGGTTCAAGTTTTTTTAAGTTTGAATCTTTAACTTTTAATCAAATCAGATTTGGATGAATTTATGTTTGAGGTTTTTTTTAAGCGAATTCTTAAGATCGAGATCATTTTGTCACCTCTAACAAATTACCTAGGATAACTACAAAAAAATAAGAAAAAGAAGAAATAAATTTGATAGATAAATAAAACTCAATATGTAGGTTAATAACATGTAACTTACAAAGTTTGATAATAAATTTTTCCTAATATAATATTATATTTTGTGCAAGGATCCACTTACATGTAGAACTAAATTAGTTTTTATATATTTTCATAACTTTTTATATGATTAATATTTATTTAATTTAACTATTATATTTTATGTTCTATCCACTTAGATCATTAACGTTGAGTTTTGAGTAAATTAAAAATGTTTAACTATTTGTTTGATGTCAAAAATTTTCAACTGTTAAATATATATTGAAAAAAGCAATTTTCTCAATCGATATGATACAAATATTGGATCGATTCGAAACTTTTTATGCACGATGAGTACGAGTATATAGCTAAATCCAACGGTCAATTTATTAAAATATTAATCGTATAAAAAAATTATAAAAGTGTGTAGAACTAATTTAATTTTATGTTAGTATAAGCGAATCTCCCTTTCAATATAATATATTGTTAGTTTTAAATTTTAATCTAAATTCCCATGCAAACAGCTTTTTGATGCAAAATTTGTTGGATATGATCTGTCTAGAGTAAAATACTACAAAATAATAGCTCGTTAAAACAACACTACTCTGAATTAAAGTGAATATTACAAAAAAAATTTACATGAAAATTATTTTACTTGAAAAAGAAAAAAAATTGAAGCATGAAATCTGACCGAGTCAAGATTCGTAAACTATGATCTTAAGACATTTATTACCTACCCAAATGTGCTCGACAGATTCTGCAATATATCTCATAGACTTCCTTAATCTCATTACCGACTAATAACACTTTCAAATGGCAGAACACAATGGACCAAAAGAATGAGTGGTTTTTTTTCTCTTAGAATGGTACACATAATAGTAGAATTTTGTATGAAAATTTTTCTAATGACTATTACATAATGACGATTTACTTGAATCTAATCTTAAAAATTAATCAATTTTGCTTTTTTTTTTTTGTTTTAATGTCATTAAAAATAGTTTTTAAAACATAAAAATAGCACAACTCAAGCCTAAGCCAGGTCTAGCTTGATGGAGGTCCATGTAAGATTGGACTTCCACCCTAAGTCTAAAAGCTTGGGTGCTCTTGGGGCTCAATCTTACTTAGGAACCAAGCTTATATATACGACTTACATAAATTTTAAGTATCTCAAGTGGGATTGCATATACTACTCAACAACAACCAAAATCTTCCTTTTCAAGTGGATACCATGTGAATAATTTCTCATTCACCCCGGTACGATATCCTACGTATATCACATTACCAACTTCATATATGTATACGTATTTCGTATTATATACTATGAAAGTTTGATTGATATCCAACCAAATTTGTGAATTTTACTTAAAAAATTTTATATGTCATTCCATTTTATGTTTTAGTATTCAAGAATTTGTATTATTTATTATTATTCTGAGTAAATTGTTTCATATAAAAGAAATCTTTTGCACTTTGCAAACAAATTCAGTTTTAACATTATTATTTATACTAATATTTTTACTTTTACAAAAACAAAAAGTATTAGTTATAATTTAAGTTTGAGAAAAAATGGGTACTCAAATTTTTTAACTGTTTAATAAGTAATTACAAATTCAAAAAATAAACATAGAGACAATTATATTACTTTGGGGCCATTTTTTTTTTTTTTGTAATTTTTGGAAGATATATTCAAAAAACTTTTGAATAAAACCATATGTAAAATTTTAAAAATTAAAAGAAGTTTGAAATATTAGCATTTAAAAATGTATCAAGTTAAAATATTAACATTTGTAATTGCATTGTTCAGTTAAATATTTTTTAAAAAGAAATTCTGAATATTAGAAGTTAATGATATAAAAATAACTATAACAAAGAAATTATAATATTAGAGATAAAATAAGAAAAATATGCAAAAAATATACAATATGAACAAAATTAGATTTGTAAAAATATATAGATATTATTAATAAAATGAAAAAAAAGAATTTTGAAATGAGTTTTTTAATTAGAATTGAATAACATAAAAATTGCGTAAAAATTAAAAAAAAAAACAAATGATATTACTTTATTAACAAAAATCAAAGAATTTCACAAATTTCATCTTGTAAAATTTGAAATTGTATTTTTTTTTCATATTTTATTGAATTTAATTTTTAAAAATAAATATAAATAATTTTAATTTTAATAAAATAATATAACCTTATTCATTAACAATATATAAATATACAAACATGTACATTGCATGAAATATAAATCTTTATATATTACCATCTCCAAAGGTAAAAAGTACGGGCCTTAATCATGACGTTAAATTGGGTAACTTGGTACGGATTACAGGTTCAATCCGAGGGCCAACTCTGTAGTCATCAAAGGCTTCCTGCCGAATTTTCTTGTTGCATAGTGGGCACCCAAGACCAACAATTGCTGGGCTTGCCGGGCTAGGTTTTTACACATGCTTTTAATGATTTTTTGTGCTTGGGAAAATGCTGTGCTTCATGCAGGAAAAAAGAAAAACAGGCGTGTAAATTGATTTAAAAGTTTTTTATTCTCTTAGTTGTTTCACATTTCATGAACTCTTCAGCTTGAGGATTAAGCATAAGTTTCCTATAATTAGCATTTTGGTTCACAAGGCCCTGCACCAGGTTTCAACATACCATAGCAAATTGTTGCGGTGTCATGGTTTAAGAACTTGCACTACAGCATTTGATTAAGTTGGTTGGTGCACTCTCCCCGTGCTTGATGAGCAAAGATCAAATTTCCTTTTCCCAAATCTTAAAATTTGACCCCAAAAAAAGGCTTAAGAACTTGGCCAAAGAAAAAATTGAAGAAAATAAAATGATAATCTGTTGATTATGGAACTTTAATTCACGTAAAAATGATTGATTTGGAGGTAGTTTATTACAAGTAGAGTCATGAACCCTAATGGAATCTACCAACATTAGACATGCATATACGAATATGACACGCATAAAGTCATTAAAATACAATACGGCATGAATACATTTTTAAAATCTATATAATACGAATTATTAACGTATCAAAATTAATGAAAATATAAAATACTTTAAACATGATTATGATATAACAAAATACACGAATAGGACACGAATACACGAATTGCCAGGTTATGGTGTCACCAGCAAAAGCCATCCATTTACCTAAATGAGTATCTCATCATATTTTCAAGCAAACTCCTTTAAAGCCATCTTTCGCTTCTGAACTTCAGTAGGCAGCTTAACGTCAGTTGCCAGTCCAATAACTTGAAGAAATTTGATTACATACCATGTCATATCAAATTGCCACCATTCCAGACCATGTCGAGCTGAGTATTCGAAAGCATGGTGGTTATTGTGCCAACCTTCTCCGAATGCAAGCAATGCCACCCACCTGAAAAACTTGCAGATTTTTTCATCCATAACTTGTTAACAAATCAATTGACAGGAACTATATGTACATATTATGTTGCTTTATCTCTTCATTTTTTTTTTTAAGTATCCGCATCCGACACCCATGTTCGATGCATATTAGACATAAGTATGACGATATGACCTTTCAAGGATCTTCAATATATAGAAAAACTTTAAAAAATTGAATATATCCGTCAAACAAATATCCGTACACTCACACCTGAATCTGAGTAACATTGCATATACATTAGAGAGAGAAGTTAATAGTACCAATTGTTCCTGGACAGATCACCAGTACACCATGCTCGATTCCCCCAGACATGGCAAGCCGAATTTACTAGCCAAGTGATGTGGTAAACCCAGACAGTCCTAACACCCTGCAATGGTTGCATGTTAATGCCTAAGCTATGTAAACTCCTTGTGGAGCTGGGCTTATTTCTCTTCATTAAGTACATGTTTCACTTATGGAAATAAAATTTTATCGAAACTACTCCAGCCTAAAGTTGTTTGGTCTTCATTCTAACTAATCAAATGAAACAGAAACTGGTTTCCTAACAGCAAAATTTGTCTACCTAGAGAAACAGAAAAGACAACCTCGGCCTCAAGTTTGTTACAAGATTAGATTTGTACTGTTCTTGAATGCAATCTTTTATATTTTTTTTGGTTAAACTGTCAAAACTGCATAAATAAAAATGAGGAACCGTGCTGATGTGGCTCCATGAATAATGGTAGCTTCACACATCACTATGTTCTAAGAAGGAATATTCAAAATAAATAGGGTAATCCTCAAAATATAGAATAGAATGATAATACAATTGAAGAACTCGCTTACCATTCCCCAAACTAGGAAAGGAAATCCACCAAGAGCATACAACAAAACTCCAAGTGCAATTGGATGAAGAATATAAGTACTTTGAAGGAACTTGTAGAAGGGTTGCTTCTCTAAATCCCCAACATTGGATGGTTCTCCACGCTGCAAATGTTCCATTGATAGAAAAAAAAACAAAAACGTCAATCCAATCTGCCCATATATGAGACTTTGTTTGTGTGAAAATGAGCTATGTTGCCAGAAATAGGTAATTAGCAATCATCACGGATCGTCTGCAATCCAATTCGAAAAGTCTGTGAACCCAAATAGGGAAAGAAGATATTCATCTTTGTCTGTCTCCTCTTTCTATATTGATAACAGTCCATCTTGTGTGAGTTCTAAAAAACGTTTTAAGTTTCAGTTAATTGTATTTCTTCCTACTAAACAAACCAAAGAAAACTAGCTTATCGAATACGTTCCATAAGTAGTGATTTGCCTTGCCTTTTCAATAACGGTGTTGGTATCAAAGAGCCAGCTCATGTGGCTAAACCAAAACCCTTCAATGGGGCTATGGGGGTCCCTGTCAGAATCACAAAATTGGTGGTGGTACCTATGCGTGCTTACCCAATCAATTGGATTCCCCTGCAAATTCCCAAAACCAACAATCAAATGATACTGCTATGTCCATAAAAGTATTCCTCAAAAATTGAAAAAAAAAAAAAAAAAAAAAAAAAAAAAACCCGAAGTGCCCGAACTCCACAATAAGCAAACAAGTACTCAAGCCATTTTGGAACCTTGAAGCTTCTATGAGAAAGGTTCCTATGAAAAGACAATGTAATCCCCAGCAGTCCTGTGACCGGATACAGTCCCACAGCAACCCAAAAAGCAGACCAATTGAAATAGAAAGGTGCCAAAAGGCTGAGCAAATGCATGGCTAAAACGATACCTGCAGATGCTACATCCAACGTGTTCCAGTTTCTTCGCCAAAACACCTCCCTCCTACTTTGCACCACCACATCAGATAACAAAATTCTGCCCCGGGTTTTCCCTTCTGGGTCTGCTTCCTTTGCTCCAACTGGCAGCTCATTAGCCAAAGCCAACACTTCCCATTTGCTGCAACTCCTATTCAATTGAGTTACGAAACTTGAATGCAAAGCACCCTGCTTTCTCTTTATTTGATTTAATCCTGAGTTTCTATGGCCAAAGTTTAGAACTTTACAAGAGCAAGCTCTGGTTTTAATTGTTGTTGCTCTTTGAAGAGGTGAAAAAGGCATGGGCATTGGCTTTGACATTGCTATTGTGATCAAAGCCATTGTGTCTCAATTGGTGGCTTCCAAAGAAAAACTGGGTTTTATTAATAGAAGCTATGGTCGGCTTTCAAACTTGAAGCCAAAATTTGAAGATTTTGAGTAAATGTCAAATTATATAGTCTTTACGGCAAGAGAAAAAAAGTCTGGATTATAGAAAGAGAAAGTGGCATAAGAAAAGGACAAGAGAGATGAGCTGATAAGATCATCTTTGTTTAGATTAGAAGAGATGAGGTGAAATAATATCCAGATATTTTTTCTGGATAGGCTTTTGTTTTATCCCTTTAGTTTTCTATATAATCTACCTGCCATGGTTAGATTTTTTTTTCCTTTTTTTTTTTTTTTTGTTTTTATAGTTAGTTTTCTTTCAAGCTATCCAAGCAAAGTTCTGATTTTTGTTTCCCCTAATTTGCCTGGTCGAGAGAAAAAGCTTGTCTGTTCTCAAGCAAGTTAGAAGCAGCAGCAAAAGTGTGAGAGAAATGGCAGCAATTGCATCAATCTTAACGTCACCAACTCAATCCTTTTCGGCCGACACGCTGTCGGTGAGAGGTACAACTGAAAGTCCCTCTTTCAAACCTGTAGATCTAAATCGCAATCTTGAATTTCATCCCAAATCTAAGTGCGGTATGCATTATGTAACGTCACAATTATCGCATGCAATAAATTTAATTTAATTATGTTTTAAACAATTTCACAGTGACGGATAAAATACGATTCGATTTCATAATGACCGACCACATTCCAGAGATATGTTCAAACCCAATAATAATTAGGGAGGCTTTTTTAGGCCAGCTACTGTTATTTTGCCTTCTTGTTGTTTCTTTTAATCTGCACACTGCTTCTGGGATCCTTGTGCTTAAGCCTTAAATTTCTAATTTCCGAATGTCTTGCGTTTTACAATGCAGACAATAGCTTTATGGGTGCCTCGTTGCCGAGAAATTTACCGAAAAAGAAAAGATTAGTCAAGATTAGTGGGAAAGTGAGTGCTACTGCAACTGTTACAAGAAGTCCTATGGTAGAAATTAAAGAGTATGAGATCCACCTTTCTTTTTTTTTTTTTTTTTTCATTTTATTTTCATTAAGTTCAAAGAGTTTAGGCTTTGGAGTTTGTCTTCAGAAAGAACTATTGAGTTGGGTTTTTGGAATTTTAAAAGAACAAAACCTTCATTAGGAGTGGAAAACTGGAGGAATTTCTAAATCATCAATTTTCTTAAAGTACCTATATTTGATATTCGTGTTCAATACATATCCGAACAAACATTCGTGTCCAATATACATCTGAATACGGTTTTGGGGATTTGATCCGTCAAGCACCATGAAAATATATGGAAGTCCTAGAAAAATTTGAATATGCTCGTTTCACATCCATGCATGTGCTCAACACTTATGTCTGAGTCCGAGTAACATAAGATCTAGCATCCTGAAGTTACATGTAGTTCATGTTCTAACCTGAAATGTTGATGTTGTTTGAATTTTTTTAATCGTTCAAGCAGATTAATCTAAAGAATCCTGCTGAACAGGTATACACTTCCTTCATGGGCTGTGTTTGAACTAGGGAAGGCTCCTGTATATTGGAAAACTATGAATGGTCTTCCTCCAGCTTCTGTAAGTGTAAAACATTGCTGATTTTCCTTTCCTTCCATTTTTAATTTTTGTTTCATGTTGCTTTGAAAGCAAGCTCAAAGCTGTTGCTGGCTATTCTTTAGTCTTTTTTTCTAATAGAGATTGCTTCTTCTTATTCACAGGGAGAAAAGTTGAAGCTGTTCTACAATCCAGCTGCAAGCAAACTCGTTCCAAATGAAGAATTTGGAATTGCTTTTAATGGTAATGCATATATGGATGATGATTTCCAGAACCTTTTTTTTTTCCATTGCTCAGTTATTTTTTCTGATCAACCATTGTTTAAGCATGACTGGTGCTTCTAAGTCTATGTTGCTCCGATTCCTCATTTTTTTTCAAAAATACTCATATCAAATGCATATCCATATATGGATATGGGGATATGATATGGGGATATGATTCTCCAAAGATCTTCTAAATACATGAAAATCTTGAAAAAAAATTGAACATACCCCTATCTGTCAGACCCGAGTCCGAGTAACGTAGCTTATAGTTATTTTTTGAGTGGTTCATCTAGAGGTTCTAATGTTTGATTCACTTTTGGTATTACCTTAGGCTATGACTTACTGAATTGTAACCCTGCAGGAGGTTTCAATCAGCCGATCATGTGTGGTGGCGAACCAAGAGTAATGCTGGAAAAAGCTCGAGGCAAGGCTGATCGCCCAATATACACCATCCAGATATGCATTCCTAAGCATGGTTCGTAAAAGTAGCAAATTTAATTTTCTTCTTGATAAGAAAAAAAAAGGTTTCAGCTCTCTCCTCAACTGCTAAAATGTATATTTCCCTTGGCAGCTGTGAACTTGATCTTTTCATTCACAAATGGAGTCGATTGGGATGGTCCTTACAGACTACAGTTTCAAGTTCAAAAGGCTTGGAAAAACAGACCAACTGAATTCTTTAACCAGGTAAAAACATGTATATTTCGGCTGTGCAGGTTTGCTGCCTCTAGATAGGAGGTAATGTCACGTATTATATTTTGCTTACGTGGTTGTTATACCTGTAATTACTTTGGAAGTGACAAAATTTGGCAATCCATGCATTGCAAGAAAATTTTCTTCAAATTTTGCAGACATGTCGGTGGAGCTGGAAAGTGAAGTTGGAAGCATTCACTTTTCATTTTCACATAAACAAGAGAACTCATTGCAAGTTTAATATTATTCGGAATGACTGAATTTGTTCAGATTAGATTAGGCGACAGAATGACATAACCCTAGATGCAAGTGAATCTGCTTAAATCTTTGTATTATCGGTGGCAGGGGCTGGCGGACGAGCTGAGTAAAGAAGGTGCATGTGACAAAGCAATCTTTCCGGACACAAATATCGTTGTCGATAGATGCGCAATGATTGGTAACTTATCCAAAGAAGGAGTAAGTTTAACCCTTTTTTTCTCTGTTTTTTTTCTTCACTCTATATACCTAAGTTTAACCCTTTTTTTCTCTGTTTTTTTTCTTCACTCTATATACCTTTATCTTTCATTGTTCTATGTTTTTTCATGTATGAACTCTATAATATGCAACACTCTTTTGCAGGGTGATCGTTGCAGCCTTGATCTGGTTCCTGGATGCATGGATCCTAACTCACATTTATATAACCCTCTCGCCAACGTAGACGACGGATCATGCCTGATTGACTCGGATTTCAAGGAGTAGTGTCAACCTGCCACACCTCTGATACACACATCTCGTATTATCTAATACATTCATTTTGGCAGTGGCCTGTAGTTACGATGGTAGAGTATTTGCAGAATCAATCATCGTCTACCTACAGTATGAATGAGGTAAAGTATGATCATATTGCAGATTCACTATTTACAGTATATTAATTATTTTAAAATGAGAAAATTCTTGTACAGACATTAAAAAAAAAGTCATCGAGCCGATCTGCATGATCGAAATGAATTTGATTTGCTTGGTAGCAATGATCTTTAGAACTTTCTGATATGCTTAAAGTTGGAGTTGGGATTTCAATTTTGGATGGAAGTTTTAACAACCACCAAAATAGCCATCTTAATCATAAGAATCCTCCAGTTTCTGCAAATATTATGTTAATCTCCGCAAATATTTCTAAAGGTTAGCTAGACAATAAACTTCACTATTACAGGAAAAAAAATAAATGTGATACTCTAGATAATACTAAAATCAATAACAGAAATGCCAAATGACTTGCACACTCCTCCGTCCCGTCTAACAAAAAAAAGGAAGTCATCTTAAATAAACCTTTTAAGCGAAATTATCATTTGATATGATAATTTTTTTTTTAAGAAATTGTGAATTAAAATATAGATTTCCCTTAAGATGGAATAAAATTCAAAATGGGTCATTTAGCATTCCTTAATCAATAAACCTTTGCAAGTATGAGTGTCCTTTTTATATAAAAGCAAGTCATCTTTAAGACTGAATTTTGAATTTTGAAATTTATAACTCTTTGCTTTATTTTCAAGCTATGACCTCTACTATTAATAAAAAAAAAAAAAAGCCTCATCGATGCACCATCCTCCGCTTTTTGACTAGTTTCAAAATCTCTTCTCTCAAAAAAAGAAAAAAAAAACTATTTTTTTCCTCGGATTAAAAAGAAAATGTCTATGATGAGATAATTGTATTTGAAAAAAATTGAAAAATATTTTTATTTTTTATATTTATTTTATAAAAAATAATTTGATTAATAAAAAATTTAACTTCGATTAAATGAGAAATTAATCCGTTTAAGAGTGTAAAATCTTTTTCGAGGATCGAAAAAGATCGAGTCCTTAAATCAAAGGAAAAAAAAATCAATCCTTTGCAAATAAAACAAAATAAAAACATCCAACCCTTCAAATGTAAAGGTTGAATCTTTTTTATATCAATGCAGATTTTTTTAAAAAAAAAAATTATCAAATAAGGAAAAGCATTTGACAAAAAAAAAAAAAAATCATTCAGACAACCAAAAAAAATCAATTTTTCCAAACGAAAAATTCCACTTTTAAAAATCATTTTTCCACGAATGAACGGACCTTAAAGGTTCTGCACCAGACTTCCAGGCTTAATATAATAATCTCTCTCCAATCAATAGCGCGTGTTTCTCTTGTCCCTTCATCCGGTCTCTCTTTCAAGTTTTAGTCAAAATTTTATCTAATAAAAAAAGGACAAGAGACAAAAGGCTCTTGGGACATCCATATTTAAAAAAATAATAATAAATGGAAAATAATTTCCTCGTTGAAAATGTGCGAAAAAATATTAATTTAGTTTTAGGATCATCAAACAACGCCGAAGCATTGGCTTGGCTATCATGCTTTTTGAGTTAAGAGGACGAAGAATTAAATATATATATATATATATATATAATATCTTACTGGCCCCGAATTATATCTTCTTTTTAATAATTAAAAAAAAATCACAATTAAATATTTTAATATAATTGATTCACGTTATTATATAAAATACCAATGTAACATAATTAATTAATATTAAATCATTATATATCAAGTTAATATCATATCTATATTTAAAAAATGTTTGGTAAAGTAGTATTATCCAATCATATTATTTTAGTATATTATGTTATGATATTAGTCACCTAATTAAGTTGGATTTGAATTGGTCAAAAAAATACCAAGCAACCCATGTTGTCTTCCCCTCCTTAAAATTTGAAGTGTTTTAAGACTGTTCATTGTTTTAGTACAGAAGACTCCAAAGACAGTGGATTTCGAGATTTAAAGGAATATATCTTTTAAAATTGAATGCACTAACTTTGAAATTCTTTAAATCTGCTGGTTGACCAGTGGCGTGACTATGGAGTACTTATTGTTCAGAGACTCCATTCAGCTTAACAAAGCTTCTTTCATGCCATCAGAAACAAGTGCAGA
>JBBYHL010000016.1:10580426-10598094 GCA_038381835.1 Adansonia madagascariensis | reverse complement strand
GTTCGGGTTCATTTTGTCACCTCTAAATACAAGCCATTTCAGAGCAAGCAATAGTTCTGGATGCTCATGGTACCGTTTCACATGCACACATATGTTGAGCCCACGAGTCTCAGACCAACCCAAAACTGGAGCCCAACAAGGGGTCTAATAGAAGATACCATAGACCAAACCAAAGGATTTTGGCGGCGTAGTATTCAATATTTAATAAGCTAAAAATAATCATATCGTTTGACACTTCGAATTAAGTATGTATCCTATTATCTAAGCCCCTAAATATTTTTAGATAATTCATTTATTCTTCACATCTCGCCAAAGACGCCCACCCATCTTCCAAACAACGTATGGTTACCCAATACTTGATCCTCAAAAATATAAATATTCCAGCATACACAAAACTAAGATAAGACCTCTTAAACTCTACTGCATCTCGGAGGTCCAACCTCCATTGCCTCTTTACCCTTCTTTACCTCCTTCCAAGTCCTTATCCCAGCTTTGTTGGTCTTCACTAGAATAAGACATTAGCAAGCATAGCAACATTTCAAAGTGACAAGAGGTTTGGAGGAAAAAGAAAACTATGAGAGAATTCTTTAGTGAAAGCTGGTGGATGAAAAGAATTGAAGAATGGTTGTTGCTTTGTTATCTTGAAATCATGTTTTATTTGGTTTGCAAATCTACAAGCAAATAATCATCAAGTTGATTATCCTATAATATTTTCATACGTAAATATTTCATATGCAAATATTTTTTAAAAAATATTAAGTGTCCTCCATGCTTTTTTTTTTTCGTTTAGCCTATAATTAGATCTGACAAGTGGGCAGATCGGATTCATTTCGAGTTAGGTTAATTCAGGTTAAGTCATTTCTGATTTTAAAATTTTCGAATTCGAGTTGTTATGGTTTTGAGTCACTTAAGATTCAAGCCATTTTTATTTTGGATTATTTTAGATTCAGAGTATTTTGGCAGTCATTCTGATTTCGAGTTCGAGTTAAACGAATTTAACACTCAAGTTAACACTCGGATTAATCGATTTCGAGTCAATTAGATTTAACACTCGAATTTATCAAATTTGATCATTTTAGGTTTGAACCATTTTAAGTTGATTGTTTAAGTTAAGTTGAGTTTAAATTATTTCGTGTTTAAATTATTTTAGATTTCAATCATTTCAGATTCGAATTGAATTCATACCGTATTCAATTTAGATCATATTTGGGTTTGAATAAGTCTAATATATAAATTTTGGATAAAGTCTTGGCCAGCCAAAGTGTCCACGTGTCCTCCATGCTCTTCTTTAGTCTAATTTTATATTTTTCCTGTGGATGCCGTTAAAATTGTAGATTTTTATTGCCGCCACCGAGACGGAAAAAAAATATTAAACTGATAATCTAGTGCCACACGAAATGCCTTCGCCACGTAGATAATGAATTTAGTATTTACTAGAAATGTCTTATTTATGTAAGATTGATCAAAAGTGCCTCCATTTGAGGGTAAAAAAAAAAAAGAATTAATCTGCCTCATTGTCGTAAAAAACTCACCCTCCAGTGAGTGGCCGAAAAGGAAATAAAAAAAATAACCTCCATGCATCACCTAATAGAAGGTTGGAGCCAGCACCAATTTAAACAAACTTGAGTTGCTGTTCACAAGAATTTAAACTTTCATTCAGGCCTCACTCTTTCAAAAATCTTAGGTCAAAAGGCCCAAAACAGGAACCAAATTGGTGACCCTTTTAACTTTCAAAACGATTAACCATGTCCATCATTGAGCCCCCAAAAAAAAGAAAAAAAGAAAGAAAGAAAAAGCGAACAGATTATATAAGCACTGGATTCCAACAACAAAAAAATAAAAACAAATGATCAAATTATTCCCCGATATATAAGACAAGAATTATGTAGAAGCCCTAAAATTATCCTTAATTATTCTGTGAATATAATATTAGTGAGGGCAAACTTCTGAAATAACTTAGTGCTAATGACTAATTTCCTCCCTCCTAACTATTTTATTATTAATATTCAACATTTATGTACCTATTTGTTGCTATTTACGGAGGGAAATATCCCAAGTCTAAAACAAACCTACTAAAGTTAATTTATGGACCTATCACTCTTTAAGACATACCATCTGTGTATCCTAAATCTGAAAACCTAAAACCTAGTACTCCCCCCTTAAAATAAAATTGGGTCCAAAATTGGGATTGCATTGTCTCTTCAGTTATAACCATGAAAAATATGTTGCTATCTTGGCTGTTGATCTGATCCGGTTGTAGACGATATGATAGGTCCAGCACCATTTTCGAGTGTTGGTGAGGAACCCCACTTTCCATCTTCTAAGGGCTCCAAAACATGCACTCCGCCATCAATTAGTCCGAGTGCAATCTGATTAGGTTCAGTTGGATGTGCGGCGACCACCACTGGATATACCCTAGCACTGCCAAAACAATAATGTCGGTAATGAGGCAAAAAGATATGACTAAAGGAATGTCATGAGCGATGTTAGTGAGGGCAACGCATAATCTCATACCTAGGATTTGGGGGCAGATATGCACCGGGATTAATCCGACACCTCAATTGGAGGGTAGTGGAAGCGAGAATACAAACACTTCCATCTTCAAAGCTTGAATAGATTAACTGGCTATCACATGAATACACAGCATCCGTGATTGAGCCACTTGATTCTCTGGGAAGCCACTGTCACAAGAAACAAAATACCAGAAAATAAATAACAATTTTTCATTACCCAAAAAAAAAAAAAAAAATTAAAACCAGCTATTTTTGAAGAATGAGGAATTAGTGGTTTCGAGAGACAAACTAATAGTAGAAACCGATGCTAATTGAAAGAATCGAAAGATTTTTTTTTTGTCTACTAAGATTTTGTTGCAAGGATGACATTTATAATAAGGACAAGAGTAGGGGATAAATGCAGTTTAACAAGAGAAAGATATAGAAGGGAGCATGGAACGGTTAGGTACAGATTGGATAACACTTCATCTAATTTAACCATTTAATGTATATATACATACATACATGCATATATATATATATATATATATATGTGTGCGTGTGTGTGTGTGTGTGTGTGTGTGGTGTTAAGTGTGTGAAACCAACTCAGCTAGTAAAACTACATACTACTCTATATGATCTTCAAAATGACCTTTAACCTTTTAACAAGCGAAAAAATTGTTTAGTATCAGAGGACATCAAGCCTAAAACATTACAGCACAATGTATATACCTGCTTAAGGCACTCTAGTTTTGGAGCTTCATAAATTGCTAGCTGTGTACCATGGACAGCAAGTACATGTGTCTGGTCTTGGTGAAACTGAACTCGAGTATGTCCAAGAAGGTCCGGCACATGACGACTAGGAATCTGCAAGAATTTGCTAGCCTGCTTTTCCCATCCATCCATGCTCCATACACACAGCTGGAAACAAGAGATCTTAAAATTTAATTCTACCAGTTGTCATTAGTGGTAAAACAAAGATGCTAAAAGAAGAAAAAAAGTGTAGCAATCGGCAAATAGCATATTCCTGCCTCCGAAACATCTTAATATTGAAGGAATAAAAGATCCGTTAACATTTCGACAATTTTAGTGGTCATATATAACGTACCTGCGCATCAGCTCCAGATGATACCAAAATGTTGAAAGCATTTGAAAATGCAAGACCGGTAATTCTCTTCAGATGACCTTTCAGTGTGCTTTTCACCTGTCCAGAGCAATTTAAGTCTACAGATATGCGTTTATTATTTACTCAGAATATTAAATTCTACTCTTCAAAAAACAAGTACCTGATCAACGCGGACATTGTAGATTTGAATTGAAGAATCATCCATGCCTATGGCAATAATGTTGTTGTCCTGGGGATGGAAGGCAAGAAAAGTTGCAGCAGGTGGTGGAGCCATGAATGTTGTCATCGTCTGCCAAAGAAATTAGCTCATATAAGGAAAATCACCAGCATGCATTACATCTACATGTCAAGCAAAAGGAGAAGCATATAAAAATGAATCCATGAAATGTAAATCATACCTTGAATGTCATCATGTTAAACAAGGAAATTTTCCCCCCTGATGCTGACATGACGTAAGAATCATTCTTAGAAAGAGCAAAGCATGGAACAGCATCTTCTTGGTTCGTGTCACTTATATCATTAGTCATCAATATTCCACTAGAAGGCTGCCATAACTGTGGCGGTAAAGCACTCGTTGCCTAGCAGAAAGAAAGCATTCGTAAATAGGTCTGCAAGTAACTAGATGATAGACGATGCAGTGTTTAAGGTCAAGGTATAAATACCTTTCCAGTAACATTACGCTCATTCTTCTGCCATTTCCATAATTTGTGTACAGCATTATCTGTCAATGCTAGTATGGCGCCACCTGAATTTGTATATATCATTCTCACAATCTGTATTGAAATTGAAAAAATAGTTAAGGCAAGAGGTAAAAGATACATGTCACAGTTTAAGCATATGCTTCATATCCAACCTTTCTCTTTAAAAAAAAGTTCAACTTATTTACATGTGGAAGTTTTCAAATTTTGTATGGAACAAGAAACGATTGGGCTAAAGCCATCTGAATAAAGATAAGGAAAGAAAACAGAAGTTCAAAGAGAGAAGCCCATTCTTAAAGCTTTTAACTTCCCCCAAGCCAAAATATAATAATAAATAAACACAAATCCCACAAACAAATTCAACTCTTCTACTTGAGAATCCAATATTTTGGGATATTGATAGTATTAATTCGATCAAAATACCACCAACAAAGCATACATAGTCAAGCACGACTCATTGAACAAAAACCAAACGATGATTTAGCAGGTTCATGAGCCTGTATAAAAAAAACCTATACATTTTAAACCTTTATATCATCATTTCAGACATAGCAGACCACATCATAATTCATAAAGTATTTTCCAAATTTTAGCAAAAAAGAAAAAGAAAACCATAGTTTTATGTTGAAATTAACAAAAGCTAAAATTAAATAACCCCAAAAAAATCTAGATGAAGTCCTTAATACTTGGGACTTAGGTCATTATCTAAAGAAAAAATTGAAAAAAAAATGAAAAACCATAAATTCTTGAAGAATCATGCCGATTTAAGTCAAGATGGAACTTCAAAATATCCTCATCCAGCAATGCATAACATAATGTAGAAATGACACAAGCATTAACATCAAATAATATGCATACTCTAACTGGCATCAAGCTGTCTGGAAGACGCAGGGAACGAAGCTGAGATGGTTCATTCATCTCAGTCAGTCTCCAGATCTTAGATTTGTCCAACTCATCAGCAACTCTTGGTTTCACATCTGGCAGAGTACGACTGTCCCCATTCTGCAAGAAATGCAAGTTAATAGACTGAAAGAACTGCGATTTATTCCACCAAGAATCTTAAACAAATTCAATAAGGGGCCAGAGCTGCTCTATGAAAGTTTCAGCTCTATACAGCTTAAAATAAAAACCAAACAGATCTCTTCATAGAAGAATCATGGTAATCCGCATGACAGGGAATCAATACTTACCAATCCAACAATCGATGTCATTGGTGCAGTTCTGTCTGCAACACCAATGCCTGTTCCAGTAGTTGAGCTTGAAGCACCAAATGTGCCGATTATTGGTCCCTAAAAGAAACGATGCATCCAAAATTATGTTCTATTCAGATATGAGGCCATTGAAAAGCATCTAAAAGGTTATTTTACCTTTGCCACAGCCACAGAAGCAGCTCTAGAAGCATCAAGGGCACGATTTTCAATGGAGCGCAAAAGTCGAGCACCATCAGCATTTGCCAGTATTTTAATTCCATTATCATTTGTTGAGACAGCAAGCAGAATTCCTTCTTTATTAAAGCGTAAGCAAGGAGAAGCCTGAAAAATATGTCATACTTGTGAACTTAAAGTATCTTTAGGAAAATAAAAACTAGATAAGCAAGAGACACATTACCGGCAATCCACCATCAGCATTAATGGCAGTCAAGAGGTTAACATTGTCTATGTCCCAAAATTTGATTTGGCACTCATCACCAGCAGCCAAGAATCGGTTTCTTGTTGTATCAAACTGCACCACCCCCACAGACCGTTTTCCAAGACCATGATATGTCCGTTTGACAGCACCCTCACTTTCATTCCATTCAACAATGTGGGACTCTCCATCTTTATTAGTCCCGCATGAGAATAACCTGCAATGAATATACAACTATAAGACCAAAATGGAATAATAGAATATAAGATGAAAATGTACCAAATCAAATTAAGACGACAAAAGGAACCATGTGCAGGCCACTGAAAAAGAAAGAAAAATAAAACCATACCTGGTTCCGTCAGCACTGTAAGCCATTGTTGTGCATGAATGACCAGGTGCATCGTAATCAACTCTTGAACCCATGTTATCATACAACCAAGCTTTTATCTTCCCATCAATGGCTGTGGAAAAAATGAACTAATGGACAGAAGAAATCATAATTCATCAGCAAGCAAATCTAAAATAGGAAAACAAGCAAGTAGAGACACATTCTAATGATCCAAAAGGCAAGCCCATCAGTATTCTCATTGGCGTATAAATTTCCAAAAATATGAGAATTTCTGAGCTTTAATTTGAAAGGGTAAAAGTTGCAAAACCATGAGAATAAGGTTTTAATTTCATCCTTTTAAAAAATAATTTTGTTATCATCAGCACCTAAGGCGGAGGCACAAGGACTGAACCCATTTTGTTTTGGTAAAACTAATGAGATATGATATCTAGTATCTACCACCACCATCACCCCCCCTCCAAAAAAGAAATAAAATATGAGTTTAACAAGAAATGAACAGAAATTCATACTTGAATATTTTCCTTATGATGGGGGCAGACTGAATAAACAGGGGCTTCATGTCCCTCAAAAGTGTACAGCTTATTACCACTAACAGCATCCCAGACCTGCACAAGATTGAAGACTTAAAATAGTAATCAAGGGGCTCACTGTTTCTAACGAATGCAAATTTGCTGAACAAAGCAAACCTTAATCATCTTGTCCTCTCCACAAGTTATGACATACAACTGTTTGTTTGGTTGAGAGAAAGCAAGATCATTGACATTACCAACATGCGCATCAATCTGGAGAATTACATAGATAGGAAAGCAATCAGCTGTCAATAAAATAAAAGATAAAAATACTGATTCACTAGTTAACCTTGTTGAAACAAGGGGAGTACTCTAACGAGTAAGGAAAAAGAAAAGAATCTAAAGCCCCAATAATAGCTACCTGTAACGACATCAAAATAGGGAATAAATGCAATTTTGAAGCAACAATCTCATAGCATCATGTTAATTAACTTATCCCCCCAAAACAGCTATAGTGCCACCCAATTGTTAAAGATTTCAAACGGGTATCCTTCTTTTAACGGAAATTAGAACAGCATGGTAGTTTTAGTCTAACAACGGTGTGCTTTGGGTGGCTGGACCAAATTTTTCTATCTGGTATTCAGAGGATCAAAAGATATGCATTGTAATTTGCAGATGACGTCCCCTTTTTTCATTAAAAGTAGGTAGCTAAATCCCAACATCACCCCACTGCTGCTAAACATGAAATCACTGTCACCCAATAGCACTTCATGTGGGTATAACCTATTTTACAGAAGATCAGCCAAATTATGACAAATTATCGTTAATATACTCGGTGGTTATATGATTAAAAAGCACATATAATGGATTTAAGAATATCCTCTTTCTCCTATTGATATATAGATGGATTTATCTTGAATGTGAAACTTATAATTGACCTATAAAGATGGTCTAGGACTCTAGGTGTTAAAGAAGGGGTAATTCATAGAAGAGCCAGAAACATAATTGGTCGACAAAGAATGTTACACATACCTCCAGATGATTCCTTAAATCATCACTGCCATGATATGAATATATATGCACAATGTGCTTGGAATAAGCAACACCTGAGCCAAATAGTAAATATGAGATATCATCACAAGAAGATGCCAAACTGTTGATTAAAAGCTTTGACACATTCAAAGAAGCAAGCGGGTGCCCAGCAAGTAGCATAAATGAAATGCTCTACACTAAAAGGTAATTTGAAGCTGAAATAGATACTTGCTTTACGCACTTTCCAATAGATTGCCTAAAATTTAAACAAATAGCACACAAAAAAAAATTGCAGCACAAGTCAACATCCAAATCCACTAGAACATACCCAAAAGGGCACCATCTGGACTCCAAATAACCCGATTTACTGCAGCAGCATACTCGCTAGCCAAGGATGCCTAAAAAGCAGAAATTGGACTGATATCAGTATCAATATTAATGCTAAGAACCTTCAGCATATAGTTCAACTAGAATTTTCAGAAGGATGAAGCTTACCGGCAAGTTCATTGGGCATGCACCAAGCTCCCAAACCTTGAAGTTTCTAAGAACAAGCCTCTCTCGGCTCCCTACCTCCCAGATTGAAATATCACCAATGTTTGTACCGACTAAAGTTCGAGGTAAAAAATAGCCAGGTTAATCAAATTGCATTGGAAAAAGGAGAGGGAAAAAAAACCCTTAAATAGACAATGACAAGAGTAATCAAAATAAAAGAAACCAATTTTTAAAAGAAAAAAAGGTACTAACCCAGAAGCAAAGTTTGCTGCACAGGATGGAAATCCATACTCTTAACACTTGAACCTTGATTTAAATCAGAGACAACATTCTTGGGTAAATCGTCAGAGGAGGAGTATAATGTATGGGCA
The DNA here is from genome assembly GCA_038381835.1 of Adansonia madagascariensis. Lineage (NCBI taxonomy): Eukaryota > Viridiplantae > Streptophyta > Magnoliopsida > Malvales > Malvaceae > Adansonia > Adansonia madagascariensis. The sequence goes on along the minus strand of JBBYHL010000016.1, from coordinate 10,589,399 downwards.
TGACTCTGGCCGGGGTATGTGATGGGTAAAATATTCACCGGTAGATTGTTCATCTGCATGGCAACATGTGCCAGGTAAAACTAAATGAGTTAAATACAAGTCAAAGGATGAAAGAAAGAAAAGTAAAGATGAAAAACACAAGGGATTTCTAAATAATATCCAACATCAAGTTTCAATATAAGCATCTTTTGATCAATATGAGGACCAAATTGCAATAAATTAGAGAGCAAAGTATAAAAAATAATATAAAGAGGGTTAAAATTTAAACAATTTCAAGATAGCAAGCACTGGCATAGTTCAGATCTTTAACCTACTAAGACCTGAGAGAAGGAAATGAGGAAGATATAATACCTCTTCAGATATTCCGAAGGGTCTTGGTCTCTTCGGTACATTCTCAGAATCAGCAGTTTGATAGTCCAATGCCAGGTTGTTAGCTGGAGGAGTCATAGGGCGCTTTACCATAGATGCTATAAAAACCATAGATACAAACAGAAAGGAAAAAAGATGATAATACCTACTTGAAAATGAAAAAGGTAGAATGCAGAAAGAAAATAAGATAAAGAATAATTCACAGGTTTATCAAGCAGATTCAGTGAGCAAAAGAAAAATAATAATCAAACAGGTGCAATAATGAGCACAATCAATTTAAACGTACACGACTATAAAAAAGTTTCAAACAAAAATCTTAAAACCAAAAGATGGAAAAGATTAAAAAAAAAAAAATTCCTTATACAATGATCTTAAAACATAATTTTACATGTAAAAGTCTAAAAAAAATAAAAGGAAAAGAAGAAAATAGTTAATAGAGAATCAATAAACCGAAACAAAGAAAAATTTTCTCCAACATCATGTGAAATTACTGGTATAAATGTAGAGTATTTAGTTTTCCTATCCAATCAAACCCTCAATTTTAACACAATATAAAACTGTCATTGTCAAGAACAGATTAGCAATTCTGAACATCATTGTCAAATTTACTACTAGAATCAAATTCTCTAAATGATAATACCAGTTATCCCACAGGATAGACACTCTTCAAAGGGGATGAGAAACAAAATCAAAGATTAAATTCTCAAACAGATGAAAAATTGAAAATAGTCTCTCCATAACAGATCAGGAGATCTACTTTCATCAGAGGCATTTAGCTTTGGAGTTCCCAATAGTATATGCTCATTACATTTTTAAAGAAGCATCTATCACCTCCATTAATAAAGATAACCATCTTGGAGACTTCATTATCTATTAATCAATAGTTTCTTTTAAACAATAAGAAATTCCTAATATTTTATGCACTCTTTCTTGAAATGTAATCATTTTGACAGGATTATCGAGTTCAAAGAGACACAAATGTGTTCAAAACTTATAAAACCACTAGATCATAGCAGCGCTAATAACCCAACAGAACTGGATTACAGCTTATAATCATTACCTGCATTACTAGATGCAGATAGACCAATAGGGCCAGCAGACAGACCAATAGGGCCAGCAGACACTGCTTGATGTGCCACAGAAGATGGATTAGCCATCCATCCTGCAAGAGATGCCACAAGTGGTGCTGGGGCAGGGGCTGGAGCTGCTGCAGGTTGAAAAGGCTGAACGAAAAGTAAATAGACACGTAAATAAACATAAAAGACAATTAACAGAAAATAGAACATCTTTAACCCCAACAACAAAGAGTACTCTGGTCACATATAGACTTACACCAGAAGCACCTATTGGAGGAAAACCGCCCACTTTAGGGATGGACCCCATTAAAGGATTGGTTAAAGGTGAAGGAGCATGAGCACCATTTGGCTGACCACAAGTATGGTCCACAAAAAGGGTTTTTATGTCAGGGTTAGACCTCGGATTCTTGCAAAGTTGATGCTGCCAATTTAAACTGCAAATCAACAAACAAGATTGAAAGCATAAGAAATCCCATCTAACATATAATTCAAAGTCAAAAATTAACAGTAAACCATAACTGTCTTCAAGTTACCTCTGATTGATTAGTGTCCTCAACCTAGAATTCTTTAAGGTGGGGAATTGAAGCTTATCACGGAAAAGTGGATTTGCCTCAATCAATTTTTTGAGCTCAACAAGCATTATAGCCCTAGCTGACTTGGTATCTCCATACTTGGATAGCTGCTCATTCTCCCTGAAAATTATTGACAAGAAACAATGGAACTTCTAAAAAAAACACTTCTCACAACTATGCATAATTTTGTCTATTCAGCTTAAATAACTACAAGGACATAAACGCAGTTCAGATCACTACGATGGAGGCAGAGTTTGACTATATTCTAGTGATTCTAAGGCCTTAGACCTTGACCACTCTGACTTAACTACAATGTAGAAATGGAAAATTGGCAACTTCTTTTTCCTTATACATAGAAGAAAATGTCTCGAGACCTCTCTAAACTAACTATTAATATTAAAAAAATCAATACCAATAATATGCAATCAAATTCCAAAATCAAACTAATAACGTAAACACTTTTTTACCTAAATAACATAAATACATAATAATACTTTTTAATAAAATAAAGGAATTTCAAATTTAGCACTCAAATTTGAGCATTCTGTTTATCCGTTACATCAAATGATTAAATAGAAAAATGGAATTGCATGAAGAAAAATCATTGGGAGGAGAAAAGCTAAATGCATTTAAATTATTTATTTATTATTATTGTTACGTTAATAACACAGTCTGCAGTTGGACCATGGACACATTTACGCTTAAAAATCCCAATAACCATTTTCCCATATGCATAACATACAATTTCCTATGGCATTCTATTTTATTGCAACATAACATACTTAAAAACTTACAAATTAAACTACCCACTACAACACATTCCAACACCACAGAGATACTCAATTATGCAATTTCCAGCAGCAATCAAGATTCAAGCTTCTTAGAGCAACAACAATCCAATCCAACATGCCTCAGAATAACATGCGCATCAATAATTTAATAAGGATACCACACCCAGGAAAAACATTCTTAATTACCTAAAGTTTCCCAAAGTCAATAGCATTGTAATTTCCTTAAAAAGCTCTTCATTAAACGTCGAAAACACTTTTAAATCTTTCACAAGAATCTCCACAGCTTTACCATGGTCACGCCTGCAAAAAAATAAAAATAAAAATAAATAATAAAAAGAAGAAGGGAAAAAAAAAAGCCATTGCTCTAATACCTATAATAATTAAATTAACCTACTTGTCCAGGGCTTCGAGGTACTTTTGTTTTCGAATCTCGAAGAAAATCTTCATAGAGTATCGATTATCATCAACTTTTGTGTATCCAGACAAGTACTTCTCGACCTCGTCCCATTCACCATTGGTTACACAATCCTCAAAGTATCGCATATTGAAGAAAAATCCAGACTCTTTCTCCAATCTTTTTTTTTTTTTAATTTACCGTTAAAACAAACAAATCAAATATAATCATAAAACAATAATCATTAAAATAAAATTTGGAACACTTGAAGGCTCAAACTAATAACAATTATACACCTATTTTAGCAAATTTAAAATTTTAAATTCAAACTAATATATGAAATTCCTTCACGTTTTTTAACTTTTTCCAAGTAAAATCAAATTGAAGAGGGGGAAAAAAAAAAGAAAGTGAAAATTAAGCTTACTTGTGAACAGTTCCTTTGAATTTCTCTTCATCCAGAAACTGAAGTATGAGAAATACCAGCTCTCTACTCAACGAAGACATTTTTGTTCCCTCCTTTACTCTTTTTTCTCTCTTCGATCCAAAACGAAAAACAAAAGATAAATTCCCCTCACCAAAAAAAAAAAAAAAAACCTAGATCGACTCAAGAACAATTTCAATCAAAATAGGAAAAGCAACGAGAAAAAAAAAAGGCTAATCTCAGCGATCCCAATTAAAGTAGTTTGGTGTTTTTGGATTGACTTTAAGAAGGAAAATTAAAAAGAAAAAGAGAGAGAGAAGGGGGTGGGGGTGAAGACAGCCGCAGATTGAGACTAAGAAAGATGTGAATAACGACGAGACCTTGAATCGTTTTATATAGTTGAGGACTGAGGCGTGTCTTGTCGGCTTTTCTTGGATCCGTAATTTTAAAATAATACAAATATAAAAATAATAAAAATATACGAATTAATGAAAATTTATATAAAATTAAATTTTGACGCACTTAAGGAAATGAGTGAAAATTTTTTTATTTTTTTAAAAATAATTCACTAAATTAAAAAATATTTTTTTCAAATGAAAAGAGAAAATAATTTAGTGAGAATTCTTTTCAAATAAGAAAATGGATAATATTTAAATTAAAAAAATTGATAGTTAATTATTATTTTAAAAAATTTTAATTTTATATTTATTTTAATTTTATAATTATTATATAATTATAATATAAATATTTTAATTTTTAATTTTTTTTGTCTTGCAAATTAATTCCCATTAAAGAGAGAAAAAAAAAAACAGTTGACAAAATAGGCTTATTTGGAAAAAAGATAAAATTACTTCTTATATTTACATATAATTATAGCATTGGATGTCGGAGCAAATGAGACAGTGAACTATGAACAGCCAACAGCATATGCAATTAATGGATTTGCATTAATTTATATCGATTTCAAATTTTCACATGGTACAATTACCAGAAAATTCTTAAAGAAAAATCCACTGTTATATTTCTTTTCCTTTTTTTTTTTTTGACTTTTGAGGCATTGTTTGAATTTTTTATTTTTGCCTTAAATTTATTAGTATATATCATTTTTTTAAATAAAAATTTAGGATTTTGATTGAGACAAATATTTATTCTTTTCCTTTTGCCCTGAAATATAAAAATTTAAAAATTTATAATACTATAATCCATTTCAATATTTTTATTTATTTTGGTATAAAAAATTAATTTATCATATTTCTTTACAGTTAAATTATTAAATTTTACGAGTAAGATTAATGGTTAGACATATATCCTAAAATATAGTATAAATTAAAAATTTTAAAAATTTAACTAAAAATAAATAATATGTATTAATTCTTAATCTGCTTATAAAATTAAAATAAAAACATAAAAACATATAAAAAAACAAGTTCTTTAACCCTCAAAAAATAATATATATAATCACCATATTGTTGTGTATAATAATATTAGAGTTTTTTTTTTAATTTTATAAGCGAAATAAAAAATACATTTAATATTTATTTATTTTTATATTTTTAAATATATATTAATAATTTATAAAGTTAAAAACTCGACTGTGTAAACCTAATAATAATCCATAGTCATTTGCTTTTAATTCATTTGATCTTATTTTGGATGGTTCAAAATTAACAATGATCCACCATTGATGTTTGAAATGTATAATAACAATTATATGCACTAAACCATACTTATTTCTTTCAAAACGTTTATAAATCAAACTAACACGTTGATGAATAATGATTGCCCAAATCCCAATTAATAAAAGGAAGAGTTAACGAAAGCCATCAAAAAGCAAGGAGAAAAAAAGGCAAATTGACAAGGGGAAAGAGCAGTTCAAGGTAGTGATATCGTATTGGATTATGATTCAAAAAAATTTAAAATCTAAATTTAAGTTTGAATTTGATCTGCCTTAATTCAATGGCTTATATTACTATTTAAAATATAATAACGTATTTTAAAAAATTATTTTTATTAATATTTAATATTTTATAATTAAATTTAAATAAAATATTATTTTAATTAATAAATATTAATCCATGCTAGGCTGAATCAACTCGAACAAAAAAAAAAGACAAACTTAAATCCGATACGGATTGAATTTAAATAATTATTTAATTCTTGAACAAGTTTACTTAGAAGGGATATCCCCGCCGTCTCAATGAACTGGAATGTTAGGGGTCTTAATAAATAATAATCCCCTAAAACAGAATTGTATTATAAATAGAATAAGATAGCCGAAAGTGGAGTTAGTTTGTTTACCAGAAACAATGGTAAAGCAACACAAAATGGGGGCGGTGATGATGGATAGTATATTCCAAAGGTTGAAAATGCACCATAATTTGCATTGAGGCTTATAATGGTATGGAATCTGGTTCTTGTGGAAGGTTCAACTACAAATTGGCGTGGTAGCTACAACAAATCAAAGTCTAACCTGCACAGTCTTGGAAATTTCTCAGTAGGCTTAATGTTACAACGACTTATGGGAGCAATGATAGCGTAGAAAGAAAAAAGATTATGGAGACACCTTGGAGAGAGTTACAAAGCTCCTTGGCTGGTCTGCCATAGATATCAGCAGGTAGAACTATTCATTGGTTGTATTATTCTGATCCTGTTGATAGACACCTTTATTAATCAGGGACTTTAATCTCATTATGAATCCTTTCAAAAAGTGAAGATCCTAATGGATCTCAAGCTCTAGGAAGCTAGATATGATTCCTATGAATGATCAGCGGCAAGTCCGGTTTGCTTACTTATTTGTAGAATACCTTCCTCCTGAAGTATTGGGTCCTTGTCCTACATTGCTGAAGATGAATTTTGTTGAAGTTCCACCTCGTGAGCCATTTAAATTCTTTAATTACCCGACGAAGGAACCTAAAGTTCTTGAAGCTTGTTGAAACCTCTTGGCAAATGCCTGTTCCAAGCAATCCTATGTCAAAATTATTAAAAAAAAATGAGAAGGATGAAGCCATTATTGGGGAAGTTCAACGTGTTACACTATGGAATATCTCAGAGAAAGTTCAAGAAAAGAAGGAAGAGCTAGCAGCCATTTAGCTAGTGCTTCTAAACTAGAATACTTCTGTTGCAATAATTGAGAAAAAAGACAACTCCATACTGGATTACAGGAGTTGTTACTGGCAGAGAAGAGCCATTTCAGGCCAAATCTAGAATAAAGTGCCTCCAGGAAGGTGACCATAAGACAAATTTTCGTTGCTGCCAAAACCAGTAGACTTCTCATAGAAATGTTGTTTGATGAAAGATTGCAACAGGTTGGTAAGTTTCTCAGAAACCTCAAGAATAAGCCACTGCTTTTTTTTTTTTGGTTCCAAAAACTGATTGGTACAGCTGATAAGCACGTTACAAATTGCTCCCTTGATTTTTTAAAGAACTACTCCAGGTCACTCTGACAAATGAAGCACAAGAATGATTTAGCCAGAAGCTCCACGTCGGAACAGAATAGTGGTAAACCCTCTGGGCTTGATGGGTACAAAATCCCATTTCTTTAAAGCAACCTGACCAACAACAGGGCGATGATGTGACTGATGTTGTGCTTTACTTTCTTTTCCAAACACAAGACCTATTGCTAGCCTGCAATTCTACGATAGTAGCACCAGTCCCCAAAAGCAAAAATCCTAGCAATCAAAGACTGAAAAGCCAATTATAGTTAAAATGTGAATTGAGAAAAGAAATTATATTTAAGAAAAAAAATAGAGCAAAAGCCGAAAGACAGAAAGGAATGGCGAAGGAGCAGGAGGAAAATGGCAATGACGATAGCAGCAGCAGCAGCGTGTTGGTTGAGTTGCCACTAGGCGAAGCAGCGAAGGGATTCGATCTAGAGAAGGCAATATGCAGCCATGGGTTATTCATGTTGGCCCCTAACCGATGGGACCCAATCTCCCGCTCCTTCTCTCGCCCTATGTGTCTAACTTCTCCTCCTCTTACTCCCATGGTCTGCATCTCTCACCCACCAACTACTCCTTCTGCTCTCCACCTCCGCGTTTACGGCACATCCTTCCTCTCTCCAGCGCACCGCCACTCTCTTTTAAATCAGGTGGCAAGAATGCTGCGGTTGTCGGAGACTGAGGAAAACAAGGTGAGAGAGTTTCGAAGTATTGTCGAAGCATTACATGGAGAAGAAGAAGAAGAAGAAGCAACCGCGTCTTTAAGGAGTTTCAGTGGTAGAGTGTTCAGGTCCCCCACTCTGTTTGAAGACATGGTCAAGTGTATTCTTCTCTGCAACTGCCAGTATGTCCTTTCTACAATTATCTCTTAACCACCATTGAACGTTTGGCATTGTCTTTAACCTGTTTGTCATAATGTCGCTGTATACACGTAGGGCCAATAGCAAAAACATCTATTTGATAGTTTGGCATCATATGATTTCTGCAAAACTCTATTGAAGCTTTATGTTATCTTTCCCATGCAACATTTTATAGGTTTTCAAGGACTTTGAGCATGGCTAAGGCACTTTGTGAGCTTCAGTTTGAAATCCAACACCAATTTTCTTGTGTAAAGGCTGCTGAAGATGATTTCATTCCTAAAACTCCCGCTGGGAAAGAGTTAAAGAGAAAGTTGAGGGTGGCTAAAGTTTACACGCGTTTAGAAAGCAAGTTTGCAGAGGCAAAAGCAGATAACTCTGAGTCAGATCTTAAGCTTTCTCGAGTAACAGAAGAACCCCATGGTTATAAAGAAATGGGAAGCTTCCCTAGTCCGGAAGAACTAGCTAACCTTGATGAAAGTTTTCTTGCAAAACGCTGCAATCTTGGCTACAGAGCAAGTCGAATATTAAAACTTGCACAAGGAATTGTCCAAGGCAATATTCAACTAATGCAGCTGCAAGAAGATTGCAAGGAAACAAGCTTATCCAGTTACAATAAGCTAGCCGAACGGCTGCGTCAAATTGATGGATTTGGTCCTTTCACATGTGCCAATGTGCTCATGTGTATGGGATTTTACCATGTGATTCCAGCTGATTCTGAAACCATCAGGCATTTAAAGCAGGTAAATCATTCATTTATTCCCTAGGCAATGCATCTTGTTGAAGGTTTTTCTGCTGTCTAAACATTTTGAAAAAAAATACCCATGTTCGAATTCCATGTTCAACATATATCTAGACATTGCTATGGAGGTAGCTCCAAATATATTCATATTAGATACATCCGTATTTGACACTCATCCAGAGTTCAAAGTAACAGGTTTATTTCAAGTGCAGGTTCATTCAAAAAGTAGTACTATAAAGACTGTTGGAAGGGATGTTGAACTTATCTATGCAAAATATGCACCATTTCAGTTCTTGGCTTATTGGTAGGTCATC
>JBBYHL010000016.1:10516071-10534296 GCA_038381835.1 Adansonia madagascariensis | reverse complement strand
CGTTCATATATATATATATATATATATATATATATATATATATATATATTCCTCTTTATTGTGTCACTATTTTTAAGCCACGATGAAGGTGAATAAATCAGTGATTGATGTACATCCGTACCAAAAAGTCCAGGTATAGAAGATTGAATGAAACTGAAATGTAAATACATAAAATGAGCAAAAGCAAAACTCTAATAAATTGAATTTCAATCTGCTAAACTCAAACAACTTGAGCTGCCGTGAATTTAAAGTGAATCTATGTTACGTAGAGATGGAAATGCTCCAAATGTTTCTCAGCCTGTATCAAAACTTACGAAATTAACCTCTGTAACATGATAATGTTCCTTTTGCTATCGTTAAAGAGACATCCAATGTGACATTAGCGAGCATCCTTGTACTTTGACGAAGAACAAGCCATTGTCGTTGTTTAAATTCTGAAAGTGGTTGTTGGTGATAAAAATAAGATGATTTAAGAGACAAACAAAACCATGTTTTTATGGACGCACCTGAAATGTAGAAGAGATTTTTACTCTTTTTTTAAGTGTAATTGTATGCGGAATTGTGATTTCTTATAAAACAACTTTATTGAGCTTTAAAAATAAAAATAATAATATATTAATAATCAAAAATCAAATTAAATACATTGCATGAACTCTTTATTTTTCCTTTTAAATATTATTCGTTTTTCTCGGAACATAAAAAAATAAATAAATATTGAAAGAACAGTCACTTTTCTATGATTACTTACTCCTTACGAAAGGAAAATATTTTGTTGTTTATATATTTTCTTATTTTGAATATTAAAATCGAGCAGCAAAATTAACCCGGGGGGGTGAGAGCTTGAAGTTCCATTCTGTAGTTATTCTACTTTAGTTTATATAGCACACCTTGCTAACAAGCACCAGTGGTCTAGTGGTAGAATAGTACCCTGCCACGGTACAGACCCGGGTTCGATTCCCGGCTGGTGCATAATTGAAGCTATGATGATGATTGCGCTTCTCGAGATGGTAGGGTCCATCTCAGCCGTCTGATCCCCAGACGAGACAGCAGCGCTTCTGAGCTTCGCCCTTTTTTTACGTGTTTCTCTTCGAGGTTTGATCTTTCGATGTTTCGCTTTAAGCCCATGAAAGAGAGAGAAAAAAAATCTGGACCTAAAGTTGACATTTGAAATGGAAAGCAAACCAATTCAACTCTTACTGCCAAATTTAAGAACACATTTTTGTCTCAAAACACTCAAAAAAATTCTTCTTACAAGAATGATGTCCACTATGGCTTTGTTCTATAGAAACCTGCAAATCCATGGACCAAATTCAGTGCATAATCTTAAACTACTACGAACAGCACGAAGCAGAGGGGATTACATCAATTGCGAAAGCCATTGCGGTCCTCATTCTGACTTGAGACGCGATAGTCATCAAAGAAAGAGAATCCATGCGAAACTGGGCAATGCAATGCACTGAACCCCATTGCCATTTCAGAAAAGGTTGTGGAGGAAGTTAGGCAAGAAACAAGTAGCAAATATGATCTTTGCCCATTTCTGGAACTGTAAAAACTGTTGGTATGCACTACAGATTTTTTTCATTTCAAAAAAAATAACAAGCAGACATCATTGAGTAAGAAAAAGTGACAAAATTTTGACTGTTAAAACTTATAGACATCCTTAACATGTTAAAAGAAAATCTTATTTCACCATGCTGAAAAAAAGTAGCTAACTACAAGAAAGCATTCTAGCACACAACAACAAAGATCTAGAGTCTTAAAAAAATATTTAGAAATGACCCTCTACAAGGTGAACCTTGCTCAATATCTGGTCTAATGCTTGAACTGTATCCTTGTATCGATCTTCAGATTTCCGGCCTTCCTCGACAACCTGCATAATGCATTTGTACAGATGATCATACCTATGAACCGGGTTACTGATATCGATACCACCATAGCTGTGATTCAGGACATAACTCCGCTTAATATCTACTACTACGAACAGCACGAAGCAGAGGGGATTACATCAATTGCGAAAGCCATTACGGTCCTCATTCTGACTTGAGATGCGATAGTCATCAAAGAAAGAGAATCCATGCGAAACTGGGCAATGCAATGCACTGAACCCCATTGCCATTTCAGAAAAGGTTGTGGAGGAAGTTAGGCAAGAAACAAGTAGCAAATATGATCTTTGCCCATTTCTGGAACTGTAAAAACTGTTGGTATGCACTACAGATTTTTTTCATTTCAAAAAAAATAACAAGCAGACATCATTGAGTAAGAAAAAGTGACAAAATTTTGACTGTTAAAACTTATAGACATCCTTAACATGTTAAAAGAAAATCTTATTTCACCATGCTGAAAAAAAGTAGCTAACTACAAGAAAGCATTCTAGCACACAACAACAAAGATCTAGAGTCTTAAAAAAATATTTAGAAATGACCCTCTACAAGGTGAACCTTGCTCAATATCTGGTCTAATGCTTGAACTGTATCCTTGTATCGATCTTCAGATTTCCGGCCTTCCTCGACAACCTGCATAATGCATTTGTACAGATGATCATACCTATGAACCGGGTTACTGATATCGATACCACCATAGCTGTGATTCAGGACATAACTCCGCTTAATATCTTTTCTCCATCGTGATAGGACGTATTGAGGTGGGATCTCCTCTACGCCATTCTGGTGAAGGACACTCAGCGCATGGCAACACAAATAGCCTCGAAAATTGAACAAACCGCAAACACAAAGCACCTCCAGTTCAGTGGCATTGTACAAAACCTCGAAATCCCGAGTCTCCCTTCTGTTTCCATCTACTTCAATTTGTTCCCGGACCATGTATGTTGTTACTTGTCCCTCAACATTTATTTGTCTGCAAAAACATGAGTACATTCCCTGCACCTCTCGTTCGAATTTCCTTAATATATTGTTTGTGTACAGTTTTGCAAGCTGCAACTCAAAATAACATCTCGATTTTAGCAATAAACCCGAATTTCTTGAATCCATATCTGCCAAAACTTCCAGCTGATGATGTGCCTGTAGGGCTTGATCATACTTGTCCAAAAATTCCTTCAAAGAAGTATGTTTATGGAGATAACCATAAAAAAATGACTCCACGACCTCATTTGGCTGGGTCGGAAACATTCCTGCAAGAAATATCTCCTTCAAATAAACAGGAACCCATCGTCTGCGATCTTCATATAATGTTTGAAGCCACATGTGATCCCTGATTCCATGATGGTGGATCATATCTTCCCAAGCCTTTTCGAATTCCTCAGGCCGCAAAGAGTAATAAACTGCACTATTTAATGCCATTTTAATTGATTCATATTCATACAGTCCACCAAGTTTCTCTGGAACCTTTTGCATTATACTCGACAAACTTAGACAATGAGAAGCCCTCGGAAAAACATCGGCAACAGCAGTTTGGAGGATTCTACATTGATCAATGATGATAACCTGCGGAGGGCGTCCTAACATGCAGGTAAGCCACGCCCTAAACAACCACGTATATGATTCGATAGTATCACCTGCAAGTAAACCGCAACCCAACAGCACGGATTGTCCATGATGATTCACTCCAACAAATGAAACCAGTGGGACTTCATACTTGTCCGTTAAGCATGTAGTGTCAATTTCAACTACATCACCAAAGTAACCATATGCAACTCTGGACCTTGCATCAGTCCAGAATAAATTCCTCAAACATCCTTTCTCGTTGAAATCCATCACATAAAAGAAGTTCGGATCAATCAATTGCAAGTGGCTAAAATAATTATGAATAGCTTGTGCATCTCCATCTTTAAGCCTTAATTGATTTATCTGGTTATAACCAGTCAGGAATTCTCCACCACTGTCCTCCGCACTTCCATTTCCCTCAACATCAATAATCACTGTTCGAAAAAGCCTAATTTTTTGAACTTCTTCAGCACCATCTAACTGCGGCACTCTTTTGGTTCCGAGACCCAATTGCTTGTGGGACTTATAGAATTTTCCACTCACAGGACTGATCAAATGGTTATGGTCAAGCTCAACTTCTATGATTCTCCACCTTTTGTTTTCCATCAACCTGAATTTTACCATCGCAGGGCACCCAGTCCTCGTTTCTGGTCTTGGCCGGTTTGCTTCGCTCTTCTTCTTGAATCCTGCACTACTGCAGCTTAGTTTGCCTCTGTATCTTTCTTTGCTCTTTCTGTACCACGTGTTGCTTACTCGAACACCGAATCCCTGTTCCTTGGCATAACAGTTGTAAAAATAATATACATCCTCGTACGAATCAAATTCCATTCCAACGGCCGGAGGCAATGGATTCTCTCCTTGAATTACACCACTTTGACTAATACATTCTGCCATTCCACAATCTCCTTCAATCTCGAATTCATCAGCATCATCATCAACAACTGGATCGGTATTAAGTGAAACTTCATCCATCTGTAACAAGAGTAGATCAAATAACCACAAATTAAAGCCAGCTAGATTCCAAATGCTTTATCCTCCTAAAACAGAATCATCGATACCAACTATCAAAGATGATATAGTTTGGAATTAGATGAGAATGTAATGTATGAATGGCTACAACATGAAGGTGTTCACCATATCAATTACTCGAATTAAGTATTGCAGTGTGCCGTTTAACACATAACGCAGCGGTACAAATTTCCATCATCAAAGCCCCAAGCAGCGGATTACATCGCTGGCCCCCCCACCCCAACTTTTTTTTTTTTTTTTTTTTGCAAATTAACAACAAGGATCATATTGAATAATCAGGAGTTCATATATAACTCAATGAGGGAAGAAAAAGTAATTAGCTAGGCATAAAAACAGCATGATTGGATTAAACCCAGAGGCAAATTTTCTTTTTTTCTCATTTTCAAATACTTGGCCGTCTATTCTAATGATTAATTTATGATTACGAACTCCTCCATTAACAATAAACTGGAGTTTGATGCATAGAGCAAGAACTATCAGGAAACAAATTCTTTAAGCTTAAAGTCAGTGTGGGATGTACCCTTTTCAAAGAACAACTCAAATCAAATAACAGATAAAAATGTATCTTAAATTATTTGATTAACATCAAAGCCAGATGAACCCGAAAATGAATGAGAGATAGAAAGAATGAAATCAATGAGTTAGCCTTATTCAAAGCATAAATGACAGCCTAATTCAGCTTAAAAATCTTACAAGCTTAGTAAAAATTCAGGAAAAGAAAAATAGAGGACTTACCAGAAAATTGATTCGAGCAATGATCTTTCAGAGTCTTGAGAGCAGAGTAAAAAAAAAAAAGATTAGTATTTAGTACTTCCCGAACGAGATCAACGAGGAACACAAGGATTTTATTTTTTTTCGAGAGAGACTCCGCTAGGGGATAATTGTTTTCTTAAGGACCTTGATACGTTCTTAATTGCATGAAAGGCCAGTCTTTATTATTCTTTTTTCAGATAGGTCCTTCAAATAGGAATAAAATGATGAAAGGGTTGATAATTACTTAATTAGTTAAAGCAGACAAATTGGGTTTGGGAATTAGGAGTTAGAGTGAGTTATAATTTATAACTATCAAAAGATTCAAATCTTCACTTCATCTATTTAATTATTAATTTTAAATCTGTGTAATGCACGAAGAATAAATTATTTTAAAATATATGATGTGATTATAAAAAATATTTTTAATATAATACATATTTATAACGTATTTTATTTATAATTACATAAGATATAATGTAAAATAAAATGTACACAATTTTTTACATATTTATTTTTTTAGTAAAATTCTCTTTTTTAAAAATTTTTTTCAGCATTTAAATAAAATTAAATGATTTAATTTATGTCAAAATAAATTTAAATAAATATGTTTATACATTGATTTAGTTTGATGAATACATAAATATTTTCTAATTAAATACTAAAATTGTGAGCATTAAATAGTCGATTCTTTCAAATCATATCCTTTTATGGTTCATATATTTACTTCAGTTTACAAATCCATAATGATTTCCTAATTAAATGCATTTTTTTTTCAACCCTTTGAAAGGAGAAAAAAGATATATATAAAAAAAATCCATAAATGATTTCTTAATCAAAAAAGTAATCTTGCATAATTAATCTAATTAAAATTTTAATTTAAAGTTATTTAAGACTATTTAATTAATAATTTATTTATTGAAAGCAATAATATTGGACGTTCATGAGGAAATAATTATAATTATTTAGTTGAAAAAGCTATTTTTCTAGTTAAAGGACACGTGTCAATAAATTAAGATATATACATAGAAATTGACACATGTCTCTCACTTAAAGAGTTTAACAATTTTATTTACAGCGGATTAAAAACAATTGACTTCAAACGAGAAATTTATATATAAAGGACAATTTAAAAGAATCAATTAAAGATGCTATTAATTGGTAATAATGTTGATAGATAGTGATTTACCCTAGAGATGCATTAGGAAGTTTACATTTCTTTTTTTGGACGATTTTAGCTTTTATTTATATATATAGTCACTCTACCTTGTATTCAAATATTGTAGAATCAATTGAAAACTTGTGAATACTTTAGATATAAATCAAATCAATATATTTAAAGAGCCTTCATCAAATATATACAAATATGACAGCAATCTTGTTTATTATAGTTACTTTAATTAAGGGTAAAATTATGGATTGAATTGAAAAATAAAATAGTCAAAACATAGTGTCAATCCAATAAAAAATAATGTTTTTAAAATCAAAATATCAATTAAGATTAGATTTTCAATTTTTTTTAATAAAAAATGGAATCATGTATTTTTTTCTGAGCAAATTATTATGCATTAAACTTATCATAAACTATATAAAATACACATATTTTATTAAAATCAAATACTAATTAGAAAAAATTAAAGACAACAAATATTAAATGTTAAATTAATTAATAAATTAGCGATAATCATAAGAAAGATAACTCGCACGGTATCAACCATTAATAGATTAATAACTTTAAGCGGTGGGCTCTTCATATTAATCTTGTTCAAAAATTGAGTTGGGATATGTTATTTTTCAATTTAAATTAGCTCAGATTAATATTTTTTAGTCAGTAAAAATATTTTATCTAAATCAATTATAAAATGTAAAATTTTTCATAATATTTAATATTTTTAATAAACAAAACTTTTTGAATTTGATAAATCAAACTGAACTTTGAATGAATAATTTTTATTCAAAATTGAACAGCCTGACTCAATTCATGAACGACTATCATGATGGAAACAACACCATGCTCACTTACATTATACTTGACCATCCAATCAACTAAAATATAATATAATTCTTTCTTGATGTGTACACTTCATTAGCATAAGCAACCTCTGTCCACATAGGTTGCTATAAATTAATCTATCAAATTAATTATTTTTTAAACGTGATTTTTTTTAATTTGGATATAGGTTGCTCTAAATTAATCTAACCAATTAATTATAGCATAAAATTCTATTTTTAATGTCTGTAACTATAATCAATAAAAATATTTTTATTTAAATTTAATTATTAAAAAACATAAAATAATTTTTAATATTTTTAAATGGTATAATTTGCTTTACAAACTTGACAGGTAAAATAGGATTAAACCTTAGATAAACACAAATTTTTTGCTGTCTGCACCTAACTTGACTCATGAACAATTTTACATACTAAAGATTATAAAAGGGTTAATTTTAGTAAAGATTTGTTTGATTTTTGTTCTAAATATTTTAGCTACTAAGGTTGTAAATTTATCAAATAAGTTTATAGTCAACATTTTGAGCAGTGGTAAGTCTTTTAGTGAAACTAAATAATTCTAAGTTCCTTAATTTAAACATATATCTTGAATGAAAGAAAAAAATATATCGTTGGTGTTATGAGCTAAAATTTTCATGTTTTAGATGCAAATGAAACTGTAAATTAAGTTCTACGTATTGGAGAAAAAAATTTTGAAAGAACTTTGGTGGGTGTAAAATTGGAAAATCAAAACATAAGAGAACCCAACTTCAAGGCATACTACAAATGTCACTTTCCTTTAGGCATATTTTGCCCTTATCATATATGGTATGGCAGAGGGGGTTTGTCGAAATCACCATAGGATACAATAAAACCAATGTTTGAAATCACTTTGCACTAATGATAACAAACCACTAAACACCCTTTAATGGGTGACAAAATCATATTTCTTATACTTAAGTTTCTGCAATACTAAGTATAAGAGACTTACTTTAAATAAGAATGAGGAAAAGAAAGAATAAATACAAAGTTTTATCTTTTTACATATATTCTTTTACTGTATTTTAGATTTATTGTCTTATGTTTGAAAATTTTGATCTTTATATATTAAGATTTTATCAAGAGTTATGACTCTTAAGTTATGTTGCTTAATCTAACCGACTTATCCTTTCTTTGAGTTTCTAACTTTTGGTACTCAACATGTACAATAAGTAACCTTTCATAGGTAAAAAAACATTCCTTGAAAAGGTATGTCTGAAGTTAAAATAAAACTAGCTGTTACAGGCTAACTTGTCAAACTTTGAATTAAGGGATTTGAATCCTTGACTCAAGGGATCATGATCCCTCTTTGTAAATTCTAACAAAATATATTTCAAAACCTGATAATTGAATCCCTTTACACATGTATACGAATCTCTCTTTGTAATTTATAATAAAAACTTATTTTCATTCTAAAATTTATGAGATGTGAATCCCATAAACCTTAAAGTTTCTCCAATTAATCTTTAAATCAATTTCCTTGGTTTAGAACTTAACCAAAGCTATTGTATAGCTTCATGTATGCTAGTTTCCCATTAATTGATTATTCAATCAATTAATTAATTTTTTATTACTTTAACTTATTTTTAAAATATTTTCAACAATCTTGTACCATTTTTAAAATAAGGCAAGTCCGACAATTTTGGAAATCTTATGCATAAGTAAAGATATCAATCTTGATTTAAAACCTTCACACTAATGAAAAAGTATTGTTAAGCTAATCAGAATTGTATGGTAGATCTTAGATCTTTGAACCAATAATTCTATATGACTAGTCATGCACTAATCCATACATAGAATTTCAAAACTCATTAAAAAGTGGTTTAACAAGTTTCGACACTATAACTGGCCATGTTTCTTGTATCCTTTTTTAGGTGCTTAAGAGCCAAATCCTTTGCTCTTAGAAGGGGCACCACTTCCACTCATACAGCTGAACTCCATCAGAAATGCTACTGTATAAAACATTGTAAAACTTTAATTTACGTGTTATAGGTTTATTAAGAGAATTAACTCAACCTCATTTTTAATCATATGGTTCCAAGCACTTAACTAACCGTGGATGAATAAATATGTACTAGTCCTTACAGCCACATTCATACGATGTACTTAGACTCATTAAAACTCAAGACCTAATGTCCAATTAAGTGTTGAGTTGAGGTTCCAGCATGTGTGAGTTAGTTAAATGGGCTTGAATACCATTCCCTTGGAAAATCTAAACCATTTATATATAATTCTTTTTGTTAAAAGAATTGTTAAGCTTTCTTTTTCTTTGACAAAACATTATGCACCTATGTAAAATTCATTTTCATATGCATAGCTATGCTTTAACCAAGGTCTCTAGATATCCAATATACTTTGGCACTTAGCCATTTGATAGTGTAACTTCATCACAATAAACTTTTAAAACATTAATTCAAGCCCTAAAGGAATTAATAAAATTCTTAATTCCTTGCTTGCCATATCTAATTCTTATAAATTCTGCAATTACAGTAGATCTGTTAATATATTTTGTTTCTTTGAATTTCAAGAAACATTACCCCCACTAATCATGAAAATCAATCCATTTGTGGATTAACTTTTCATCCATGTTGGTTATCAAACTTGCATTAGTCTCTCATTCTTTTCTTGAAAGTAAGATATAACATAAGAAGGCAATTATTTGAATATCCTAAGATCATCTCAATGTAATTTTATTTCGGGTTTTTTGCATATCTAATAACTTTTGCAATCACAAAAGTAATGTTCAACTTTGTGTATATAAGATTATACATCAAATTTTATTACTTTTGAATATTGTGCAACCAAAATATCATATAGTGTTGCATCACTTGCATAATTATGAAATTGATTCTTTAAAATTTCTTAATATAATGAAGCTAAGAAAATAATAACTTGACTTTCTATTCTCATTCGTAAAATCACATCCATAAAACTTAATATACATTTCGTAATAAAATTGTTATGAGAAAACCTTTTGGTATTTTTAATATTTCTTAATTCATACCAAAATTTAACATATTATCATCGTATAATCAAAAGATAGCAACTTGTTAATCTTATAATAGACACAACTATAGAACTTACTATATATATTATTAGCCAAAACCACATCTTCAAAGTATGATATCATTGGTAAAGAACTTGCTAAGTCCATTCAAGAACTTAACTAATTTATACATTCCAATATAAACCACTTAATCTATTTATAACCATATGAATTTCACATCATTTGGTGAATTATCACTTATAAATTCAAATTAATATAGTAAGCATTCTATTGTAGTAAATATTATTACAGTGTATATTTATAATCAATCCATGTTTGTGCAAACCCCTTAGCAAACAATCAGCTTTTTCACTTGTTTATTGTCTATCAACTTTTGAATTTGTATTTACAACCAGATAATTTGCAACAAAAAGACAAGTATAGTAACATTATTACTATATGATTGCAAACAACCATCTCCTTTTATCACATTTAAACATTGACTAATCAACAATAGAAGTTATATAAAACACGCATTCTTATTTAAAAGAACAAACTTCAAATTATTTTATCTCAATTAAAAGATAAAAAAAAAGCAAACATAAATATTATCCTCACATTCATAGTCCTTTTCAAAATCTTTCAACTTTAGACAAAACAAACTTGTTTTGGCTCAAATATTATTTTGAAACCAAACTTATTAAATAACCTATAAATATCAAATTTATACTGCTTTTCTATTTGTTTCAATTGTGAAGGAATCACAGATAATTCATATTTCCCTTTTATCTTAGTTAGAACCTTTTGAACAGATTTTATTCTTGCTAACATATTTGTAGCATTTGGCTTATCCACCATGCCTCACAATTCATTAGAAATTATTGCAACCAACTTACTTTGTTGTTATTAATGTATCTTCTTCTTTAAAAGAAGTAACAGTCATTCTTTGATGATTTTATTTTTCATAATGAAAATATGCACCATTTTACTAATATTTGAATTTTGTGGGCATTAATATAAAACATTTCTATGTGGACTAAGGAAAACTAATCTTACCCTATATCATGAACATTTGACATAAACGTTATTGTTCTTTCCTATATTCCTTGTGACACTTCTTATTCTTATTTAAAAATTAATCACAAGCTTTTCAAGAGACAATTCTCATAAAGATTTTCTTACAAACTTTTCATGATGATGAAACTAACTATAGAGGATATCAAATAGATTTTAAAAAATTCATCTTTCATAAAAGCATACAGTTGTTACTGCATAATTTATATAAATATGCATTAATTAATAAAGTAAGCAATCATACATATAAATAAGAAGTAAGTAAACATATTTGACTTTTTTATGAAAATATTTAATCTTCTTTAGTGAGAAGCTTTCATTTCATCTTTACTATCATCATCTCTTATATATCTTCGATGTTGCAAAATTTTCATTTTTCATGTGTATCTTCCATTTGAAAACTATTTTGCCATCTCAAGAGTTACTTTCATTAAACTATTCCAATATCTGGAATTTTACAACCATATCTTCTTAAAGTACTATGACTTTCCAAATTTAGAAAAAAAAAAAACAAAGAAATATGCCTAAAGATTGTTAGAAAAAAATTTCTGGGAGAACTATGGTAGGTGTAAAATTAGAAAGTCAAAACATAAAAGAATCTGACTTCAAGGTGTGTTGCAAATGCCAGTTTCCTTTAGGCATATTTTGTCCCCACTATATATGGTATATAAGAGGGGTTTGTCAAAATCGTCGTAGGATATAATGAAGCTAAAGTTTAAAATCACTTTGCACTAACAAAATCAAACCACTAAACACCCTTCAATGAGTAGTAAAATCATCTTTCTTATACTTAGTTTTCTACAATAAACTAAGTTTGAGAATTTTCTGTAGTAAACTAAATTTAAAAGACTTGTTTTAACCGAGAATGATGAAAAGAAAGAATAACACAGAGTTTTGTCTTTCTTCATATATTCCTCTATTGTATTTTATTTTTATAGTCTTATTTGTTGGAAATTCTGATTTTTATATATATAGATTTGTTTAAGAGTTGTGACTCTTTAGTTTTATTATTTAATCCAGTCAACTTATCATTTTATTGAGTTTTCACCTTTTTGTATGTAACAGGCTCAATAGGCAACTTTTCATAAGTGAAAGAACATTCCTTAATAAGGTATGACTAAAGTTAAAATGAAACTAGCCAATAAGATAAACCTATCAAAATTTGAACTAAAGGATTCGAATCCTCGACTTAGGGGATCTTGATCCCTCTTTGTAAATTCTAATAGAATACATTGCAAAACCTAATATTAGAATCCCTTTACAATGGTATAAGAATTCATCTTTGTAATTTATAATAGAAGTTTATTTTCATTTTAAAACTTATTAGATGTGAATCTCATAAACCCCAGAGCTTCTCCAATTGATCTTTAAATCAACTTCCTTAATTTGAAACTTAACCAAAGCTATCGTATAGCTTCATACGTGCTAGTTTCCCATTAATTGATTATTCAATCAATCAATTAATTCTTTATTCCTTTCACTTATTTTGAAAATATTTAAACACTAAGTAGAGCCAACATTATGAGCAAGAATAAAAAGGAATGAAATTGCATTTGTTATTTATTTATAAACTCTAAGTAAGGTACCAAAATCAAATTAGAACACCTTTCTTAAGTATCTAACATGGGTTTATAATATTAAAATTAAATATCTATTAGCGTATTTTCGATTATGATTGCTTAAAAATAATGACCTTATTCCAATCACAAAAAAAAAAAAAAAAAAAACTCTCCCTTATTTTGATATATTTTTTTAGTTTGTTTCTATTTTTTTCTTGAGATGATTCATGGGCAAAATAATTGTATAATTTTTTTGTACTAGGGGAAACATTATAGTTCTTATCTAAGACATTTACTAAAATCTTATTCCACTTTTACTACTTCAACTCAGCTTAAGTTGAGCGATACAATATTAGAGTAAGTCCTAAATTATCAAAGGGACTTAAAAGCAGTTAGAATATTATTTAATGTTAAGCTACAATTAATTTTTTTTTTGGAAAAAGAATCAAAATAATATTTTGAGTGCATACAAAATTTCATTATATTTTTAACTGTACTACGAAAGATAGTCTTTAAAAAATTTAGTTGTTTGGGGTGTACAAACTAAAAACCTTTAATTCTTTTAGGACATTATTTAATAATATGGATCTGTCTTCAAATTTTATTTGATTAATCACATGATTTAAATTAAAAAGGTATACTTAGGTGAACATTTTTAAGAATAGTTTTTTTTTCTTTTTTTAATTCTACAATGGTTTTAGTTCCAAAATCATTTTCATTGTCTACTCACAATATTGTTGTATTATTCCCATGTTATCTGATTTTTTTATATAAAAAGGATCATAATCTAGTTATAGGAAAATCATTGCAAATGTTAGAATTTGAACTCCAAACCTGTTGGATGCCACTTCTTAAAGATAAATGTATAACTAACTGCTCCGAGTTTTATGCTTTATTTTCTCATATGTCACTATTGTGCTTTGCATTATGGAAAAAAGATGTCTATTCAATTTAACAATGGCATGACTTCTGGCTTCTTGTATCAAGATCTCTACTCAGATATCTTTAGTGGCTTAAAGTTATACCTAATATAACTTTATCTCATAACGACTGCATTAGCCAGCCTCTCTGTATGTTTCCAAAACTTGCAACTTGCCAAGGCACAATATTTTATGTGGTTCACTAACAACTCCTAAAGAGAGCCTTGTATCTTCATAAAAACTCATAAATATAAATGCCCATATCATTCATGTTTAAAGAAACTGTTAATCGAAACTTTATAAAAGCATCAACTCCCTTTACATTCAGGTCCGTGTGCATGTGCGCCTGCGTATGCGTGTGTCACGTGTCTAAACTCAAACTCTAAATATTTGCAACACCTGAATTCATGTGACTAGAGGTAATAATAGTTTAGTTCAGATCGGTTTAGAAAAAAATTATGGTTAATATGTAATATTCTGGATTTTCAAAAATCAAACCGAAAACCATAAAAAATCAATCATTTGAACCAAATTTTACCAGTTTAGATTGGTACAGTTCATCAGTTTTTTAAAAATTTTAAAAATATATTTTTCTATAGTACTTTAAAGTTTCTTTTACACTAATTTAGAAATAAATATTTATTTTTATATTATAAAATATTTAAAACTAACTAAAAATTAAATAAAAAATAGAATTTGATTTGATTCGAATAATTGCGATTTTTTAATTTGTGAACCAAATATATATCATTAATATCCAAAACCAAACCAAACTGAATTTCATAAGATTTGAACCGAAACTGAATCAACACTATGATTCGAATTGATTTTTAATTTTTTAATTTTTTTCTCAGCCTTACATGTGACTTCTCACATACTATTTGGCATAAACATTGGATCTTAGCTTTCGAGTGGCTTCTTTCATCATGAATCTACTTAGATTCTTTGAGGGCTCTAAACCTATGGAAATATATCTCTCATGATGACAATAGATAACTCCTCTCTCCATTTTTCTGGAACTTACAAGGAACATATATATAAATTATTCATTTTATTGGGTTATCTATCTAAACCTCAAGATTCATCTATATTTAGAAAAGTTTATGTAAAATTATTTAAATCTTAAAAATGTGTCAAGAAAATGAAAAATCCATTTTTCTAAACAAGCCAACCTTGAACAAGGAATTTTAAATCCATGACGTACTTGAATAGTATATTTTAACAATAATAATTTTAATTTATAATATAATTATTAATAAGTTTGAGTTTTTTTAATTAATACTAATATCCAACATGACAATGTCGAAAAAAATTGTAATCTCAAGCTACAATCAGTAGTTTCATTTTAAATCTTTACAAGGGTTAAGGGAATTCTTTCTTTTTGGTTTCGTTCATGAAAAACATGCTAATAATCTTTGCTTGTTGATGAATAATGTATGCTTTGGAGTTTAGATCTATCTAGATTTAGCGAGACTAAGCATGAAACCAAGGAAAAGCAAAAGAAGATGAACAACACAATAATCTGCGCAGGTTGAGCCTGGGTTACCCTGTTGACAATTTGGGTGGGGCTTGATCATATGCTATTACCTATTTCAAGTAGGGCCTAATTGACATACATAATGTTAATATTCCTCCATTTGGATCTAACTCAAATCTAACCCAATCCATTGACAAGTTGTAAATGACCCCTTTTATCTTGTAAGAAAAACTTGGAACAATTATAGTGCTACATCTATAAAGGAACAAATTAGGGTGGGAAACTCTTTAGAATATGATTAATAATCCAAAGTTATCAAAAATTATATAAGTGCTAAACCATTTAGCATAATGCTTTCTATGCATGAAGATATTGAACAAAAAAAAAAACACCAATTTTATTTATAAAAAATCATTAGCCTAATGCTTTCTATACAAAGGATGCATAGATCAAGACAAAAAAACATCAACTTTATTTATAAAAAATCATGTACCTTGGTGTATTTGTATATTAGTATTAGATATCAGTATTGAACATTGATATGGGCTTATACGCAGATATTATTATTTCAAATTTTCTCTATATATTTAAAGAATAATTTTTTATATTTAAATTACATCGAATATAAATATTAGATATGAATATCTTAAAAAAAATTAAAATATTTGGATATCAGTGCCCTTGAATAATACAGTAGAGAGGGAGTTAATATCACTATCCATGTTTCATGTCATATTCTTATTATTTTATCATTATCATGTTACTAGTCTCATGCATGTTCACTATATCGGTGAAATTAATAAAAAATTAAATATTATATAAAAATGTGAAATAATTAAGAAAAAGAAAAAAAATAAAGATTAGTGTAAATTTTTGAAATAACTACTTCGTAGTTGTTTAGAAAATTGGAAAAAAAAAAACAAAGAAAGATGTCGTTAATAAATAAATAAATATTTGTTTTTATTAGAAAATTAAATGATTGAGATAACCTTATAAATATATTTTATTTAATTATTATTTGACTTTTATTTAATTTTTTAATTGAGTTATTGTTATTTGATTTGTAATATAAAATTTGATTATAGAAATTTTAATAGTATAGATAATTATGCTTAAAATTTTATTTATTTATATAAATTTTAATTTTTTAATAATTTATATTATATAAAATTTTATAATTAATTTTTTATTTATATATTATATTTATATTATTTTTATATTATATTTTAATTATTGTAGACGAAATTGATATATTTGGAGACGAAGATCCGAGTAAGGATAAAAAATGCCAACTCTAACGTTGGGAGTTGAGTGATTATCCAATCAAAATGAAAATGAGGGACAGAGATTGCCAGATTGGGATGTGAATGCATCGAGATTTGAGAGGCGAGCGTGAGGTGTGAACCGTCTCTTGCCGTCCACACAGCGCTTCCGCATTTGGCAAAGCCTTCCGCGTAAATCCATCAGTCATGTCATGTCTTCCTCACTTCAAGATTTAGCGATACAAACAAATTAATGTCATTGGTTCTAGTATCGGTCGTTGCATATATATTTATTTGTTTATATATATATATATATTGGATTTGACATATTTATTAAATAAATAAAAATTTTATTTTTAAAAAAATTATTTAAAAATAATAGAAAAATCTGAGTTTTTCTAAAAAAAATAGGTATTTTTTAAAAATTATTTTTATAAAATTAAAATATATAAATATAATTAAAATTATATTTTTATTTTATTTTTATTTTTATTATCTTTTCTCAATTAAATTTGTGTCACTTGACGTGATACAAAATTCAATTAAAAGCTTTATATATATATGGATATGAATATCCAACAAAATTTTATACAGTATTAATATTATATTAAATTTATTTTTTATTTATTTATAGTTAAATATATCCGTTTGTATTGATCTTATTTTGATTTTTTAATTTTGATTATTTAATTATTTTAATTAATTTTGATTTTTTTCATAATTTTATTTAAAATAAAATTTATTAATTAAATTTAATTATTGAATATGATTAATAATAATTTAATATGTCTATATTTATCGTATATATTTGATATTTTAAAATTTTAAATATTAAATATTTATTATATTAAAAAATTATATTTACAAATAAATATAAAAATATATGTAATGAAAATATATCTACATGTATATATTATATATTTTATTTGAAAACTTAAAAATTAACTCCATGTAAATGAATTTATTTTTTTAAAATTAATAATTTAAAATAATATATTAATATCAAAACAAAATTTTATACCAAACAATAACGATTATTTTGATACAAAGTCTACTATTTTTCCTATCTTACAAAGTACAACCTTTATGTACTACTATTATTTGCCACCAAAATATATTTTCATGAAATCTCAAAAAAAGATATCAACGGTGGAAAAAATATTAAAGATTAATATGATCAATTTTTATAATATAGAATAAATAATTAATGTGTTGAATAGATCGGAGGGGATTGATTGATGGAAATAGAAATAAATGGGATTTAAGAGTTGATTAGAGAGGAATAAGCTGGAAATTTGTGAATAGAGATGCTATTTTTTTTTTTCCCTTAAAATATTTTAGTGAAGAAATAGAGGCCGCAAAAATTGTCAAAATTAACAGATGATGGATGATATTTTCACGGTGCAAGTAAAGGACGGATGATATTAATAAGGCTAATAGTCCAGGAGGGAGGGAGAGAAGATAAAAGGTTGAGTGGACGTGGAAAGTAAGGAAAGGATAGATTTATAATAATAAATGTATAAATAAATGCAGTACTAATTTTTGTCAGTAGATTTGATTATTTGTTGTTTAGTTATGATTTAAATATTTTTTTAATTTAATTTAAAAATTATTATTTAAAAATATTAAAATATTAAAAATTTTCTTAATATTTATATTTATATATTTTATAATTATATTTAAATAAAATATATTTATTA
>JBBYHL010000016.1:10472271-10497499 GCA_038381835.1 Adansonia madagascariensis | reverse complement strand
AGAACTTATTCTAGCAGAGGTAAACAGTTGATGTAACATTTTTTAAGAATAACCTAAACCCGAATAGAAATCGCTATTGGTGTATTTGACATTTTAATATTAAATTCAATAATTAGGGCCATTTGGGAAGCTGATTTGAAAAATTATGAGAGAAACAATAAATTGATTTATTTGGGTAATGCAATTATGCATGCCACATTCTTTTTTATTAGTCGTATTAGTTATAAGTTTAATATAAATTTCTGCTAAAATTTTAGATGTGTATTAAGCGTATCATATTTGAGTTTCATTATATTATTTCTTGGATTCATTAACATGTCGGATTCGTGTAGTTATAAGTTTAATATTAATATTTGTTAACATGTCGGATTTTTGTAGTTATAAGTTTAAAATTAATGTTTATGCCAAAATTTTAAGATACGAATACATATGTGTATTAAACCTTTATATTTTGCGTTTATTGTCATACTGGATTTGTGTCGTGCTCTTTTTCTTGTATTGCATTTAAAATTATTAGATATACTTAAATCCTAAATTAACATGTGAAAAGTATCATAAATACTCTCAACTTAGATTGAAACCAATTTAATAGCTGAAAAGTACAACTTCGAGTGAAACAAGTTTATTAGGTGAGATTAGGGCTAGTTTAGCATTAATTTAGTTTTAAAAATATTTAGATTAAAGAAACTTGAAAAAAAAATTTGTAGTTTTAAAAATAGAATTAAAAATTTTTAAATATGTAATATTATTGTGAAAAATATTACAAAAAAGATTAAAATGTAAGAAAATTATTGCAAGGGATACGATTGTAAAAAATATATATTTTAAAATAATAAAATTTTGGAATTAAATAATTTTAATAAGAAAATTAGCTTTCAAATCTTAAAAGCTCAATTTTTTAAACATGCGGCCATTGTTAATGCATTATGTCTATGTATCCATATCATATTCGTATATTTTGTAGTATAATAATTATGTTTAAGGTTTTTTACATTCATATTAATTTTTATACGTTTATAATTTATATTAGATAGATTTTGAAAATGTACTCATGTCGTATCTTGTCATTTTTTTTTAATTTTATGCATATCATATTTATATAATCATATCAAATATTATCAGATCTAGTCATGTTTTTAAGATGAGTCTAGGGTTTGGGGTTGTGGCTCCACTTCAGTGTACTGAAAAGGAGAAAAAAAAATCCTCTATTCATACGTGATTTTAGATTATCATCATTAGATGAATACGATATAAAAATAATATAAAATATAAATACATTAAATTTATATAATATAAATTATTATTATATTAAAATTTTTATAAATATATAATATTTTAATTATAATTATAATAAGTAAAACTACAGGTTAATTCATTGCTATCGAAAAAACTTGAGTTAAAAAAATTTTGGTGAAAAAAAGTGATTCCGTTACCATTAAGTGTTCGAAAAATTATAAAAAACTGAAATATCATTTCATAATTTTATCCATAAAAATTAAAAAATTTTTATTTGTTTTTATCTTAAAAACTGTACTAATAACAATAATAAATGTGTTGAAATATTATTATGCAAAAGTGGGTGTAAGTTACAGTAGACTCTAGAACATCGCCCCACCTTATCTTTTTGATGTCATTATAAATTGTAAGGTGGGACGCTAATGCCACAAGTGAAGGAACGTTTCTCAAGCCGACGATGAGGAAAGGAGCAACGAAGTTGGGCCTATCCCTACGTCAATGTCTGGTCATTAAAAGCAGATTAGTGGATGTAGTGGGCTTGGTTGAGGAATCGGAGTAAATTTTACAGTGATACGTGTTCATGCGTCAAATTAAGTTTAAATAAATAAATTTTAAAATATTATTTATTATATATATTTAAATTTCATC
Source organism: Adansonia madagascariensis (assembly GCA_038381835.1). NCBI lineage: Eukaryota > Viridiplantae > Streptophyta > Magnoliopsida > Malvales > Malvaceae > Adansonia > Adansonia madagascariensis. Next base: position 10,495,615 of record JBBYHL010000016.1, on the reverse strand, counting down.
TAATTTAAAATATAAATTTTAATTTTTACTTATATTTATTTATATTTATAAATAAGTAATTTAAATATATTTAAGTTTATTTATTTTTTTTAAAAAAATTTATTTTTATTTAATTTTTAATAATTTTTTATTAAATTTTAAAATAAAATAATATAATAATTAATGTTATATATATAATTTGTATATAACATACATTATATAATATATATTTGTATTATATAATTAAAAAATAAATTAAATCAAGTTTGAACAAAAGATTTAATCTATTTTTTAATTATTTTTTATTTTCTGTAATATAAACATATATGTATTTCTATTTTTAAATTAATGAAAATACTAGAAAATTTATAAAATAATAATATTTTAAAATTTTAAAAATTAATAAACCAATCGATTTAAAACCAATGGAATTGGATTATATTAAAGATTTTATTTATTCAATTTCGAATTAGTTTTTTAAAAACTTAGAAATTACATATTTATCGTAAATTTTATTCAAAATCAAACCGAAAACAAAATCTCATGAGCTCAGTTGAGCTGAGTTCACGGCGGAAGAAAAAGAAGACTCCTTTGAGAACTTCAATTCAATTCCCCCTCAAATATATTGGAGAAGCAAACTCAAATACTACTGTCTTTGAATCTTTTCTTTATTATTATTATTACTTTTTTTTTAATTCAATTGCGAAAGATCCAGAATTCCTTCACTTAATAATTGTAAATTTTAACAATGCTGCTATTGTCTGCCACTAGATCTCTCAATCCCCAATCCGTACCTTTCCTCTCCTTCTCCAACTCCATTTCCCTCCCTCTCCCTCTTCCTTTTCTCCCCATTCCTTCCAAATACTTCCACTTCCCTTCCTTCCATATCAACTGCATCGACGCCGCTCAGCCTTTTGACTATGAATCCCACCTCAAAGACCGTTACATCCAATCAACTTCCCTCAAGATTGCGATTGTCGGCTTCGGCAACTTCGGCCAGTTTCTATCCAAGACCTTCCTTCGCCACCACCACACTCTCCTGGCTCACTCGAGGACCAACTACGCCGACCAAGCCAACCAACTCGGAGTCTCCTTCTACTCCGACCCCAACGACCTTTTCGAGCAACACCCTGACGTCGTCCTCCTCTCTACTTCCATTCTTTCAACTGAAACCCTTCTTCAACAACTACCCTTTCAAAGGCTGCGTCGAAACACTCTTTTCGTTGACGTACTCTCAGTTAAAGAGTTTCCCAGAAAACTTTTCTTGAAGTATTTACCTTCAGACTTCGATATCTTATGTACCCATCCCATGTTTGGTCCTGAAAGTGGTAAAACCACGTGGGCAGGGCTTCCTTTCGTTTACGACAAAGTGAGGATCGGAAATGAGGAAAGCAGGGTAAAGAGATGCGACAAGTTCTTGGATATTTTCGAGAAAGAAGGTTGCAGAATGGTGGAAATGAGTTGCATGGAGCACGATAAATACGCGGCAGGGTCTCAGTTCGTAACGCATACGATGGGGAGAGTATTGGAGAAGTTCGGGTTGGAGTCTTCGCCTATTAACACCAAAGGGTACGAGACATTGTTGAATTTGGTGGAGAATACTAAAGGTGATAGCTTCGATTTGTATTATGGGTTGTTTATGTATAACCAGAATGCTTTGGAGCAGCTTGAGAGGTTAGATATGGCATTCGAGTCGATTAAGAAGGAATTGTTTGCGAGGCTACATCAGGTTTATAGGAAGCAGTTGTTTGGGAACAAGGAGGAAGAGAAAGATACGAGGTTTGCTCAGAAGTTGATTGGCAATGGAAGTCTAATTGAACCACCTTTGGATAATGTTAGACAAGACGGATCTTGAAAAGAAAAAAAAGGGTAAAAAAAAAACCAGAGCTGTTCCTTTTTAATTGTAAATGGAATTAGCTGAGTTATTGCTGCTTAAAACTGGATCTAAATGACTGATTTTTACTTTGGGTGATCAAGAAGTTTTCTAACTCTGCAAACAAATGGGGGCTTGGTTTCTTCGATTGCTTTGAGAGTCACTTCCAGATTCTGTTAATTGTTTATTTTTTTTCTTTGGAAGGTTTTGGATGTGAATGGCTGGATTATAATGTTATGGTCTTGCTACTTTTGATCCTAATTGTAGAATAGTAGAAGCTGTCCTATGTATTAAGTGATCCTAATTGTAGAATGATAGAAGCTTTCCTATGTATTAAGTGATCCGACTATTTGGATAAGCCATTTAGGCTATGAGTTTGGCCTTACTACTAGTTAATGCCAGAAAGTGACCAGTTTACTGTTTGTCAAACCTATCCAAGTGGATGTTTCAGGGTTGGCAAGTTGCATCGGTAAATTCATGGTGGTTTCAATGGGATTTCTATTTAGATTGGTCACTGAGATTTGTGTTTAGAAGGAGACTCCTAGTTATTATAAAAGTTGTGGTAAATCTCAGATTTGCATTGGTAAAATCTCAACACTCACTCAGATATATATTTTTTTTTTTTGCCAAAGTGTGAAAGACTGGGGCTTCAAATCTTTTGGTTTAAGATTGAAACTCCTTTGGATAATATAATGTAAGGGTAGACGTATCTTAAACAGACTTTGTTTTTTATGATATGAGAATTTATTGCTATTTGTCAATGTTTAATAATGTTAACTTTTTAATTGTAAATGGCATTAACTAGTGTTGGTGATATTGAGATTTTGTGGCCTGATTATGGAAATGTAGGCTTGGAATAACTGGACAATATTAGTAGGGTTAACAGTTGCATATTGTTGAAAATAGTTTTTTTTAGCCTATGTTCCTTGGACTCAAGTGAATGTTTGATACAGATATTTCTCTTGCCCAAGTATTTTCAATTTTTTAAAAGTTTTTGTCAATTTGAAGGATCATACCCTAATACTCATGCCTGAATAGAATATGACAATATTAGTAGAGTTAACGGTTGCACATTGTTCATGGTAGTTTTTTAAATTTAGCCTATGTTACTGGACTCAGATGAGTATTAGATACGGGTGCATATCCTGAACGAGTATGCTCTATTTTTTTAAAGCTTATTATACTCATGTCCAAATGTGTTAGACACAAGTGTCTGATATAGGTAGTTTATGAAAAATGAAGGGTCAGGGTGTCATAGCTTTTAGCCTGCAAAGTTCTGTTTCGGGAAATGAAGATAGGGTATTTCCTACTGCGCATTGCCTGCACAGAGTTTTTATATTTGATATTGTTTAAACTGGATCAAAACTGAAGCTATCACTTTCAGGAGTAGAATATGTAGGTTATGAAGACTTGAATTAAGAAAGTGGATGAAAATGCTCTGCTCTGCTGCATATGGATGATTACTTCTTGCTGTTATAAATGGTTAATGGCATATAATTGTCACATCTAGCCACCGGTATATTATTTCTTCTGTTCAAATGATTAAATTGTGAAATGTTATTTTTGAACATTTAAGTTGCAAATGCAAATTAAATAGAAAATCAGGTATTTGCTATGTAAGTAATAAGGTTCGCCTTCACATTATAATGTTTTCATGATGCTCTAACGGTACTAGAGATAAATATAGGAAATAAAAGTTTGCTTGAAGATTGATTCTAACTTCGAAGTTTTGGATATCTGCATTAAATATAATACTGCTATATATGGATGTTGTAGAAAGCCATCGATGACTTAACCGGCAATTTTAGAAATGACGTGAATGTATGAAAAAAATAACACAATCATGAAAATAAATGTTTTAAAATTTATATAATATGATTGTTAATGTGTTAAGATTTATATAAATATATAATACTTAAAATATGATTACGAGGGAAAAATAATATTTTGATGTCTATAGTCAACTTACCTGAATGATTTGGGGCTTTCTGGCCAAATGTTGTGACCCTTAAAATCATCTGGGCATCGGTAAGAAACAAGCAATCTTCCTGTTCAAGGAAATGACCTAGTAACCTTCTTCACGGGGTAGGATCACTTCCATTTCCTTCCACATCTTTAACTCCTGAGCTGTACTTCTTTACTTCCACTGGCTATTCGAAAAATTCCTTATTGACTTGGCCAATTTTGTACAGAAATGAACTTGGTATCTCTTGATCTATAGAGGCTGAAACTGTTGGAAGATTGGTCAGGTTAATGCTACAAGTAGCACATATGCATCTTGAACCGAACAATTATTGCACAGTGGGAGATCAATATACTTAAAAGTTAGCTAGTACCTAGGATTAACTATATGGTGCTACCAAATAGAGGAGTTAATAAAACAAGAAGATAAAAAGATGGGTAAAATGTTCTTAGACTAGGTGGTAGTTATGTTACGTGGATTCAAATTAGTGTCGGATGTAAAAGTTTATTAAGTATAGATATATTCAATTTTTTTAAAAAAATTTTATATATTTAAAAAATTATATTTTATATTTATATTTTAATATGCATTGGACATAAATCTTAAACACTGATATTTTAATATAACCAAAAGCTCTAGATTATGGGAACTTTTGTGGCAGTCCATAGGTGGCAAATAGAGGGATGGTTGACACAGCCCATATTGCAGCAGTAGCAGGTTAATGAGCCATGCTAAGTAAGTAATGAAATCTTGATCGATTGGGCCGGCACATTATGACCTATATGGACCATAGGCTAGCAGTAGCCCAACATGGTGCGGCCCATATTTAAGTAAGTCCACAGTTTGACCCTTCTGATAAGAGCGAATGCTGAACCCTGCGAGTTGCTTTCCTTAATGGTTAATTCGTGTCGTCTTCCCCCGTCCAAATAATTGGAAAGGAGATAATTGTATTTGTCTCGAGATCATTACTTTTTTTTTTCTCATAAAATATGATTAATGGGATAAAATATATAACGTACCCGTTTATATATTAAAAAAATTCCTTTTCCTTACTGATATATGTATCGAAATAGACTGTAAAATGGTCCTCTATGTCTTCGAAAATTTTCAAGGCTGTGAGAATGTAACCAAGGTGTTTAAGGTTCTTGTTTGCTTGCCCTGCTTCTCGTTCGCATGCTGCAAAACTATTACAGTGATAGCGTTTTGTTGGGCCAAATGGGGGGCGAAACTGTGCAGTTAAACAGTGTTAAGAAGATTGATGGTTTTAGTTTTGAGTGGACCTGATGTGATAAAAAAACCCACAAGTTGTTTGACCTCTTTCTTAGGAGAATCATATCATATGGCAAGTCATGGTCATTCGTAACATCTGATCTGATGACCTAAAACAGCTTAGTAAGTTGGGGATGTCGGGATTTTATGTATGGTTAGCTTAGTGATCAAAGTCTGAGAGCGAGAAGTGGGGGGAATTTAGTATTTACCCAGATGTATAAGGTCCTTCTATTGACGTACGCTACAAGCAGCGCACTGTGAAGCTCAACGTCAGGCCTAAGCTGAGCTTTGGGCTTTGAATACAACCAAATGATATCGCCTTCAGTTGAGCTTACAGCTTCTGTATGACTTCACTTCATTATGAGATGGCAGTATATAGTAAAAATTGAATATTTGATAGTATTTTGATTAGGATTTGAATATTACATATTTAAACAATTTTTCAATTTGAATATTAGATTTACTGTCCATAATTAGAGAAAATTTGGATGAAAACCTTTAAATATTTAATATTTGGATTCACTTTAATTCAGTTCAAATTAGTGTTGAATATTTGAATTGGAATCCAAATTCGCTTTAATTATATGCACTGTAAGTTTGGATATCCGAATCAAATAATACCTATTTATGTATTTAATTCTTTTTTATTATATTTTTATCTTTAAAAATTTGATTTAATAATTTCAATAATTAGTGGATTTAAATATTCAAAAAAATATTGCTATTTATATTGTACACAAATTTTGATAGTAAACGAATAATAAACGAATTCGGATATAATATAAATTAAATTAAATTCAAATTCAAATATTTCAAAAATTAAAAATATTTAATCGGCAATCAATCTTTGTCGGTTTCACAGTTCCCCTTTAAATTTCAGACCAAATAACTTCCTCCTGCTAAATGAAACCGACTTTGCTCACCTGTGGTAGCAGGGGCAAAGGCAACTCTTTGGGAGAGAGTGACATTCTCCATGAAAGTGCTTGGCAATTTCTCGTTAACTTATCTCCCACTCTTTCTCAGAAACTCAAAAAGGAAAAGAAGGATCTTCCATAAGCAAAAACTTGATAAGTGTTTGTTGCTGCAACTGCTACTGACTCTGCTTGCGCACAGTGGCAAACTCCCTTAGAAGACAAGCAGAAAAAAAGGGTGAACATTCTTTCATGAAAATGTTCTCAATGTCCCTCGGCATATCTTTCTCCGGTAAGCAACCATCATTCTCTATCATTCTTTTCTCCAAGAATCAGCAACTTTCTAATTGTTTTCTCCCTAACCTTTTTTATGTTGCCTTTCAGGATTGCTCCACTGTATGCTTGCTTATTTCACAGGAAGTGTTGCTTTAGTCCTTTCGGAACTGATAGACCGAGTTCGAGCTTCCAACATGTTCGAAACCCAGAATTTCGATTCCCTGCAACTTCTTCAGGAAATTTTACCTAGGAAGAAGGTAGAACCTGCTTCTTCTGAGATGGAATTAGATTCAGAGTTCAAGTATTTCAAGGCAGCAATAAGCAGTAGTAAGCATGCAACAACAAACAATCAGTCAAGATTAAAGATTGATGTCTCAGAAGATTCTATCATGAAACAAGAACATTTGTTTTCCGAGTTTAGAAATAAAGGGGCTTCGAGTTCAAAAGAGGTACCAGAACAATCTGGAGCTGTAATAAGTCATCCAAGAAGTAAGGCTTGCAGCGATTTTCATGAAGGTAAGGTGGTTTTGCTGGCTAGTGAAGCTGAAGACCTAAATTCAAGATTGAAGATCCTTGAGGAAGAAAACGAAATTATGAAGCAAGCATTCATAGAGACAGCGGTGGAAAGGAAAAAACTAGTTAATGAAATATGTCAGCTGTATGAGACACTGCGCTACAACCTCCAGCGTAGAGATCAAGAAGATGGACACACATCCAGCTATGAATCTTTGATCATCGAACCATCCAAGGTATTCCAGTTGGAGCCCTGGTCTAATTTTTTCTTTTATCATTAAACAAAAACTGGGTTTAGAGACAAGATAATAATATTCAGTACAATTTCGTAACTTTGAACCTGAAGTTCAGTCCAGTTGGTTCATTCAACCACTCTTAAAAGGTGGTATACTAATAGGTCTGGGATTTGAATCCCACCTTTTCTTAATTCTCCAAGCTAAGGCCTCATGTGTACTAAATCTCTTCATTTTTCAGCAAAAAAAAAAAAAAAACCCTTTTTCATTATTATTTATATTTTAATTTTAACAACAATTAAAAAAAAGGAATAAACAAATAAAGTAGCATAAGTCATAAGATATAAATTCAGATTGAATATGGCATAGTATTATCACAGTTTTTTTAATGGCACAGTAGCACTACCTTTCACAATAAACCTAGAAACCATCTAATTGACAGTGATGCTGATGAAGACGGTGTTAAACAGGGACAAGATCAAGGAACAGCCGAGAGAAGTTTGTCACAAGCTCTAGTGGAAAATCCAGGTTTCGGATCCTAAGGCCAATATATTAGCAATTCTTGGTCAGAGTCTGTATGCTCAAGTAATTTACAATCTTGAGAAACCCTATGTCAGACGTAACAGTGACTTAAATTTAAGATTTTGCCCCCAAATTTTACCTTTCTCTATTACTTGTACTAAAGCTCAGTGGAAATTATATCCTTTTTGCCTGAGTACATGCTTCTTCTAAACTTCGATTCATAGATCATTATTCGCGATTAATCATATTTGAAAACAAGCAAAAAAACATAAAGACAAACCCCAAAAAGAACAAATCAAAGTGCAGCAAAGTTTCTCAAAACAAAAAATCTCATGGATCAGACGAAATAAGAACTACTAAACAAGCAACAAGGCAAATGATTCTATTTCCCCATAATTGAACTTTGCAGTAATTCATGTCAAAGAAAGAAACACAACTTGCATAAGGCGCCACAACCCAAGATATAAAAGGGCCTCATCCCCAGATTCTTTATGTGTGGTGGAAACCAATACGAATTCAGAGTACTTACCAAGTATAATTCGAATTTCTCCTCTGTAACCACCAGAACGAAAATAATCCCTCCTAGAATTTGCAGTAGCCATGCTTCTCTGATGCTCTAACATGGAGCAATCCCGGATATGATGGCCCAACCCGCAAGAATAAGCCCATCCCTTTATACCACTTACATCGGCGATTTCATCCGCATCTTCCATCGGATCATTAAGCTCAGCTAAGATGGGTGGAATCCTCTGTTTGGCTTCTTGCAATAGGTGCTGCAAATAAAGCAGGGTTGTCTCACTTTGATTCTTGTTTATAAATGTAGCTGCAATTCCTGTTTTACCACATCTTCCTGTTCGTCCAATTCTGCGGACGTAGTTTTCAATTTCTGCAGGCATATCATTATTGACCACATGTTGAATATCAGGAAAATCCAAGCCTTTTCATGCAACATCGTTGCGACTAAGACATCCTTCTTGCCAGCTTTAACGGATGAAATGGCGTAGTCTCCCTTCTTGGTCCTTGCTTCCCTAAATTCCCACAGCTGCAAGTCCTTTCAGAGGTGATATTCATGAGTGCCATCCGCATCGGCCTTGTTCTCACAAAATATTTAAAACAGGTGGAGGGGTTTTTTGTAGGCATTCAAGGAGGTAGACAATCCTCGCCTCTTGCTTCACATACTCAACCTCCTGAATCACATCAATATTTGCAGCTCCTGCCCTGTCAACATAAACAGTAAATAGCTTCACTAAAGCACTTCCGGCAAAGTTCTGAATTTTGGTAGGCATGGTTGCAGAGTACAAAACGGTTTTGCCAATTCGCCCCTATATTCTTGAAAGTTATCAGGAGCACTTTGCAGCAGTTTTTCTCAACTAACAAAAAAAAAAAAAAGGAAAAATTTTAGTTTGGCCCCAAATTCATGAAAATTCAATGAGGAAGAGTCCTTTTTCTTATTATCCAATATTTTTTTTTTGTAAAATTAATACATTAATATGATTACCTTGCTAAACTTATCATTAATTTGATTTTCTTTAATTTCTAACTTAATTAAACATTTCATACTCATGGATAATATTTATTTTATTACATTAATTTTTTTCAATCAATCAAAGAAATTTCTGATAATATTTTTTTATGGTAATAATAGAAAAATAATTAAAATTTTGAATTATTAAAATATTTATACAAAAATAACTATGCAGTAAATTTTTTATGAGAATTACATTAATAAGTTAAAATTATTATCTTGTATATTATTTTTTATTTTTACATTAATTCTATTAATATTGAGCAATTCAAAAGTAAATTTTTTATTTTTACCCTAATTACTGTATCATAACCGTATTTAAAACTTGTTATACCAAAAAAGAATCTTAAGGATATTTTAATAACTACCCCACTTATATTCATATGCCTTATATATGTATAAGGCGAGAGTCTCTACGGAAACGAAGCAGATAATTTTCTCTAGTCTCTAGCCTCTTCATTTGTTTATCTTTTGTCTTTCTCAGATTTATTGGGCAAATGCATTTACTTGAGTGTAGAGCATGTGTCGAATTAACAACTTCGGCACCCACAATTATTCTTAATTTTTGCAGGTTTCCGCCGCGATTAATTTGGATGTCAATAAAGTGTTACGTAATTATATAAATTTTAATATATTAATAATTTATATTATATAAATATTGATATATTTATGCATTTTTTATAGAAATAGAGAAACGGCTTTATCGGAGTGAGAGATTTATTCAAATCTTGATCAATTTATTTTTACTTATGATATGGTTGATTCTAATTAGTTACAGTATGAATATAAATGAAATCTTCTCGTATTTAAATTATAATTCCAATATAGATATTAAAAAAAAAAAAAAAGCTTACCCAAATATAAACTCTATGTACAGTGCAAATTATCTTCCTTCCTCAGTTCTGTTTTCTGCTTTTCTAACAGGCCGAAAGTCGTCGAGAATAATTCACGGCCTTAGTTTGCCAGTTAATTTTATACGTCCAACTTTAATAGGCCAAAACTAGTTTTTATGGTAATGGAAAAGCCCTACTTAGTGTTAACAATTGAAATCAAAATTAGAATGTGATCAATGAGTTGGGATTTGTTCTCATTTTACTTTGGTTGTGGGTGCAATTAAATTGTTTTATTTCATTACTTGACTTGCCTGCCATAAAAATGACATAACCTTGTAATTTTCATCTAAAAAGAAAGTTTGGGTTTTGATTTTACATTTCTTTTGACTGATTTTTGTTACAATTTCTTGGGTATTATACTGGTATTCTTCTGCGTGACTTAGTGCCGAAGAACAATGAGCATTTAATTTTAGAATTATTTGCCAATATTTTGATCAGTTATGTAGGATTTACTCCTCATAGGTGACTAGTTCTGATTTTCTTAATGGTGAGGATTCTTTTATTTGTGGGCATGTTGGCTCTGTGCTTCGCAAATTTCTAGCTGCCCACTTGAGAGATCAGACAGATATCATTATTTCAGTGATTGCTTTTTATTTTTTTTCAAAGAAGTTGTAACTTGAAATAAATAAAATTGCAAACGTTAAGATTCTAACTTTAAACCTATTAAATATCATCTCTTTAAGGATATTGTATAAACCAATTAAACTAAACTCCAAATTCAATGACGTGAAAAACTTAAAGGTGCTCTGACACATTCGGGTAATGATTTAGGGACAATATTGTGCAAGCTTTAGAGGCAAAACCATCAGTTTTCTTGTTTGTGAAGATTGCTCGAGTTCCTTTACCTAAAAATATTTTGCAAGATCAAAACATCGTTATTCAATCCAGAGATTGAATAACGATGGCAAAAGATTTTTAAGTAATATAAAGTTGAAGTTTAGAAATCTTGTCCCTACTGGTGTGGGGATGAGAAATAGGGACTGCAAGATTACTTCATGCTTAGCTGCATCTTGCGATCATTCTCACTTTTTCGGGGTTTAAATTGTCGGAAAATTTGGTGGGTTTTGAAGAAATGTGGGATGGATAGGTGATTAGGCAGAGGAAGATTTCGGGAAATGAAGTGCATGTTGGGTTCTATGCAAAAATTTGATAGGGCATTTGAATGCCCCTATCAATTTTCAAACAAGGGTAAATAAAGGACAGCATTCGAATGCTTTATATCAAAATTTAACGAAGAGGAAACAAAAGTGTAGCATTGGAACGCCTGTTTAAAGGTATTCGAATGTTCCAAGGCCAAAGCTTGAATAGAGGCTACAATGGCAAATGAAAGCCTTCGAATGCCATACTTGAAAACCCTTCTAAATTCAAATTTTAATGTATTTTAATAATATGCTCAAGCAATAGACCCAAAATTCAACAATTACACTTTCATAGGGCATTAATACAAATTGAATTAAAATTGATTCCTCCAAATCAACTCTAACTTCGAAGTTGGATTCCCTGATATTTCTTGTTATTCCATAAAAATTCTCCTCGGTGGGCAATTATCTTGTAATAAAAAGAAAGAAAACCAACTTACTGGAAAAAAAAAATGCCTTCAAATGAAAATCATTTTAGAAACCACACTTTAAACTTTTTTAAGTTAAAACAGCATCAACGTGATAAGTATACTATCTAACCTATGGTATGATTTCTTTTTCTTTTTTCCTTTTAATATAAAGGAGGCCGTAGCTTAGGAATATGGAAACTGTTACAAATGCTGGGATTCGAACTGTAGACTTGTTAGATGTTGTTTTTTAAGGGTGACCTCATGAACTAAACTGAGCTATACTTTGAATTACCTATGGTATGGTAGTTACTCATATTCCATACTTTGCAGAGAGTCAATTTCAATTCCCTCTTCCTCAAATATACGAAAAGAACTCTAAACTACTTTAAATTTCATAAAAAATGGTGATAATAAAAACTCAAAGTTTAACTTAATTAGTTTATGTAGCCATCCTTGAGAGATAGAATTCGGTAGATCTAGGATTCGAATCCTAGCATTTGTAACCTTTCCCCTATTCTCAGGCTAGGGCCTCCTTTTATAGAAAATTTATTAATAGATTTTTGCCTCCTAATGCTAATGGACCACAAAAATGTTATTAGAATCTAATTTGTACCATACTACAAGTGAGTCTGAAACAGCCCATGCCCAAAACAAACTAATAAATCTCCGACAAATAGAAGGATGAGAAAGTGATCAGGTCAATCAGTTAAACTTGATGACAACAAACTGAGAACACTGGTTTCTGAAATATGTAAATGTGATACAAAAAAGAACAATGTGATTTATAGGGAAAAAAAGGTAGGAGAGAAGGGGTGATATAAGCAAGATAAACAACTACATAGAAGAATTTTTGCCCTTCAAAACGGGGATAAGAAAACACTTAAAATTATCAAATACTACTATACCATTTACCTTAGATTGTATCTGACAAAATATGTTAAAATATACATCTTTGCATGTTGTTCTCAGATCACATATCTTGTTTGTCAAGCTGCAAAAATTTTAAGGAAAGAAAAAAAAAAGATTGGGTAAATAGGAAGAAAGAAGCAAGAAAATAACAGGCAGATCAAATCTTATATCAAGGTCCTAGGATAGACCGATATGTCCTAGATAACAGAGCAGAGAGACTTGTAGAAGGTGGGTGGTTTAACTAGGTGCAATTGCCAGCTCATAATTGTTAGACCAAACAAAACCACAACATGACTTCAAAGAGATTTGAAACTGGCATTATTGTTCGGGCACGGCTGCCTTTCGGTTCAGCAACCAGGCAAACCAAATGGGGTTTATCCTGCTCCTCTAACTAGCACTATCAAATGTGACAATGAGCTGAATCCAGTTCTCATTCAGAATGGTGAATGAGCCAAGGACTGATCAACTAGTTTGGTATTTCTCTCTTTGATCAAGAACATTCTTAAACAAATTCGACACTGGGAAAGCATACCTATATTAGGGATGGACAAGCAAGCCAAGCATTTAAAAGAACTTGTTTGTCAGCCATTGTTTCATCGCTGAACTTGTTCTGATCCGGGAGCTCCAACTGAGGGTGTTGCTGCCATACTGCTGGATGGCCCGTTGTCAACTGGCGGAGGCACACCCCATTTGTTTTCAGATTCAAGGGGCTCAAAGACATGAACCCCACCATCTGAGAGTCCCAATGCAAATTCATTTGGCTCAGATGGATGTGCAGCAATTACAAGTGGGTGAACAGTGGAACTGCAACATAGACGAAAAGACTGTTTTAATAGGAATGAATTGCCCATTATAAATTCAAGTGATAAGTAGTAAAACATAGACGCAAATAAAAGTTTCACATGATTGCAATCTGAATTGACTAATTATTTGCCATTCACTGTATCAATGATATCAGAGAGAGAGCGAACAAAAGACATTAAGATGAAGTGGTGCTTACAATTAGAATATGCATGCATGTTACTCATGCATACTACTCTTGCAACAGTACAAGTTTTTTGTAATTTAAAACTACAATGTAAGAATCCAGTGCATCACAGCGTGCATGTCCTTGTCAGTTGTACCCAAAATTTGTACTTGAAGTAATAAGACAACATCTTAGCCAAACGAAATCCAAATACCCAAGTCACGAAGATAGAAAATACCTGACGCTAGCAGGAAGATAAGCAGAAGGATTTATACGACAACGTAGTCTGAAGTTTGCGGCAGTAAACACATAAACAGTTGCATCTAAAAAGCTGGCATATACCAGTTGGCTATCACATGAGAATGTCGCATGAGTTATTGGAGCAGAAGATTCTCGTGGAACCCACTAAATCAAAGAAAACAATATTAGAACATCACAAGATAATGTTGTCTCACAACGAACCAAACAACGATAAAGAGGTACCTGCTTCACACATTCTAGCTTTGTTGTTTCATATATGGCAAGCTGAGTCTCATGTACAACAAGAAAATGTAACTGGTCTTGATGGAATTGCACACGTGTGTCTGACTGTGCCATTGGTGTCCTCCCAGCTGGAACTGGCAAGAATCTAGCCTTCTGCTTTTCCCATCCATCAGTGCTCCATACACAAATCTGGAGAGAGAATTGTAATATGATCAATGAACCAAAAGCAAATTTTTCATTGATGATAATACCTCAACTTCTAAAATGATTGATTAATTAGCTAAGTGATCGAAGGAAGCTTATTCATCGTAGCATGTACATAAATAGAAAAATGAATACCTGAGAATCTGCTCCCGATGAGACAAGCATATTCAGTACATGAGAGAAGGCAAGGCCAGTTATTCTTTTAGTGTGGCCTTTAAGTTTACTCTTCACCTGGATGATGCAAATGGTAAATAAATAACTAGTGCTACGTTTTCAAACAAGAGTTACATAAATAATTCTTCACAAGATGGATCATACCTCATCCACACGGACATTATATATCTGAATTGTTGAATCGTCCATACCAATAGCAATAATATTGTTATCTTGTGGGTGGAATGCAAGAAAAGTCGCTGCTGGTGGTGGTGGCATGAAAGTTGTCATTGTCTGCATGTGTCAATAAAAATATATTATATGCTTATTCAAATCATTGACAAATGGAGAGAGACACCAAATGGGCCAAAAAAATAGAAGAAAAAGAAAAAGGATTCCAGCATTCATGGGTTACCTTAAATGTCATCATGTTAAACAAGGAAATCTTTCCTCCGGATGCTGACATGACATAAGAATCGTTCTTGGATAAAGCAAAACAGGGTACAGCCTCTTCAGGATTTGTATCAGCAACATCATTTGTCATAAGAATGCCACTTGATGGTTGCCACAACTGAGGTGATACACTGGCAGTCGCCTAGAGAATGAAGCGACAATATATAATTTTAGTACAAGTCACTTCAAAGTATTCTTTTATTAAGAAAAAAAAAAGTTCGCAAAATAACAAGTGGAAACCACTTTGATATCCTTGTACCTTGCCATTGGTATTACGATCACTTCGCTGCCACTTCCAAAGCAAATGAATAGCATTTGATGCCAATGCCAAAATAGCAGTACCTGAATTTGTGAAGATTAACCTTGATATCTGTAATAATCACAGAGAAGGCTGATAAGATAGAGCCCAAATAAAGGAGATGAATCAAGATGGATTTCAATTTCAGGTATTGATTTACTCGCTATTAAAGTAAATGGTGCCACATAGGCAAATACATTTATGTCCCAAAGCATTATAAAAATTACAAGGCTAGTTCCACAAAGGGGAATTTTGATAGGGATAACTATAGAAAATAGAAACTAGTGGAAAAGAGTATACGAGTTCCGAACACGGTGTATTTTATTCAATAATTTGTCTTTCTTTTCTTTAAAAATAGAAACATCTTGTAAAGTAAGCAGAATGATGCCTCTTGTTTCTGAACCAAATGGGTTAGTTCCCATAAATTTACTCCAGCAAAGTGCTTCATTTTGAAGAAAATCAAATATTCTTCAGCAGTAAATCTCAATCTGTTTTTACCATCAAACCGAGGTCTAAATTACCATCTTTATAAGTTCAGGACAACGAACAATTGTAGTCTGCATCTGCTTCTAAATCTCCTAGGATTAGGTAATTTCATGTAACATTTAGTTAACCCAACTTCGATCATTCAACTCACTCAAGAATTAGTTATAAGTCGAATCTGCTTTCATCTGCCTCTTATAAGTACAGGATTTAAGATAGTAGGAACTATGTACGTTTATGTTGTCAAGCTTGATGTAATAACACATTTTTTTTTCATATGCAAAAGATGAGGCACTTGGTTTCATGTTTTGGTCCTCTCAAAAAAAGTGCATTTTGTTTCATTATCTACTCTTTTCCTTAGAGACTGAAATAATAGTAAATAACAATCCCACAAAGGTTTTTTTTTTTAGTGGAGAAACAATTCAGACCTCAGCAAAGCAATGATATCTTAGATAGCCAAATTCTTATATCCAATAAAAGACCATAAATGAGAAGACTTGGAATTTTTTTTTTCTTGATATGCAAGATAGATTGAAAATGGTAACTAGAAGATAATATGTACAAAGTCGTCAAACTATTAAATATTATAGGCATTTTCCCGAGGATGTTAATTAACTGAAATCCATAATTGGGAACTACTTGATATTTACACCTCTAAATTAAAAGATATTGCTTAAGTTTATTTATAATTCAATCAGAACCTGCTGAAAAATGGATGCATGAAAGAGAAAAGTAGATAAATCAGAATCCATGAAATACCACCAAATTGGCCAAAGAACAAAGGGTCATTGAAACAGCCAAAAATACGGAAAAAAAAAAAGGTGAAAAACCAAAACAATTACTTGGCAGGACAACAAATGTGAACAAGTAGTCAATGTACAAGCATGTTAGAAAAGCTGTGAAGCGCAAAGGCATGTGAAAATTTCCATACCTTGGTCACCCTCACGTTTTCGGGAAGCCTCAAGGATCGACACTGAGATGGTTCATTGATTTCAGTGAGCTTCCAAATCTTTGATTTATCACTGGATTCTTCCGTTATTCTGGGTTTCACATCCCCCAAACTCCTGGCATCCCCATTCTGAAAAAGATACAACACACAAATCACAAAATCATGCATCTAAGTTCCTCTACTGGATGGAGAAACAATGATGACATAACCATAAAACAAAGGGAAAAAAGAAAGAACGTTCTATCCAACGGACCATTCCAGCAATAGCAACCATGGAGGCACTTCTGTCTGCAAGCCCAGCACTAGTAGTGACAGCCGCTGCTGCTGCTGCTGCAGCTGAGATTGGATTTATTATAGGCTGAAGAAAACAACACATCAACAGAGAAGATTTAATTAACATATGGACCCAGGATATTCCACTAATGAAATTAAATGAGATAATAATACTACCTTTGGAGCTTCAGGTGTTCTCGAGGCATCATAAGAAAGATTCCCCAAAGTGCACAACAATCGCATACCATCTGAATTCGCCAAAACCTTAATCCCATTATCATTGGTGGAAACAGCCAATAGAGAGCCATCCTTGTTAAAGCGAATGCGTGGGCTTGCCTAGGAATTAGGAAAGACAAATATAAGCAGCCACCATCTTCAAAATTGTATTAAACTTAATTGAACATAAATGAACTTACTGGAAGGCCTCCATCAGCATCTAGACTGGTCAAAGGTTGAACATTGTCCATTTCCCAGAATTTGATAGAGAAATCATCACCAGCAGCCAAATACCTATTCTTAGTAGTGTCAAATTGCACAACACCTAAAGAACGTTTGCGGAATCCTTGATAGGTTCTCTTCACGGCCCCTTCACTTTCATTCCATTCTACGATAAATGACTCCCCTTCTTTACTGGTGCCACAGGAAAAAAGCCTACAATATCCAGACACCATACCAAAAAGGTCAGTAGGATAATGAAACAAAGCTACCATTATCCTGATAATTCTTGACAATTTGCAGAAGATAAATATGAGTTATATTACAAGTAAACTAACCTTGTACCATCAGCACTATATGCCATGGTTGTGCACCAACGACCAGGAGCTTCATAGTCAACCCGTGATCCCATATTATCATACAACCATGCCTTTATCTTTCCATCTACGGCAGTTGAAAAGATAAACTGAGGCAAAAAAAAAAAATGCCAAAAGAAGGCACATCAGAAGAAGAACAGACATAGACACATGCCCATGGTAGATATACAAAGAGCATAAGACATAGTAAAACAAGAAAGCAATATCCTTACCTGAATGTTTTCTTTATAGTGAGGGCAGACACAATAAACAGGAGCCTCATGACCTTCAAAAGTATACTGCTTTTTACCATTGGTAGCATCCCACACCTATAATTACAACAAGAAATTAGCCAGGACAAGCAACTTTTCTCCTAGAACAACAACCAGCCATATAAAATGATAAACAAACCTTAATCGTCTTGTCATCACCACAAGTTATTACGCAAAGTTGCTTATTTGGATGAGAGAATGCAAGATCGTTTACTCCACCAACATGAGCATCAATCTAGACCAGAAATTTCAAAATATCAATTGCAGTCAGGCAACTAAAACCCAGCAAGAGGACTACAAAAAAATCCAAGATAACTAGCTCAAATATATACCTCCAGATGCTGCCGAACCTCATCACCACCATGATAAGAATATACTTGCACAATGTACCTTGAATAAGCAACTCCTGTTTGCCGAACAGGTAAAACATGTCAATCAATGTTCCCACACTATCTATAAATATACACATAGGCTCTAGCAGAGAAAACACTGACTAATTCTAATGAGTTCAATCTCACCAAATAAAGAACCGTCAGGGCTCCAAATTACACGATTTACAGAGACAGCAGGATCTTTGAGTAGTGCAGTCTGAATTCAAGCAAATAAATCGTGTTTATTATGTCTAATCAGCAAGTACGTTAAACAACACTTGAAGGCACAAACCTGAAGAGGCATTGAACAAGCACTAAGATCCCAAACTTTAAAGTTCTTCGAAACCACCCTCTCCCGAGAGCCAACTTCCCACAATGCTATGTCTCCAACATTGGTACCAACTGATTCATTGTGCGCAGAAAACTCAGAATTCCATTGCGCAAGATGGTAGCAGGACAAAAACAGAAAACAAATGCAACCATAAACAAGAATAGGTGAAAGCGTAGCAGACCTAGAAGCAGAGTCTGTTGAACAGGATGGAAATCCATGCTCATAGGAGATGAGCCCTGATTCAGAGTTCTTGCAACAGTCTTTGGCAGATCATCGGGTGCATTAAAAGTCTGACTGTGACTGTGTGCAGGAAATGTTACAGGCAGCATATTGACGGGCAGATTTACCTGCACAATGTAAGCAAAGATTGGTAAAATGACCTAGGCAGAAAGAAACAAGACCATAACCACCAGACACTCAAGCCAACAACCAGAATACATATCAAATAAAGTAACTAAAGTAAAGCCAGGGTACCTCATCAGAAATACCCACGGGCCTTGTCCTTTTGGAAACATGATCAGAGTCCCCAGATGGGTAGTCTACAGAAGGATTAGTTGGAGGAGTTCTTGAATGCTTCAATGCAGCTATAAGTCAACAATGAAACATGCCTAAAGTTAAAAAATGAACTAGAAGAAGGAATGGTCAGCATTATGATAAAAAGAAACATAAAGAGGAAGTGACAACCAAAGTTTTTTTTTTTTCTTTTAAAGAACAAAGAGGAAGAAATAACTACCTGGAATTGAAGAAGCACCAAGACCAATAGCTCCACCAGAAACAGCAGAATGGGTTACAGTTGAAGGATTTGACATCCAACCTGCAAGGGGTGCATGAACTGGTGCTGGTGCAGGTTGAAAAGGCTGAAGATGTAAATCAAGAACAATAAGAAAGGAATATCGACAATGAAAGAGATTTTTTTTACACTATCTAAGCTGGATACACACCCCATGAGCACCTAGGGGAGGAAAACCCCCAGATTTTGGTAAGCCTCCAAGAAGAGGGTTGTTTGCAGGTGATGGTGCTCGTGCACCATTTGGCTGTCCACATGAGTGATCCACGAAGAGAGTTTTTATATCTGGATTTGGCCTGGGGTTTTTACAAAGTTGATGCTGCCAATTCAAGCTAAATTGCACAAGAAATCAGTTGTCCCCTAAAGCCGCAACTAGATTAACTTGGGTTAATTAAAAACATCAATGCCAGTAAGAACCCAAGAAGAGCATCAATAGAAGTTCAAGGAATAGAAAACTAACTTAAATTCCATGCTAAATAAAATGTAAATTGCAAAATGGAAGACCCCATAAAAAATAAAAAAAATAAAATATAATGCAAAAGCTGAAGCAATAAAAACCCAACCGTAAATGTCATGTCATATGCTGTGTAAGTTCATTGCATAATTAAGTCTACGTTGAAAAAAATTGCCCACCCCTCAATCTTTTCAAAGCAGCTTAATGGATTGATGACAAAGCTCTCACAACCGAAGAAAATTACCTCTGATTAATGAGGGTGCGTAACCTCGAATTTCTAAGGTTTGGGAACTGCAATTTGTCACGGAACAAAGGATTTGCTTCAATAAGCTTCTTGAGTTCAACTAACATGATTGCTCTAGCAGACTTTGTATCTCCATATTTTGACAACTGTTCATTCTCCCTGTTATGAAAGTTATGCATCCTTTAGTACTTTCACTGTTATTTATTTTACATCAAAACTTTGAACAATTAAACACAAGGCGCATACCTGAAATTCTCCAACGTCAAAAGCTGAGTGATTTCCTTAAAAAGTTCCTCATTAAATGTAGCAAAAACTTTCAAATCCTTCACTAATATCTCCACAGCCTTGGACAGATCATGCCTAAATAAAATTTAAACATTCCAATTATCACTAAATTTTACCAAGGAAGCTTCTGGAGAAACATCACATTCAATGGTTATTGAAAGAAAATCAAAGTTGAAGTACCCAAAAGCTTACTTATCCAATGCCTCAAGATACTTCTGCTTTCTTATCTCGAAAAAGATTTTCATGGAATATCGATTATCGTCTACTTTGGTGAAACCAGACAAGTATTTCTCAACTTCATCCCAATTTCCATTATGCACCTCATCCTCAAAATATTTCATATTAAAGAAAAACCCAGATTCCTGTTCAAGCCTGTTAAAATAAAAATTAAAAAAACAAAACCATTAATAAGCTGAAATGATTACATTTTAAATTATCAATTAACAACAGACACTAAGTATCATTAACCTTTAAAAAGTAACAAAACCAATAAGTTTTTTTTCCCCTCTTTAAAGCTTACTTGTGAACAGTCTCTTTAAACTTTTCCTCATCTAGAAACTGTAAGATCAAGAACACAAGCTCTCTACTGAGAGACGACATCGTAGCTGCCCCGTCTTAAGTTCCCAACGATGAGACAAAAATCACCAAATATAAACACTAGATCTGCAAAAATATTCCAAAAATATACAAAAAATCAGCTCGAAACACCTTAAAAAAAAATCCCATAAGATCCAAAATAAAACCCCATAAGTTTAAAATTTTTCATGGAACTAGATCATTCAACAACCGTCAACCCCCCCCCCCCCAACAAGAACACTCCTTTCTGACATAATCAAGAAAAATACGGTAAATTCTAAGGTTTTTTTGGGATCAAATAGGCAAAAAAAGCCAACTTATACCATATAGAAACCCAGGATGCAATTTTCCCGTATATTAAAAAAAAAAAGCAAAAATTGTACCCAAAAAATAAAGCAAAAAAAAAAAAACCTGTAAAAGCAGAAAAGGAGACAAATAAAAGCTAGAGTTTTTAAAGTAACAGAGTCTGTAAACACAAAGACAGGAACAGAAGGAAATAGATTTGTTAAGAACTTACCTTGTTTTTTTTTTCTTTTTTTTCCTTTTGAAGAGATTGATTTTCAGACAAAGTAAAAAAATGAAGCTAAAATAAAAAAAATCAAAGGCAGGCAGAGATTGTATCTTTCTCTCTAGAAAAAAAATTAGATTACTTTATATGTAATACCCAACCTAAAACCTTTACAGAAATGGCAATGAGAAAACAGCTAAAGAAGATGATACGTATTGTGACTTATCAATCATAACTTATCACAAACAATTAGTCATTTTGATAAGTTCGTTGGCTTATTAATTCATGCAGTTAAAAGATAGGGTCCACTTAGCCGGCTACTCTTTGTCGAATTTCTCGGCGTGGAATTCCCAGCTGACAGCTATTCTATTATAAGAAATAATGCGCTGCGATAAGGTATACTCCCGCTTTGTTTTTAAACCGTCGATCTGAAGTGTGCTTTATTCAGTTATGAATCGGACCGATATGAAAAAGAGATTTTTTAGAGTGAGGAGTAGGGGAAAATAGCCGGGAAAGCCAAATTTATATTTGCTATTCTCAGATCCCCCAAAGAAACGACAGGCTTTTCTCGGGAGAGGAGGTATCCACGAAGTTTGACCCTGGATTTTGCTGAATATTACGTAAACTGCCATACTCAGGGATGACTGGGAAAACGAGAAAAAAAAATTCCTCACTTTTCATATATAACGTGAAAGTTGAAAACAACCGAATTTTTTTTATCATCTCTATCGTGAATTTGTCGTGAGATATTGCGGTGAGAAGTCGCTTTTGGTTTTGAAAGCAAGCAATAGAAATATTTTGAATTTTATTTGGATTTTTTTTTAATTTTGTTTGGTTGCGGGATACAAGAGTTTAGGTTGGCGTCATTATCAGGAGTCATAATCAAACGGATATAAAAAGTCCACACCCTGATTGATTCTAACATGAAAATAAATAAGTATACATATTCAAATTATTTTTTTACTTTTTTAAATTTTTAAATAAAAGTTGTTTTTTTATGGAAATTTAATTCATTATCTCAAAACTCTTATTCATTGTTAAAAATTACATATAATTGTCCAAAAACATTTATTTTAATTGGTAAGAAAGATAAAAAAAATATAAAATTTTTAATCCAAAAAATACAAAGCAATCTATATTGTTATTAACGTCAATCATTAGATTAATTTTTTTCTCTTTTTATTGAATATAATGTTAAAAAGTTATTACGTAAAAATGTTTTCGCTAACGAATATTTTAAATAAATTGTTAATACAAGACTAGGTTTAGTCCGTTATATTTTTTATGTACCTGTTATAATCATTTACATCTATAACACTCATTCATAATTGCGTAAATCATATTTATATATGATAATTAAAAATATATCGAAAAATAATAAAATAAGCTAGTTGGACCACAATTTAATTTGTTTCTCCAAAAAATTGTAATTTGATAATAAAATAAAAATTTTTAAATTAATTTCTTAACAAATGTTGTAAAAGCAAGCACTGGAACTAGTTAAAAGGTTTTTTTTTTCTTTTTTTTTATGGGGGAGGGGATAATTAGCGGCCTTTTTATTAAAATAATATAAAATTTTTTTTATTTACCGAAATAAGTCGTTTTCAGATTATTTATCGAAATAGGTCAGGTGTTGAGAAATCGTCATTTCAAATGACGATTTCTCAATATAAAAAAAAATTATAAAATTTCTCAACGTTCAAAGGAAGAAATGGTTGTATTGGGAAATCATCACATGAGAAGGCGATTTCCCAATAAATTTTGAAAAAATTTTAAAAAAAAAGTAAACTAATAATTATTTAAAACGAGTAAAACTAAAAAATAATTATAAAAATTATTAATAAAAATTTTAATTATCTTTTTACTTTTAATTTTATTCTTTTCTTTATTGTTGCTCTTCTCTATATTCTTAATAAAACTGACTCTTCCTGTATATATAAAAATATATATAAATTATATATATTAAAATCGTATTTACAAACAATAAAATATTAAAAATTATTTTTATTAATCTTGAGTTAATATTTAAAAATTAATAAAAAATAAA
>JBBYHL010000016.1:10459309-10472171 GCA_038381835.1 Adansonia madagascariensis | reverse complement strand
ATCCATAAAATAATAGATTTACTAATTAATATTAGGGGTGAGCATTCGGTAGGTTCGGTCGGTTCGGTTAAAAAAAACTTCAAACCGAATTAACCGACTTAACTAGAGGAACCGACCGAACCGACCGAACCGACCGACATTTTTAACCATAACCGAATTAACCGAACCGATTAAATTTCGATCGGTTTGGTCGATTAGTTCGGTTAAATTAGTTTATTGGGTCTTGGGCTAGTGGTTGTATATTTAGTTTGAGAATGGGTTTAATTGGGCTATTAATATATATAAATATATAATTATTAAATATTACATATTAAAAGTTCGGTTAATTCGGTTAATTCGGTTATAATTTTACTAACCGATAACCGACCGAATTAACCAAATAAACCGACATAAAAAACCGACATAACCATCAAACTGATTTAACCTAACTGAATTAACCAAATTTCATCGGTTAAGTCGGTTAAGTCGGTTCAACCCCTAATTAATATAGATATTTTGTATGCATTTTAGTCTCACCTCAATCAAGAGGAGACAAAACAAATGATACAACACCAACTCAAACATACACCGTCAGAGTCAAACGCATCTAATCCGCGTGAAGCATGATCATCGTTCATTACCTCACCGTGAACAATTGATCATATACGGATGTTTTCTATACATGACAAAGAGCGTACCATCTTAGGTATCTAATATATTGATGAGTTCAAATGTGACCATTGCTGACTGTCTCATCTCCAAACAACTGATAGCGGATGCATGTCACAGGTACCTCATCAGACCAACCAACTTGATTTCATTACATCATCCACGTCAATTTCCCTCTCTCTACCAATATCGGAGCAACTTATGATGTTTTCTTTCTTTTTTAAATGTTTGTATTGAATGCCATTAATTTGTTTTTGGAATCCAACTGAACGTGATAAATTATAGTTGAAAATTGTTGTGAGAGTGCTTTGCCTCCTTTGTTATCCTACTCGATTCAAATTTGAATTAATTTTAACAGTCAATATAATATCCAGATGTCTAATAATTTCGATAAAAAAATAATAAATGTTTATAGATTAGACACGTATTATCACTTATTTAATTATTATTTTAAAATTTTTATTCAATATATTATTTTATTAAATTTTGAAAAAATAATATATTGATATTTTCTTATCCTTATTTTACATCAAAGTAACACTCAATTCTTTAATTTTTAGGAAAAAAAAAATACGTACACACAATTTTTAGCAAAATAAGCTAAATACTAAATGACGGAACTTCTTATAAACTTCGCAAATCAAATGCAATCCAATTTTATATTAACTTTATAGAGAGAGAGAAAAAAAAGACAGAAATAAGTATCTGTGCTACTAAAAAGGTAAGGCTTAGGTCTATATTCATCAAATGAAATTGCTATTTACTAGAAAATCATTCATTTATGTTAACAACGCAGTCAACGTTTATATGTTCATGACATTAGTTTTTTTTCTTTCCTTCCAATAATGCACTTTTCCAACTTTAAAACGCTTTTACGTGACATTATTTTCATGCTTACCTAATTACAGCAGCATCAGCAGAATGCGAAGGGAATTCATTTAGATTGAGAATCCAGTCAAGTATTCAACTTAGGTTTACTGCTTAAAAAAATTATTTTTATAAATCAATATTCATATAATTTTATATTTAAATAAAATAATTAATAAATAGTGATTTAAATTAAATCAATCAAAATTTAAAAAATTTATGTCCGATCCTTAAATAGTCTAAAATTAATTATGAAAAAAGCAAACCATGATTGTAGCCATACAAGCCCAACCCTTCTAACAGGTTTAGAATTAACAAAGGAAGAAGCAGACCATTCTGGTAATCACCGAGTAAAAATGTGCAAAAGGAAGCTTTTGAGAAGGATCACGTAGATATGTAGTATTTACATTATTAATCTTGTAATTATAAACTATACTTTATCATAATTAAAGTTTTGCATTTTGCAAAAAACTGATAAGAAAATTCCCACTTTACAACCCATTCGCAAGAACTTACAGACCGATTTGGGGAAAGGAGGGAAGCCGTGAAAGCCGTTGCAAGCGCACATAAAACAATTCAGCATGCTCATAAAGAGAATCAATGGCGGAGTTGATCATAGTGCAGCGTGTTTCGACCCCATAAAAGCAAACAAATAATTAGCTAATGAAAGAAGTTAATGAACTAACCTCGGGAGTTTTTTCTCAAGTTGATAAAACATCAGCAAAGGTTACTTTCCTTGAATGAAACTTGATGGAAGCAGCTATGGCAAATTCTTGTCTATGCTTTTGATTTAAGCAAAGATGGCCTATGCAGCACTAAAGCAGTTCTCCCAAGTTCCATATTTTGAGCTCAAGCTGCCTCCACCACACTGTTGTGCATGCTCAGAAGTAACGGCTCGGGCGCAGATGTCCCAAGTCCTTGCCATCTCACTGAGTGACATCGGCTGTGAAAGGGTTCGCAATGATATGCTAAACCTCGACTTTGCTTTTAGTGAAAGGTCTTTGTACTCCTTGCTGCGAGGCACAATACGAGACCAAAAATTATTTTCAAGGAAAATATCAATATTAAGACATTTAAGACTTGAACCAACTTGCTCTTGACCGGGAACGTTAAGCCTAAGCCAAATGCTAATAACTGGTAACAAATTTTCTCCTAGAACATCAAAAAACCTAAAATATAATTGTTTATATACAATTAACAATTACCATCGAAGTTGAAGTTACCGCACAGTCAAATTGACTCAGCAATTATATCAATGAATAAGTTTTAGTAACAACAACAAGAAACCAAACCTTTCCCCACCCTATGTGAAAGGGGATAGAAAGAAGCTCCTTGAAGGATTAAACTAATCACTCAAGAACGTAATCCGACTCAAATCATAATCAAATACTCAAATATCTAAAATAGTAAAATATCAGCCTTCAAAATAATAGAAAAGACGAATATCTCAATAATTCACATATCCGAGCCTGCTTGAAATTAAAATAACATAAGTATTTATAAGTTATAACTCAATCCGAAAACCCTCGCAGAAACACAAAATACCAAATACATCCTTTACACCCTAATACTCGGAAAAAAACATAAGTAAAACACTAATTAAACTTTAAAAGTGAAATGAACCATAACGCATAATAATTTTCCCAAAAGAAATCAAACAACAGCATACAACCTATTTAAACAAAAGGTAAAAGAGAAAGGGGTGGGTTGGGATTCAAATGCAATACTTCCTCACCTGACTTCGACTGGAAACTTGTCCAATAGGATTGGGGAACAATTTGGATAATTTGTGGGGACTAGCAAACGCAAGGGCTGAATTGGTGACTGCATAGCAACAAAGCACAGATAGTGCTGAGAAAAACATAATACTTTAGGTTAGTTCATCCCTTTCTTCCAAAAAATTGAAATATTACCGTTTCTGGTGACATGCACTGTGATTTCAAGTTTGACCTGACAGCTACAGCGCTGAAAGAGCACTTGACAATTGTCCCTTCACCCCCTTCAGCAGTTGCTGCCGCTGCACCTGGATCAATATCTTCATCACTGATATCAACCGCAGTGTCTATAAGTCGTCGGTTTATTTTCCTTATTTCTTTCAAAAGCACATGATTAGCCTGCAATAGGTCCCATGTTATTTTGTATATTTTATTACATAAAACAAACCGCACATTGCTATCTTAGACAACACCAAGTATAAATAAATTCTCATATCAGCATCAGATGGCGTCTATTTATTGCTTAGCAGAAATCAAAATGTGAAAACCTGAAAAACCTAACTGGCATATTCAGGAGCTGACATTTAGGAAAATGTACCATGAGCAAAGAATAATACCTCAATTCTTCGCCTCTTGACACAAGACATTGCAGTTGACTCCAAGTCAGATGTCTCTGAACCAGTTAATTGTTTGAAACTATCATTTACACTCCCTGCAGATGATACAGAATTTACTGGCATGGCAACAGTGTAACGCCTCATTTTCTTTGCCCCGCTCATTCCATCTTGAGTGATGAAATTTCTTGCTTGCAGACGACACTTTGTCATGGCAACCAGATCCTCACCAACAGCAGCTCTAGACCCATTGCCTGGCGCTGAACCTCCTATCCTGTTACTCATGCTGACAATGGAGCCAATGTCACTTACAGATGCACCCAATGCTATAGCTGACATGGATTTCACCTGAAATTATGGTGCATTCAAAATCAAATAAACCCAACATGTTATTAAAAAAGAGGACGACTTATTGAAGCTTTCTGAAAGAAGGAACAACAATAAGAACAAAAGAGAGGGGAAGAAAGAGCTAAACGTTAAGCTTCACTAACCGCCTTCATTAAACGTTCAACAGGTTGCTCAGTAATGTTTGACTTGCTAGAAGTAGTTGTCAAAGCATTAGCATGAGTGCCATCGGCAGCAATTAACTCAGCAAGCAGAGGTGAGGCTGATATCCCAGGAGTGCCAATTGCAAGGGATTGGGAGCTTGCTTGAACGTCAGTTCCTAGTTGATGCCTGACATTTTCAGCCTTTGAGAGTGAGGAAGTGCCTGGAACAGGTTTTTCAGATTCCCCAGGCGTAGGTGATGGAACCAAGGAAGTTGAAGGTGAAGGAACAACAAAAGGTGAGTTTGCAGATTGCAAAGTGGTTCCAGCTTTTGATATAGATGTTAGCTGGCTTTGTTGATCAACCTGTGGGGAAAAATGATGAGGCATCTGGGGAGATGCAGCCCGAAGGAGCTGTGGTGAAGAAATAGGAAATTGAGCACCTGGTCTCAACTGTTGATAGGTATGAGATTGACGCTGACCTTCTAGATGTTGTTGAAATACCCCTTGCTTAACAGCCATCCCCTGCCTCACATCATTTATATCATTCATCTTATGCAGCTGTGGCATCTGGTGCGTTTGCAATTGAGTGGGCAGCTGTTGCTTTGTTCGCTGCTGCTGCTGCATCTGGTGCTGTTGAAAATGTTGTTTGTACTTTTGTGACTGCAGAATTTTCTGTTCCTGCTGTTGTTTCAGATGCTGGTGCTGAAGAATGCTGGAATTTGACTGAACAGAATTCATGTTTTGCTGCAGGACACTTAACCCACTTTGTGACGACATACTGTAAATATTTGCCTGTTGGGAGGTACTGACAGGATTCTGCTGTAAAGGTCCTGGGATAACCTGCTGCATTGAGCCTAAGGCATTAGCTTGTCCTGAATCCAAATTGGAACCTGACTGTAGCGAATTCAACATGGTCTGCTGTGCCGTTGAAGCCCCAGATAAAGTTGAAACCACAGGTAAAGAAGACAAAGAAGTCTGCTGCAAACTTGTCATGTTGTTTGGCTGGATTGTTGGAACAGAACCTTGTAAATTTATTGGCTGCAACTCAGGACTCATTTGATTATCATGAGACTGTGTCTGACTAATTTGAGCTTGTGGATGCTGGAGGGAATGCATATGAGATGGAGGAAGCTGTCCTTGCTGCATTGCTGAGACAGGCTTCCTTGCCCCATTGGAATTTATAAAATTTATTATCTGCTTCTCATACAAACTCAAATTCTCCTTGAAAGTGGGTTGGATACTGGTTTTCGAAACTAATAAGAAAGCTATATGACGCTCCAACATGGTCTTGAATAATTTCAACTTGTTAAGCTGCTCTGACTTCGGCTGCTGTGGAAGAGAATCAATCTGGAAAATAGAATCAATAGAATTGTTTCAACAGATGCAAGTGAAATTACAAACCACTATTACACCAGATAGGCATAAGTGCAACCACACAGTGTTTATAGGAAGGGGATTCAGGTAGCAAGCCAAAAGCGGCATGAGATCAAATGCTTTTAACTGTGCAGTAGTGAAGTCCTCTCTAAATTCTACTTAGAGATACAGGGCAGTAAAGCATGGTGCAGATAGGTTCTACCACTCTTTGAAGGATAGGCAAGGAATATACAGGATTATAAAAAGGATAAACCTACCTGCTGCAACTTGGCAGCAATTTTATGGTACATCTCATTTAGTTCAGGTAAGTATGCCTCTTTCATGGTCTTGATCTGCAACATAAAATCAGGAACAGGCTGGTTAACCAACAATTAAACCACTCAATTTATCCAAGTGCTATGATTTATGAGAAAAGCAAAAAGAAATTTCCATTTTTAGACAAGCAGGCATTAATTTGACTTAATAACACAAGAAACAAATGTATCAATAAATGATGACTACTTTGAAGTCAAGCAGGCAAGGTATACTTGGTCTTAGTTTTCTTGCCCGCCATTTTAATAGATCTGTTGTAGAGAGCTAAAGAACTTAAATAAGCTTTTTTTTTTCGCTTATTTCCAAAAGCCGAAGAATTAGAGTTCTTATTAACAAACTAACAAGTCATGCAAAAAAGGTCTGAATTTCTTTGTTCCAATGTCTTCTGTTTTACAGTTCCCATAAGAGATACATCCCAACATAGGCTATAATTTTCTTTCCAAAACCATATTCCTACACCTCAAGGCTTACTAAAACCAAGTTGTGAGTGTAATATTATCTGACTACAGGAGAATATGTCAATATAGCTTTTACCTTCTGATAGACCTCTTCTTGCCAATCACCCCCATTTGCATGTCCTTTTTGAACGGTGGAATCTAAAGATGCTAAACAAGAGATATAAACCGTGCACATGTAAGAAATTTGGAAAATTTGGAGGAAGAAGAATAAGGAAAACATAATTTAAATGAAAGAAAATTGTTCCATAAATATAAAGAAACATGATTCTTTTGCATTCATGTAAAATAAACAGAAGAAGATAATTTGTGGAAGAAGTGTATTTTGAGCAGAAAACAACCAATTTCCGTAGCAAATTAAGCCCTAGATAGCATAACTGGCAAGATCAAGTGAAATCATGATGTGCACCAAACTCAAATCCAATGTCATAAAATTCCGTAGTAGAAATTACTTTCTGTAGTAGAAATGCAATGCAAAACAATAACACCAAGTAAGAAAATTGCATAGTGGGAATATAAGGGAATAAACAAATTTTAGCACTTAAAGGGTGAAATATGTTAGTATTAGAGGAAATGATTGCTCAGATTAGTTGAATAACACGAGATCATAGCAGTACAGCAAAGAATAAGAGTAGATAACTGCATAGGTACAAAAACATACTTGAGGATGTCTCCAGAATTGCTCTCTGTGCTTGATACAACTGCTTCTGCTGATCTATCAAATTTTGTGATTGAAGCAAGGAACTTGATGCTTGAAGCCTCTGCTGCATATTTTGTTGTAATTGATCAGGCTGCTGTTGCGGTAACTGAGTAGACTGTGATTGCATCTTCGACATCAGTTGCTGCTGCACCTGCTGTGGCTGCTGCAATGACCGTCCTTGAGTTGGTAGCAAATTACGTGCCCTCTGCTGCATTTGTTGCAGTGAAAACTTAGGTTGGGGCAGCATGTGTAAAGGTTGCTGGTTAGTTTGCGTGCTTGAGTTACCCGATTGAATTCCGATCAATTGTTGCTGCTGCTGTTGCTGTAATCCTGAAATAATACTCTGAGGACCCAACTGTTGCTGACGTACATTGGAGAGATTGTTTTGTTGAGCCATTAATTGCTGCTGCTGTTGCTGCAGGCTTGGATGATTATTAGGCTGGCCTAGCAATCTCTGCCGCTGCACGCCTGCAATGTTGTTTTTCTGTCCAATTAACTGATTCTGCTGTGTATTTGCAGCATTTGTCTGTTTTCCCGTCAAGTGTGGCTGCTGCTGTTGTGGCTCTGTTGACTGTTGTGGAGAAGATTGCTGATTATGTTGAAGACCAGGAACAGGGGTTGATTGCAAAGCAGATGGCTGCATAACAGATGATGTTTGCATACCATATTGCTGGGAAGATTGCAACTGAGTAGGTGGTAACAGGTTTTGCTGCTGCTGAAGGTGAGCCTGCTTAAGTGAGGATTGGGTATTTCCCTGTTGAATCTTTTGCTTCATAAGTTGATGTTGTAGCTCTTGCTGTTGTGGAAGCACCAGTTGCCTTCCTTGCATTTGCCTCTGCCGATTAGCAACGATATTGGAAGTCATCCCTTGCCCCAATGATCCAGACATGTTCTGCAAGTTGGAATTTTGGCCAACAACATTAGGCATAGGATTCTGGGTTAGACCAGAGACAGAAGGCATTCCAGATTGTAAACCAGCAGAACCTTGAATTCCAGCAGATGCCATGTTATTTGGAACATTCTGGGGCAACAGTTGTTGCCATGCTTGAGACTGATTACTTTGCAAAGGGATAGGAGTTGATTGCCCTTGATTGTGAAACTGGTTGAGCATGCCCTGAGAACCTACCCAAGATTTTTATATTCAGAAAGAAAACTTGGAGAAGAACTGACAAGAACGTAATTGAAGAACATTTAGAACAAAATAAACAACAAAAACGCCGATACAAATTACTGCTACACTTGAATAAGAGGACAAAATGGATAAATATACAAAATTTTCATTAGATAGCTTATGAAAGCAAATGTGCAATACATGTTGTAAGTTAAACAAGTCTGCATGAAAAAGAACAGAACAGACATTTAAATGGAATCTATCCTACTTCTACATTACAGTAAAAACAAAATGCTGTTTCCTGCTATTACCTGGATCAGGGGATTTGCTATTATTCCCAGTGTTGTGTATAGTATTCTGGGACTTGGTCTCCACTGCGAGCATCTTTGAGGATATTCTCCTTAGATAGTCAGACTGAATTAGAAATCCACAACAGTGTTAGATTAAAAATTCTACTTTATTATTCAAATACAAGACAAGATTATCAAATATGTTATCCTAACCATGCTTGAGATTGAGTTAGCACTTAGCATCTCTTCTTTTCCTCTCTCTCCGCTCTCCTTCCTTACTATATTTCTTTCTTATGGACTTCCAATGTAATTGACAAGGTAAGGAGTCCAGGTGCATGCATGTCTATGCAAATGAATAGGAAAAAAGGAAACACACAGATGCATACACACAATGCAACAACACAAAATATTGGTAAACAACAATGCATCCAAGCACGTTATGCAGCACCGGCATTCTATGATTACCTGGCTTCTTGCTTCCATAAAACTCTTTTCCTCGAACCTTACAGCAATTTTTCTGAGTTCATTTAAAGCCTCTTCACCAGAAACTGGAAGTTGCCCCTTCAATGTGTCCATTCTATGTACGCAAGACATTGCATAAGTTATTGACACACAAATATGATATATGTAAGAATTTTCACTTGGTAAAAAAATGAATGCTCAGAATGCAAACTATCAAGTTATTAAGATGTTAACTTAGAAACAAATGAAAAAAAAAAAAAACCAAGATATAATCTGAGCACCAAAAGATTTTCCCCGTTAACTTGGTTCAGGACTGTCTACATTTAAATGTCCCCAAGCCATTGAATTGCAATTTAACAAAAGTTCTCCCAATATAAACAAAGTTACTGTCACGACCTTCATATATCAGTTACATTCAATGGCCTGTATACCATAATTGACATTTTTCAGAGAATGTTGTAGAAAGGCAAGGCCACCAGTGTCTGTTACAGCAATAAGTTATTTAATGAATGAGCATAATTCAGTTAGTAAATACATAAGAAAAGCACCAATTTATATACTGTCACACTTGAAGGAGCCAAAGATTTAAAAGCAAACTGCATCTTTATGATGCCAAGTATGCCACATAAAGTTGGGACCCAATAACTTAGCCACATCAGGTTCCAGATGAGACCCAAATCTTGTACCCAAAACTATGGATAAGAGCAAGCTTTGACGGTCAAGCTGTGTATTTACAAAACAAAGAAAAAGGGTTTTATTGATGGTATTCTGTCGTTATTAACAATAACTGAGACTACGAAGGACAAGCCACAGAGCGTTGGTAAGATCGTAACTTAACTACAACAAGAATATTTAACAAATAACAATACCATAAAATTCACTTACATCTGGTCGACAATTCTTTCCCGTGATTCAGGCTGCAACTGTGTTTTCCAATCATCTGTCCCCATGGTGGGCTCTCCTTTTGGAGGAGTAGGCCTCCACTTATTCGAATCCATCAAATTCTGACAACACCAAAAGAGAAAAGAATAGTCTTCCAAATTACAATTTATGTCAAAAATTAAGGAAAGTGAAAAGGAAAAGCTAGTAAATTTGGAAACAAATTACTACTTTAAATATGCAAAACATTTGACACAATTCTTCTCCATAAATATTTTCCTTTGCCATCTTCAGCTTCTACTCTTGATAATAAAAATCAGGGAAAAACAAATATATTGGTTCAAATTTCTGTTTATTTTTCCCCATAGATAACAAAAAGCATAAATTTATGCATAAAAGCAGGAATTTTTTAGCTTTTACAAAATGAAAGGACATGTACTACAACTTACAGACACCCTATAACCACAATAAGTTAAAAATCATCTTTCATCTTGCAAACTGCAATTTTACGCTTGGATGTCAATTTGTTTAATAGGCAACTTCTCTTTGCAAGGCTGTTTTAAGATTCCGTTTCTGCTTTCTCTCTATACGAGGCCATTAGTCATACGACGAAGGAGGACTACAACTCATTAAGACACCATTAGTTTCACCACTAGATCAGTACATCACTGGCAACCGATGCTAACATTCAACTAATTTCAATTCAGTAAAGACTTAATTGTTAGTTGGATTCTGAGAATGCTACTTAAACTCATGGTTATGAAAAAGTTGAGCCCTCTAACCAAAAGCAACTGGAATTGAAACTCTCCCGGCTAATATTTTTTATATATATATTTTCCCAATTAAATCACCCCCCATTTAGAACTTCATCATATATTATTAAATGAATGATTTAAATTATATTCAGTATAAATAATTTGCTTTGGGGATTGATTTCCGCATTGAAGTATTCTATCAAGCTTACTAATTTTATTTATTTTTCACAACAAAAAGATTAAAAAAATACAAAGCTAATTACCTATAGATTTTAAAAGAACAAAATCGTTTAATCTTTCAAACTAAAAACAAGTTCAATTCAAATTTTAGAGAAACTTAAGGCAATAAAATCCTATAACTTAAAAAAAATCAAAATTTTTACCTCAAAGAAGAGCTCTCAATTCCAATATCCGCTTCGAAAATTCCTCAAGGATTATTTCTTTTTCGAATACCAAATCCTCAGATTGTATTAAACCCACGCCGCAGGTTCTCAAAATTTAAAACTTTCTGTTTTGTTCCTCTCAAAGATGATCGATTGTCCTTTTTTTTTTGGCAGAATTGGAATTTCTCAGATATAAATAAATACTATTAGAAGAGAATAAACGGAAGGTTACTGTTTGGATGAAAAGAAAGCGGGAGAAAACGAAGAGAAAAAAAAAATTACCGGAAGAGAAGAAGAGAAAGCTTAGGACTCTAAACTTCAGCAAGGTGACGAGGAAAAGACTCCTCTTTTATATATCGTACCGTGTGTTTGTCTATTGTCCTCCTTTAAAAAAAAAAAAAAATTATTTTTTATATGTCAATATGACCATTAAAAAGAAAAATCCCTAGGACTCTAAACTTCAGCAAGTTGACGAGGAAAAGACTCCTCTTTTATATATCGTACCGTGTGTTTGTCTATTGTCCTCCTTTAAAAAAAAAAAAAAATTATTTTTTATATGTCAATATGACCATTAAAAAGAAAAATCCCTACTTTTGATTTTTATTTCTTCACTGTTGGAAATCAGACTGAAATATTTAATTAAATTAATAATTATATAGTTTTAAAATTAAATCATATTAAATAATTATTATTTATTTACATATATATTTTTATTTTAATGTCTTAAATAAATAAATTTGAAGTTAATAAACAATGTAAAATATAAGATGAATTGAGATAAAACATGAACATAATTAAAATATGACACGACATAAAAATAATATGAACATGACACAAATATATGAACATATTAAAATATATATAAAATGAATTATTAATATGTAAAAATTTATATAAATTTATAATATTTTGAATAGACAAAAAAAATAACAAGAATACGTAAAAACATAAAAAATTTTCTCTAGATTGGATCACTGTAAAACTTATGCAAAATACGCGATAAATTAAGACACAATAAGAATATGATGTAAACATAAAAAATTTTCTCTAAATTGAATCATAATGTTGAATTATGCAAAATATGAGATGATTGAGACACGATACATACAGAACATAGATAAAAAAAATAAAACATTATATGAAAAATAATATAAATATGATATAAATACACGGACATATTAATATATATAAATAATATTAATTATTGATGTTTAAAAATTTTTAATATTTTGAACACAAAAATAAAATGAACACCTTATTAACACACAAATTTTTCACTAACTTGAATCGCTATGACAAAATAGGTAAAATATATTATTAATTGAGACATGATATATTCAATATATGAATATATAATATTTTTTTAAAATTGAATTATAATGACTAATGATGTAAAATATAAAATAATTTAAGACATCTATCCGATTGCAATGTAAAAAATAATTAAAAACAAAGCATAAAAATCATATAAATACGATATAAATTTACAAAAGTGTTAAAATGTACATAAAAAATAATTAACATAAAAAAATTATATAAATTTTTAATATTTTAAATATACGAGAGATAATACAAATATAATATAATAATAATTAAAATATAATAAAAATTATATAAATATATAAATATATAAAATATATAAAAAATAACATATAAATTTATAATATAATAAACAATCCAAAAAATAACACAAAAATAAATACAAACACATAATATTTTTCTCTATCTCCGCTTTTTTCTTCTCTTTCTTTTCATTTTTTACTTTTCCTTCTCTCTCCATTTTTGCTATTTCTTTTCTTTCTTTCTCCC
>JBBYHL010000016.1:10272047-10290450 GCA_038381835.1 Adansonia madagascariensis | reverse complement strand
ATAATGTTGATGGATCAACAGTTCACACGGTTTTGATTGGAATTTTTCATAAACACTTAAAATTACTAGTAAATTTGTCCAATGATGAAGACATACTTAGACTAATATAATCAATTAAGAAGAAAATTAAAGATTTTCTTTCAATTATGGCTGTCGGCTGTCGTATGTAGACCAAAACCTGGAAACAGGCAACTTCTTTAGTACTATTTTTGAACTGATGTGTCATATAATGTAAGATTGGTCAACTTGACTACTTACTTTTATCAAACGTACTCTAAATGAGAATTCTGGATTAGCACGTACAATAAACTTTAATTATTTATCCATCCCGAAATACATCATTTGTGCATAATTAAGATATTCGTTTTCCCCAAACGAATATTAAGTTAATATTGATTTTAACTTGTCCTTTATTCCACGTGAAGATTTGATCCAATAATAAATCATATATATTTTTATTAAGTTCAAATCTCCATTCTTTAAAAAAAAAAAAAAACCATTTTGTTCTTATTCTTCTAATTTTTCATTGATAAATTAAATATTTAATTGTAAAAATAAAAGAATTTATTTTTCAAGCCTTAAAACATACTATTTTATCTATAAATTTAATATTTGAATTATTGCAATAATTACGGAATTTACAAATAAAATGGCGAATAGAAAGAGACCTAATTGGGGACTTTTTTATTTAGTTGATTTTTTTTTTGTCATTTTCCTAAAATGTGAAAGGAATAATGCTTATAAAGTCCAAATTGGTTGATAAGCATTAAGCAATAGGCAATAAGCATTGCCCAAACCTAAATTCTAGATTTGACGGGGAGGTCAATGAGAAAATAATTTTCAAACGTATGTGACTATTATTTTCGGATTTCATGTCTTAAACCATGCTTACCAACTTCGCTCCTAATTAAATTTACCCCTTTTTTCCCCACTTTTTCTAAAGCATAATGTATAAATGCAACTTAGACTTTTGGAGGAATTTGATAATTAAGATTGAAATTTTAGTGTTGCATTGAAATTTTTAGCATTGAAAATTGGATAATCAATTATCCAAACGATCCAATTATAGTCTAACAAAATTATATGTTTAAATGTTTTGTAATATTTTAATTAACCGAATTATAAAACAATACTATATATCAAAAATTTTTTTGGAAAGAGCTAATCATAGTAACCATTTTTCTTTTTTCTTTTTTTTTTTTTTTCGAAACCTCGATACCTGAAAACCTACTAAGCCCCAATTTGGTTCGAGTCAGATTGGCCTACTATAAAAGTAAAGCTCTCTCAATGCTAATTTTTTTTTATTCATAAGGCTCGAACTTAAAATCTTATTTAAGAAAAATAAGTATTAAAAAACGTGATATATGCAATCCTTATTGCTTATTGCTTAACGCTTATCAACCAATTTGGACTTTATAAGTATTATTCCTTTCACATTTTAGGAAAATGACAAAAAAATCAATTAGATAAAAGTCCCCAATTAGGTCACTTTCTATTCGCCTTTTTGTTTGTAAATTCCGTAATTATTGCAATAATTCAAATATTAAATTTATAGATAAAATAATAAGTTTCAAGGCCCGAAAATATAAAATTCCTTAGACTATTTCTCACATATCAATAAAAATGATAGAACTAAATTAAGTATACCATTTAATTAACAATCATAAAAATTGAACTATTTTTTTTTAATTAACAAGCAATGTATTTAAATAGAAAAAAAAAAAAACTAAAACCATGGACAAAAATGAATTATGTTTAAAAGGAGATTTTAAATAAGATTAGAACAAGAAGGTCATACATAAAACTTTTCGAATGATTTTCAAATATGTTTTTTAGCCAATATTTTACAAGTAACCCTTAATGAATGTTTTTTTTTTTCCTTTCCCTTTAAAATATTATCTTAATAAAGTTGCTTACAAGAATAATCAAGTATATTGAACAAAATCAAAATTAATATTAAAAAAATTTAGTTTTAAACAATTTATATAGTTTTTTTGTACGTGTAAAAGCTCACTGAATTTATATCATTTAGACCAACACCTGTTGGGCAGTGATAAAGAGCTTAGTGTCCCTTAAGCAAGCTTTCGATTTTAAATTTTATGAATGGAAAAAATAAGTACTGGAGAGCTTTTTCCCATTTAGAGTCCAACCCAATTTAACTTTAATATAATCGAAGCTTAATGTGATTACCTGATACTGCAAGGTTTAAAAATAAAATTAGACAACGTAGCAATAATAAGTTTTATTGTATGTTACAAACCCTTTCAAATTCTAATAGCAAAAATATTAATGTTCTCTTTGGAATTCGACATTGTATAAAAACAATATAGAGAATCGATATTATATAAACTACATGATCAATTGTTTTTATTTGATTTGAAAGTAGGATATTCAAATTCAGCTTTTTGAGAATGCATTTATCGTCTACGTTTCAATGCTCACCATGTGTACTTCTATAATTGATAGGTGTAATACCATTATTTTAATTGATGTTTTCATTTTGGTAAATCACCTAAAAGGATGATGGAGAGCAATGCAAAAGCTAGGATCAAAAGGCAGACATAATAATAAATTACTAATATTATTGCAAGCATATCATGTGGAATTCATGTGTATAGTCAAAATGCTAAGCCAAAGGAGATCTATTTCCTTACTTTAACGTATGCAATGCAACTTTACCTTATTTCTTTTTTGCACGTCATTTCCGTACCATAATGTTATACCAATAAGACATCCCTCCCCCACACCACGACAACCTTAACAACCGAATAATTAACCATTAAGTCCAAATTAAAATGCTCCTTTTCATTTGTTTTTGAACAATTAACATTATGATTACATTATATGCTTATAATGCTCATACATAAAACCGTTATATCATCTATATATGAAAGAGAAAATCTTACAACTTAGGTCATGCTTTAAGTTTTACAAATTCAAATATTAAAAATTGGATATTTGTGATTCCAAATTAATCCAATCTGTTTTCAAATGCACCAAAAGTGTGTGTATATATATATATATATATTCTTTGTGTACCAAATACATAGTATATGAGCTAATGATATAGTTATCTATATGACTTTTTATATATATTTTAAAATTGAAACTTTCACATATATAATAAAATGTAGAAGTTATTTCTTTAAATGAACTAATAAAAAGTCTATGGCCTTCTTTAGCATAGTCAATTTAGAGACCTTGATTTCTATAATTTAGTTATGATCTTTTTAATTTAGATTTAAAATTAAAATTATAAATATTCAGACCATAAAAAAAGTATTAGTTTAGATATCATAAAGTTTAGAATTAACAACAATAGTTTGTAACTTATTTAAAAGAATCTTTTAAGGGCATGTTTCGATAAGAAATTTTAAAATTTTATGAAAATTTAAAATGTATTTATTCAAAATAATAACATCTATAATTGCATTGTTTGGATAAATTTTCTTTTAGAAACAAATTTCGAATAATAGAATTTGATAAAATAAAAAAATAATTATAATCAAAAAATAAATAATATAAGAAAAATATGAAATATGGGTCTCATTATATTTGTAAAAATATATAGATAGCACTAATAATTTAAAATAAAAAATAAAAAATGGTTTTTTGAAATGAGTTTTTATAGTTAGAATTGAAAAAAAAATAATAATTGTGTAAAAAAATGAAACATAATAATTGCTAATATTTTAGTACAAAACTAATGGACCGTTTAGAAACATGGATTTAAGCTAAAATAATATTTATATTTGCATTTATAAATCCAAATTTTTTGTTTGGATATCAAATAAAAAATAAGAATTGGATTTGGATAACTCTAACATCAATTTTCAGTAACTCAAATCTACAATTTAAAATTTCTTTTGAAAGTTAGAATTTACAAAATCATTTCTTCACTGCTACTTTGTCATTTACAAATGAGAATTAATTTTCACTTTTATCCAAATCCAAATATTATTTATCCAAACCAAAAATTTTAAATTTATGAACTTAAAAATTTTAAATTTTAAATTTTAAATTTTAAAATTCAAATTTAAATCTAAATTTAAGTTTTTAAATGCAACCTAAAAAATTTTATTTGAAATGAGAATTTGAGCTATTTAAAATTCTTTTTTCAAATTCCAAAATTTTTAAAAATTTTTATTTTTATTTTACCAAAAAAAAATTTATTTTAAAATTTAAAAATCTCTTTAAAATTAAATTTTTTTATCAAAATTTTTCATCCAAACACACCTTAAAAGAATTGCAGAATTACAACTAAAACAAAAAATGGTGGTTTTTTTTTTTTTTCTGATTTGAAGAAAAAAAGAATTTGAATTTTGTTTTTATAAGAAAAGATTATGTACTAATTAATAATTGAAAGAAATGTTTTGAATGTGTACAACACTAAAATCAAGGGGTTGTCAAAAACAAATAGAAAGTCCCCACCCTCTCCCAATTTGCATAAAGAAAGCACATGCAAGCCTAGAGGAATTCAAAACATAGAATAAACATTTCACTCACTCTCTAAACAAAGCATAGCTAAAATATTTTGGAAAATTCCTTGAAGACGTGACAAGAAAGCAAAGCCCCATAATATTTTTCAAGAAATAAAAAAGGTATAGCAATTAGTAGAACAAAGACAGATATATGTTTGTGCAGATAGAGACTGGTCAACAATGAACTTCTCTCTCTCTCTCTCTCTCTCTCTCTCTCCTCTCCCCACCACCCCAACCCCCCCAAAAAAAAAATTGAAAAAAAACAAAAACAAATGAAGAAACAAAAACCAAACAGCACCCAAGGTTTCATTACTTTTATGGTGTGCTTGACTTTGAAAAAAGCTAAAAGTTATTAGAGTTTCAAACCTAACCGACAATTGCTCTCATCTATTTTCTTTTGTACATATAATTATTTATGAGCACATTCTCCATATTACTACTACTATATAAATAAACAAGGCCCTTATTAGTTATGACTCTTATCACTTCGCCAACCTCCTTCTCACCTGTTTCTCTTTTCTTTCTCTTTTTTCTTTCCTTGTTTATTTATTGCTCTATTTCCACCAAGCTTCCTTGCCTTTCTTTCTTTATTTCTTTCTATATATAGTCATGATTTGGTTCTTTTAAGCCAGTTGGGAGAACTGGTTTTGGAACTTCAGTTGAAGGTTTTTCAGTAAAAACTTGCTTCTGCTTCTTTCTCTAAATCTCTTCTTCTTCTTACTTGGTCAATTTGAGGCAACTTCCAGCTTTCTGGTGGATTATATATTGGATCTGGGTCCTTGCTGGGAGATTGAAGGAAACTAATTCTGGTCAGAGAAAGAGCTATGAATACTTCTTCATGGGTACACTCATTGGATCTTAATGCTTCAGCAAGGTCCCTTCAACTTGAATCTCCGGTACGTCAAAATTTGATCAGGAAATTGTGAGAAGTTCATGTGGTGTTCATGTTAATAGATTTGCTAAACTGAGAAACTTTTCGATATGTTATATTTCAGAAGAAGGAGCCGAATAGCAACTTAACTGTGTTTGGAAGGAAACTTTCAGTGAAAGAAGAGGTAAGTTATGGATATTTTATGGAAACTGTATGTGAATCATTATATTTCATAAAATTAGCATGATTTTATCTTTTTGTTGCCTATAAAATTGGCAACTAGCTAGAAATTTAACATCCAGATCCAGGAGAACCAATTTCCTTGGAAACCAACAACCTTCAAAACTTGTAATATCC
Source organism: Adansonia madagascariensis (assembly GCA_038381835.1). Taxonomy (NCBI): domain Eukaryota; kingdom Viridiplantae; phylum Streptophyta; class Magnoliopsida; order Malvales; family Malvaceae; genus Adansonia; species Adansonia madagascariensis. The sequence continues at coordinate 10,284,741 of JBBYHL010000016.1, read as the reverse complement.
TTAAAGTTTTGTTTGTTTTCTTGCATAAGATAAGCTAATTTTATGTTGTTTATTTTGCAGACTGGTGCTTTAGTGGAAGAATTGAACCGTGTAAACGCAGAAAACCAAAAGCTAACAGAAATGTTAACAGCAATGTGTGAGAGCTACAATGCTTTACAAAGCCAGTTGATGGATTTAAAGAGCAAGAACCCCGAAAAAGAGCTTAGCTCTTCAAAGAAAAGAAAGTCTGAAAGCAGCAACAACAATGATAATAACTTTGGCATCATTGGAAATTCAGAGAGCAGCTCAACCGATGAAGAATCTTGCAAGAAACCCAGAGAAGAAATTATCAAGGCCAAAATTTCAAGAGCTTATGTCAGGACTGAAGCATCTGATACTAGCCTTGTATGTATTGTTTGCAAAACCTTAGTTGCTATATGTATATTTCACATAAAATACATGCAGTCCATGGGATTCTAAGAAATTCAATTTTACTTTCTTATATATTTAGCAATCTTGACTTGTTTTTCATCAGGTTGTAAAGGATGGATATCAGTGGAGGAAATATGGCCAAAAGGTCACCAGGGATAATCCTTCCCCAAGAGCCTACTTCAAGTGCTCTTTCGCACCAAGCTGCCCTGTTAAAAAGAAGGTCAGCCAAGCTATAATCCTTAATTCATTATATGCAATCTAACAAAGTAAAACTCTTATAATCCATGTCTCAATCATTTTGAGCTGCACTACAAAATAGTTAAAAGGTTAATTTTCTTGATGTTTTTTCAGGTGCAAAGAAGCGTTGATGATCAGTCTGTTCTAGTTGCAACTTATGAAGGTGAACATAATCATCTCCCCCCTTCTCAAATGGAAGCAACGTCAGGTTCAAGCCGTTGTGTGAGCCTTGGTTCAGTCCCTTGTTCAGCCCCACCTAAGTCATCTGGACCCACCATTACTCTAGACCTTACAAAGTCTAAGTCCAGTGATGAAGCTAGAAACTCCAAGCCTAAAATAGATTCACCAGAAGTCCGGCAATATTTGGTAGAACATATGGCATCTTCCTTGACGAAAGACCCCAATTTCACAGAGGCACTAGCAGCAGCCATTTCAGGAAGAATGTTTTCAACAAAATCCAACTGAAAGATGAACTGGATGAAATAGACATAAATATATAGGCCGATTTATATAGATCTTTCTTCTTTCTTTTGCCTTTCCCTTTCAGTTCTATGATTTTATGAGCCATAAGTAGATGCTTCCAACTTAGAATGTTGTAAATACAACATTGCAAAAGAACATAGAAAAACAAAAAAGAGAAAGAAAGAAAGAAAAAAACAGAATTTGGAATCTGTTCAACCATCAGCTTCTTGTAAATTTTCTTTCAATTTCAGTATCAACATCAAGTGTTTCCAATTTATGTTCAAAAAGAAAATTTTGAGTATCAATTGGATCTTTATAGCATTATACTAAAGTTTCATGTACAATAAATTTCTCATAAATTCTACCATTATTTAGATAAACCAACTTGGAAGTTGATTTTCAACTCAATCAAAACAGCCAAAACTCTTCAGAGGCTTAGGAGGAGATTTCAACTGTCAAGGTGAAATTCAACAGCAAAAACCAAGGAGAAGAAATGGCCATCAACAGTCATAACTTAGGTATAATATCTGATTTTGTTAATATCAATTTTTATCTTCTTTCCTATATGAAGCAATTTTTGCTAATATCAAACATATATGCACATGTTAAATCATGTTCAGTTCTTGTTTAATATTTAGGCGTAGTACTATATTATTTGTAATGCCATGAATCTTATATTAGAAATTTAACTTATGATGATTTGTTATGTTATGTATGTATAATTTGAATAAATATTTTTAATAAAAAAGAAATAAGAAAAGCCATCCAGTGGGAGCACCAGTGGACTCGATCGCGCCTCCACACGCACATGTTGCTATTTCGTACATTTTGATTTTTCAACAGAGCGAGAGCCAGAACCAGCTGGGGACCAAAAATGCCCGGCTTACTCAGTCAGTCGGCACAATACATGCTCATTCTTATGCTGTTTCCCCCCACATTCCAAAATAAAATCTCTATTTGCTAATGGATTATTATGCCTTTAAAAATAAATAAATAAATAAATAAATAATTTCACCATATGCATTATGCATTAGCTGTCTGTCAGTCAGTTCATATTCTATAACACGTTTCATTCCCTCGTCCCACCCTAGACCTAGATTTTAATGCCAACAAGATTTTCTTCCTACTGAAAGTATATGTATTCCCATTCCGGAGGTCAAATTTTCCACGCCACCTCACCTGATATATAGACAATTCATGCAAGTATTCTTCAAACGATAAAAAAGTAGTCTTTAATGGTGTTGTTAATATCAAAAGGTCTTTTTCTGATCTATGTTTCATTAAAAATAAAGTATTCTTCAAAGAAATTTGTGGAAATTTTTATTGATTGAAAATGTAAGCATAGATTGTAACGGCAGCTGGTTTCTTGATATGAACCCCTCCATCATATTCATAGTCAAAGACATTTATAAATGCAACATGTTTTTGCCTGATTTCTAGAAAAGTAAACAATCTTTTTAGACCAATCATTCCTATCCACAACATCAAACGTGAAATCAGTAATGTTGGTTAGTTTAAGTGGGTAAGATATATATTTTTTTTGGATAAAATTTTGAATCCGAACTTTATAAATAAAAAAAAAATTATGTTAGAAAAATTTTACTTATTTAAATTTTTTTGACTCGAATCGAATTAATTAAAGTTTAATAAATTTTTAAATATCAAAGTTTCAAAAAAAAAAAAAAATGCGGTGTGGAAATCTCAATCGGGCCTCTCAAGTCCCAACCAAAACCCCATCTTATTATTTATGTACTTTGAAAGTAACTCAAAAGACATCTGTTGAGAGAGAAGCTACCCCAAGTCAGTTGTCTCCTCAAGTTTTCTAGTTCCATCATTTTGCTTCGTCATTATTCTTTCTTCTCTCCCCCCCCCCCCGATTCCTCTCCGGTTATGCATGCCTGAAACCTAAAGCAACTACTAAGATGGTCATTAGTCAGTCATTCCAGCCACTTGCATAAATGAATATACGACTCTCTATCAGCCCCAAACTTGGTAGAATCATCTTCTGGTAAGATCCTTGCTTATCACCTCTGATTTGGACTCTAGACTGGAACCTGATAAGGGTACCGGAGGAATTCACCGACCGTTGGCTTGTCTGTTGATTCACTAAGCTCCGAATCTACTTGTCGAATTAATGACCCTCAACTCATCTATTACCTGCGTGCATATAACAGAAAATTGGTATTGAATCATACAAACAAAGTGAGAATCTTTTTAAATACATTCTGTTGTTTGTTTAATGATTGGTGGCTTTTTCAGCACCGCTACAGTATATGCTATGCTAGCTAGCGATTTCTTTGCCAAGCCATCAGTGATTCAGAGATTTAACAGATCAAAACTTTGAAATTTACTTGTGCTATATGAAAATAGAGATTAAAATATCAATAACGAAAATAAGTCCCTCCCTGCCTTGAATATCTTGACGTGCATTTTCAATGATGCCTCGAATCTTGAGTTACGATAGCGAAGAGCTGGCAGGGCTTCCAGGAGCACTTATCTTTTTCCTCATTTAGTTTTGAAACGGCACTTGGTTCAAACTCCAGAAAGAAAGATTCCCTGGATACAAATGAAACCAATGCTGCATCAACATCAGTCATACTCAGATAAAAGCCCACCAATAAAAATAAGTGTTTGGTACATCAAACTCTGTATGAATACTTGAAAGCTAACGTGACAAGCACTACAGAAATTCACAATTGACAAACATCCAGACCCAACTGTTCATAGAGTATGACCAATACCTAAAAATATGCCTTTTGCTAAGGATTGTAGGCCATGTCAGTTCAGCCAAAGCACCTGGTAAGCTAAGAATTTCAAACAGTTTCCTGCATTTTCCAAATAATCAGTTAAGTAAGGAACTCGACATCTGAAAAATTTCGTGTAGGAACTGTAATCAAATTACATACTCATCATGAACTGGAACTCCTCATTCTTTATCATGAAAGGCACAGTAACAAGGATCTTTCAAACAAAAAAAAAGCAGTTAGTAGTTGCAAATGTTTATAAGATGTTAAAAAGTGACTTGCTAAAAGCGAGTGCTGCATCACAGGAAGCCTTAGTAACAGTAAATTCATGGGGGAAACAAGTCCCCATAACCTTAATGTTCTGCCGTGGAGAGAGAGCTAGAGCAGAAGTAATAGGATATAGGAGCAGCAAATCATGCTTATTAAATGGGAGAATGGATTTTAAATGGGCAAGAATGAAATCATGTCCGACCACTCGAACATTTTAATCAAATGGTTAGGTGCTCAAACCAATACATTCATATCAAAATTAATATATATAACTGAATCAAAGATAAATTTAGTATTTAATATGAATTTGAATTAGAATACACTTAAATCAATATTTAATTTGAATAAATTAAATTTCTAGGGGCAACGGATACAAGAAGTGCTTAAGCTTCTCAAGCATACATTTTACAGCTACAGTGAGTGGAAATAGCTCATTCGATTTTATGGCCAAGTTCATCAATGTCAAGATCATTGAAGTCAGGCTCTGGAGGCTTTGGAACCTTGATCAAGCTCTTGGAACTAGTAATGCCTCGATTCTTATGGCCACGAAGGTTAGCTGCAAAGCGTGATGCATATATAGTTGCACCAAGGCTGTAGGAGTATGCATTGTGATCACTTTGCCCAACTAAGATCTGTTCATCTCCATAGTCTAGTTCCTCCTCTTCTTTACGACGAAGTTCTGCAATTTTCCTTTTGGAATACTTGCGCCATGCTGTTTGGATGAAGCAGGCTGCCCAAGTCCTCCATTGCTGTGAGTAGAATCGAAAGGTATGCTGAACTTGCCTGCTATGAAGGCGCCTAAATTGACCGGAAACGAATTTCAACTCTTCAGCTTCTAAAGCAAAAGCCTCCACCTCATTTAAAGCCTTGACTGTTCTAGTAGATAATGGTAAGTTGGAACCCGCTTTGGGGTCCAACGCCCAAGTCAAGAGCTCCTCACCACAAAAGTCCCCTTCTTTCAGTAAACCTCTGTTGAAAAAGCCACTCCTCCCACCATCTGTTGTCACACTCTCAAGGCAGCCACGTATAATGAAAAGCATTTCATTTACTGGATCTCCTTCTCGAACTATGTAAGTATGTTCTGTGTATAGACTTGGTTTGAGTCGCTCACAAATTGCATCAAGTAACCTCTCATCCATATTGGCAAACAGAGGAACCTACATTTCATATCATGCAATATAAGACTGACTTACAAAAAATAATATACACTTGCAAAGAATACGGCATGCTAGCTCCAAAACAAAAGCTAATTGGTTATGAGAGGTTCACTGCTACGGTTGTCATGAAAATGGAATTGACACAATCACTAACACGCTTAAGTCTGTGATAAGTAGGCAGACGGTAAGCAATATCTTAGATTTGGAGACTATTTAGTTTCCAGCTGTTATTTGTGTTCTATAATATGAAATGGTTACACTCAGATTCAGCTATAGACGCATGTTCCCTTACAAATATTCATGCCAATAACTTTAGTCCTTACTATATGAGGCATAGCTCAAAACTCATAGCTTACAAGTCATGGAAAAACTACGAAAATTAACTAATACATTGACCCCAAAAAGACATGTTAAAAGATGGATGATAGAGAGCAAGAAAGAACATATGAAGATCCTTACCCTTCGCACCAAATTCAAACAGAGATGTCGCTTAATATCCCTCCTTAGATCTTTTGGTAAACTCTGGACTAAACTTTCTTCATCAACTCCACGTGTCTCTAGCCATTTGTATTGGTCATAGCGCCTAACTCTCTCCCTGAGATCCTGTGGAAGTGACCGATAATGCATCCACTGCTCAGAGTCACGCCTTTTGATCCTCATTTCCTCGAGACGAACCGTAAGAGACTGAAGGTAGGTCTGTTGCAATCACAAGTAACCTCAAACTTTTTTTTTTTTTGGGTAATTAAGTAACCTCAAAGCTTAGCATTTTTGTATAGATAACATTTTATTTTGTTCGTTTCCTCTTCTGTCAAAGAGAAACATGTAATATTCACTTGGCGGTTAACCATCAACCATTCCTGGAAGCTATGAGGAAATCATGCTCCTCAGATACCGACCAACAAGGAAGAGAAATTAGAATCACAGCCAGAATTTTGTTACAGGAGGACAGGAACTACAAGGAACCTTACCTAACACTAACATAAGTTCTATAAAGGAATTTAACTTATGGTCTACGTTTTTCTGTCTTTGCAATGGGCTTTTTCAGGAATCGTAGGGCTCCATAGTTAGTTTGTTACTTCTCTGAAGTCAACCATACTTGGTTAATTTACACCTTGGAAATTAAGGGATAGAGAGCATTGTCTAAATCATCTAAAAATACCACAGTAAAGCACGTCAGCCCAAATCTGTAGTTTGTAACTTGTAGCAAAATTCGGCAACATGAATCAAACAATACACTGCCCCGAACACTCTAGCATCCAGTAGAGTCGAATGCTATTGGTTTATGGGCTGAGTGGCAACCATCCCCTAAGCCAAAGTGCTGGTTTGATCTTAATCCTAGATTCAAGCACTCCCAGGCTCATGGCTCCCAAAAGGTTGTCTATCAGGGAAAAAAAAATCGAAGGTATTGATACTCATCTGGCAAACAGAGGTTTTCAATTTACCTGCATGTTCCCAATCAAAAGTGCGAAGAGGATAAGCCCAAAAATAGCTATTGCTATGGAGAAAAGAATCTCTCCTGGATAGGTGCTGGTTTGAAGCCCCTGACCAAGCGTACTGCAGAAAATAAAATGTATGTTGATCAGTAAATGCAACTCCAAGGAGTCCAAGAACACTGCATATCATTGGAAATGGAAATATATAGAGAAAATTTTCCTAAAGTAAAATATAAAAACGATGCTCCAATTAGGCAAAGCCTGTATTTTCTTTGTCTCATCCTCTGCAGAGTTTGTGAAATGACACTCTTGTTTTGTAACTTGAAAAAAAAATGAAATTAGGATGGATTTACTCATTGAAAGCAAAACATAGGGCTGAATAAGTATTCCCATATCTGAATTTGTATGAAGATGAAGTGCACACCTTAGATTCTGCAGCCCCCACCACAGACAGTAACAGAATTTAGAGAAGAAGATGTTGGATGAAACAGTGCGAGATTCTATAGCTTGTGCATAGATCCCGTAATTGAATGGTGATGAATCATGATCCTCTTTAATAGCACATTTACTACCAAGTACACTCTGACTAACCCTTTGCCATTCTGCGAAGCCCTGCATATGCTTGTTGCCACAGTACAAGAAATCTATGTTGCACTTTCCGCTACTGATACAAGCTTTTCGCCAGCATGTGTCATTACGCTCTACGGCCAGTAAATACCAGAAGGCCCCAACTATCTGCATTTTCCGCCTCAAGGCAGTCAGAGGAGTCCAGGAAATTGCTTCCAAACCGTCTTACAAAATTGAGTTGGTATAAGCAAATTCAGAAAAAGAAGAATACAAGATTCGAAATTTAATCAGACATTTCAATGTTTCCCAGGAGATTGAGCCAGACCATTGTGCTGACAATGGGACATGAGGGCTTGTGATATCAATAGTTAGACGTCTCTAGCAAGAGATACAGGCCCATTTGTTGGTCACATAACAAATTGGTAATGGCGGGACTCGTTAAATATCACTGAAATTTGAAGTCTGAACTTGCCAGTGCTCATAGGGAGCAGAATGTGAGGGGCTCGTAATGCACCAATGATGCATGCATCACCTTACAAAAGCTGGATGTTCAAGCATTCAGAGTCCTCATGGCTACCACCTCATGTAGTCATGGATCCATTTTCTTGGAAATGATTTCTGTCCATTTTAAATCTTACCTTGAAAACTATAACAGTAATTACTGTTCATATAATCCATGCATCATAACTGGATGAACGCACATTTTTGAGGGGGCAATTGCATTTCCCATGAAATGCTAAACCTAAAAATAACATATTCACATTCCATTTTCTTCTTTCCTCTCTCTATGTACAGATAAGGCGGATGCAGTATGCAGCCAGAACATAAGCAAGACAGAAGCAGAAATAACAAGCTTGTGTAATTGCGAACAAAAACTTACATGACTAGCAAGAATGTACCATAGCAGATAATAGGCAGCACCGGTCCAAGCGCCTTCAGCAAAAGTACCAGCTGACTTTTTCAGTTCTGAAGTTAATGGTATAAAGCGAACAAACCTAGGAATATACTGAATAAATACAATGATTAGCAATGCCTGTTTCGTTGCCCATACCTCTGAACCTTTTGATCTGTGGAGATATTTCCAGACCACCATCTGCAAACAAGGAAGCAGTTAAAGAAATCAACCATTTTCTCCTCCTAAGCAATTCAGAACAGATACAGATAATGTAGGTACTTATGTATGTTATACTACCACAATATCTCTCACAATGTTAGCATGGTGTTTTTTGTGTACAAAATGTTTTTGTCAATATTGAATGTAAAGAATCAATCAGGACTCTTAATAAAATGAAGGGGAGCGGTATATATCATTGTTTCGATCTTTTGAATAAATTTAACAAAGCGTAGAGTGGCGACAAGTATGCTAGATGCCAATATCTTCCGAACTTGACTAGGAAAACCAATAAGCAAATATCTCAGAGGTTCACCTCTGAAACCACAAACCTATATATGTTTGACCTTAATTAATATCTCAGGGGAATGAGAGGATATGCAGGATACACCTTCTCAGGAATCACCACTATCATGAACAACGTATACTACAACTTCCAGAAGAAACAAACACCTGCTCGAGCATTTCTTCTGGAATTGTTGGATACATACAATACAAATAATTCATTTTATGATTTTTGATAATACAGAAACCGAAACAAATTCAGAAGTACAACATAAAAATGGGAATTTTCTTGATATTGTGAATATCTTGGAGATTATTGCTCCAAATTATGGGATAACATATCTACTGCATATTGCCAGTAACATGAAGTCCCAAGATTAAACTTTCAATGGAATTTCATAAAAACGTACGGTCATAGTGATTGAATTTTCTAATCTACTAGAAGAAGTCTGGATATATTCATAAACATCTAGAGCTTGAACCGAGTAGTCTGTCAAACCTGTGGCAGGGGGAGCACAGAAAGAAAATCAACCATGAAGTAACGCCTTAAATATCGTGTTGCTATCTGTGCAGGATCTATGACAAGTTCACCTCTTCCAAAAACCCGCGATGAAGGTGCAATATATGCTGTACGGAACTGAAGGCCCATGCGAATGAGATAGAAAGTATCAATAATTGTCCGAAAAGTTGTAGTTGTGACTCCCAATTTTGCATCAATGCCAAGGCAACGTGATAAATGATTGAAAACAGGAAGATAGAAAAATAGAGGATCCACAGATACAGCAAGAATGCAGGCTACGACAAAAAACCTATTCCATAGCAGAAGAGATCTATCTTGGGGGTCAAATATCATTTTGTCCGAGACTTTGAGATCCTCTGGGAACACAGCCCGTGTGACACCAGTTCTAAGGGAGCGACCAAATGTTAGTAGTCCTTCTGATCCTCTCATCATCCCTTTCTTCAAAGATTTTGATGCATTCTTCTTTCCACGACCACCGAATGTGAAGCCCTCAAAATTAAATATGCATTTCTTCCATCCTCCACTTCTAGATGGCATTGACATTGTAGAGTCTAAATCATCCAACCTAGAGTTAAAATAGATGCAGCAATCAGGCAGTAGTACTAGTTAATAACAATAATAACAATTGTCAAAAGTAAAAGATTGCCTGCTTTATTTCTTAAAATTCTTTCACGAATTAAGAAATATACATTAACTTTTAGCATCATAAACGGGACAATCATTATTCATGTGATTTCATAGACTTCACTCCTCTGTTTCAGGATGCAACTCACTGTCAACTAACGATTCTTTATTTCAGACACCAGTTTTAGTTGTTAACCTTTTTTTTTGTTTATTTATTTTTTTGCAATAGAGATAACCATAGTGGAAACCTGCAGACTGTGTCAAAATACCGATGATTCCTACATGCTGGACTAAACAAGGATTAGTTGTGGTAAGTGTCCATCTTAAGTACATCCAGATAAACTAGAATGAACGGATCCATCTCAAAAGGAAGCTTTTATTCAACTGTACTTGGTAATTTAATTACAAAGTTTATGAGGTTGCTAGGATTTATTAGATCAAAGCTATAATCCAAGTCATATGAAAGAATTAATCTAAAGCAATATTTGCCAGTCCTAGTGAGAAGAAAGTGATAAAATCAACATCTACAACTACATTGGGTCAAATAAGAATCGATGACTGTTTCATTTCCGTCCAATTGTCATCCTAAGCAGGTGTCGGATATATATATATATATATATATACATATATATATATATACACACACGTGTACACTAATTTTTTTGACACGCGTGTCTATGAATAATTTAAAAATATAAATATTATAATTTGTTGTAACAAATTTTATTAATAATTTTTTTAATTAATTAATTAGATATAAAATTTTTAAAAAATATATAATCGATTATTTAATTATAAGTTTATTTTTTTAATTATTATATTTTTTAATATAAATATATTATTTCAATTAGATATTATAAAGTTGATATTTATAAAAATATATAATTTTTTATACTTGATAATAAGTTATACAAAATTATACAATTATAATTATAAATTTTATTATTATCTTTTTACTTTTATTACCATTTTAACAATTATTTATTTTTACATATTTAAATAGGGAAAGTTTATTAAATTAAAATTCATGTAATATCAAAATGGACTCTATTTTAAATATTTATATTAATTTAAATTTAAATTAATTAATAAAATTATATATTTAGATGAGAAAATTATTAATTTTAAAGTAAATTAATATAATGTTGATTCTATTTTTAAATTTATTAATTTGAATTTAAATAGATTGAAGTTCACACATTTATATATAGATGATATATATATCAACTAAAATGAAAATAAAAACATATATATATATATATATATCATCTCAAGCAAAATGTAAAGCTCTATGCTACATGCATTAATACCTTACAAATTTCTCCTTCTGACCTCCAATATACTGAGACTTGTAAGCACAGTCAAACATTTTGCAGAACTGGTAACGTATTTTTCAACATTGAATCGCGGAACGTTATGGACATAAACAAGTATCACATGGGCTCCTGTGGGACAAAAGTTTCCAAATTTCTTCTCAACATAATGATAAATATGGAAAGAACAATATAAGAGGGTCAAGTTGCAGCCACGAAAACTGTGATTCTTAAGTAAGATGTTAATACTGCAGTGCTTGGAGGCTTTAGCCGATTAAAATTACAATAAAGTACTGTAGCAAACATGTGCATAACTATGTGAATTTGTACTAACAAAAGACAATAACCTCTAAATAATATGAAGCAAAAACCAGAATTTTGAGGGGCATTAAGGAGAGAAAAGTGAATTATGAAAGTTGTGTTACGATTTTCAAGTTATCAGGCCTTGAATAGTGACATTAAGGATAAATATAGGAACCCAGGATTCTTTTGCAGGATGCTCATCATTAAATGAAAAGAAAAAGAAAAAAAAAATCAAATAAAACCAAAATGTCCTCAATGTGATAATCTGTTTGATAGTTTTGCTAATATGTGGAATTTTTTTTCCATAACGCAATCAAGAACGGATTATCCTCAAATTTTGTTTAGATCTAATCATTTTCGGATGATCTTATAGATACGTGAAACATCCTTATTAAGTCTACCAATTCACAATGATCCAATATTTTGGCATTGTTAACGAAGATTATGTATAGCCAGAAAAAAAAAAGGGAAGAAAAGAAAAGATTTAGGCAATATATCAGAGAAATCATATATAAATTCATAAAAATTATTCAGGTTTTAAGTACGCTAAATAACATGGTAGATATGAATGATTTATCTATGTTACATTGCATGGCATTGCATATGGAATATATATATGTATATTTATCTTTTTAAAGCAAAAAGAAATCATAAATGATATAACTTACAGCCATAATTTCCAGGTTGCTGCTATGGTAATACACAACGTAGGTGGATGATAGACAAATTAAGAACGAAATTAGGGCTTGAAGAAGGAAATTAAGAAATGAGGCAATGCCAAAGGAGGGAGATAGAAAGAGAGAAATGTATATGTCTAAAAGTTAGACAGTTATCATGGTTATTTGGGAAAACAAAATTAAAATTAAAATTAAAATTAAAGGAAAAAAAAAACAAAAGGGATTGAGGGAATAACACAGGCACAGCTTCCATTCATATCAACATGTTTTATGCCAAGAAAAAAGGCAAGGGCCATTTGAAAAACCAAGAACAACTATTTTAAATTGTAAACATATATTAAGGATAAAAATGATCATTAATAATTAATAAATAAAAGTTCGGTACATTAATCCAAGCAATAAAACATTTAACCATCATCAAACTTACTTGTATTTAACAAAAATGAGATAACTTTAAAAATGAATTTGCATGCATGCTTATGCACTGCATCTACTTTTCTATTTAGTCACCAAAAACAAAATTAAATATCATTTGATTAAATTAGACGAACTACTCAATCGATAAATTAGGATATAACCA
>JBBYHL010000016.1:10247035-10267231 GCA_038381835.1 Adansonia madagascariensis | reverse complement strand
ATTAAAGTTTTAACTTTTTTATTTATTAAATAAATTATTTGCTTTTTAAAGTTAATAAAAATTAGAACTTTGAAAATAAAGCACTTTAAAATAAACTTTAATTATTTTTTATTTATTATCAAATCAAATTTATTTAACAAAAATCTTTAATAAAATTAAAATTCTTACTCGTTAATTAGATAAATCTTATTAATTATTTTTTATTTATTATCAAATCAATTTATTTAATAGAAATCTTTAGTGAAATTAAAATTCTTACTCATTAATTTGATAAATCTTATTAACAGTAAAATTAAAATTACAATTAAAAAATTTAGAATAATTATTATCATTATTATTATTATTATTTTTGTAAGTTTAAAAAATTCTCAACATTCATGATTTTATATAAATTTTATAGATATAGATTAAAAAATAATAATTTCCCATGAGAATAAGATAAAAAGAAGAATATTTTATGATAGTCATAAAACAATGAAAATCATTTTAAGAAAAAAATATAAAAAGTGAGAAAAAATAATGATTAATAAAATATTACACAATATTTATTATTTTGTAAAAATAGAAGCTAAAGCATTTATTGTTTTGTGATAATAAGAGCTAAAATATATATTTTATAGTGAAAAATCTGAGAATTAGTATAGAATTACATTACTAATTAATTAATTTTGCTAGGGAGAATTACCTTAAAGACTATAGGTACTCTTTTCTCATTGACAAATAGACATAATTCTAATTAGAGTGAAAGTGTAGCTTCAACATGGATAATAAAAGAAATTGTTTTTTTATATATAATCGATTTTTAAAAACTTACACAAATATAGATTAAACAAATAAAATTAAAAATTAAAAATAATAATCAAACTTACTAATGAACACGATAACTATATGAAACAAAAATGCTAGATTCTCATGGATAGGAACCTAACATATATATATATATATTAACTATTAATTAAATTTAAACAAATGAAATTATCATTACCTTTTTCTGATTAAATATTTGGATAAAAATTTTAAAAAATACAACCCTAATCTTATAATATATATAATAAAATTATATTATTCTAATGGCTATTAGGTAATATAATAATGAATATTATCATTAGTTAAAAAAAATTTCCACATTCATACTTATATATATATATATATTACATTAAATAAAAATTTAAAATTTTTAAATTTTTAAATTTTTAAATTTTATTAAAATAATGAAAAGAATTTAGTTAGCTTGCTGGAAAATTAGTAAGTAACAACTATTTTTGAGATGAGGGGAGTAAACAGTAAAAGAAGTGTTCCTGTTTTTTTTTTTTAAAATAAATTTACCTATAATATTTTTAAATTTTACAAATGATTTTGAAAAATGACATTTGAATTTTTTTTAGAAAAATTTATTTCATTAATTTTTAATATTTCATAAAATTAATATGATAACACATATCTTTAAAATACATTTAAAAATAAATAAGATATATAAAATTTTTTAAAATACTTACAGAGTAAAAGAATTTAAGTGATAATTATTTTTTTAATATAATCCTACTTAAAATTAATACTTGTATGGTATCAGACTATAATGTAATTAAATTTACTCAAAAATTAATATTATATCCATTTATTCGAGCTTAACTTGATTTTTATTTTTAAAAATTAAATCAGTTTGATTTAAATTATTATTAATTTCTTAAAATAATATTGTTTAACCTCTGGTCTGACGGGTCAAATTGGTATCCATATTATTTTTTTATTTACTTGTTTGAAAAAATAGAAAAAGGTTATATATGACACGTGGCTCAAGCTGGTTATCACCTCATCCATTTTAGACACTCTTTCTTCCTGTCTTTCAGTCTTTCTGCAAAACCAGCTCAGCTCTGCAGTGGCCATGACTTCCATGGCCGTCCCTTTCTCTCCACATCTCTTTATCTCCCCACCTCGCCCTTCCCTCATTCCTCTTCGCCTTGCTTCTCGTCGATTTCCCACACTCTCTCCGAAACCAAGAATTCGAATCCAATGCGCGACCAAAGACAACAAGGAAGTAAATCCACCCTCTACAGCACCGGCGCAGAGTTTTGATCCCACGAAAGGAGTGGCGCTTTACAAGCCTAAGTCATACGATGTTCTCGTAACCGATGCCGCTAACTCTCTTGCTTATGCTATTCAAGATGGCAATACCCGTCTCGAGATTGATTTCCCGTGCGTTTTCTATCTTTCTCTTAATTTTATAACTCGTTCTTTTTTTTTTTTTTGGGGTATTTTGAGGCTTACATAAGCTTTTTCTCGATGCCCATTTCCCCTTAAGTTGTCGAAAGCTATCCCATTTTCGCTGACTATGTTGTAGTTAACTTTGACAAGCTTTGCCAATTTATATGAACGAAATTAGCTGGTAAAAGTTGTTTGGTTGTTCTTCATATTTGTCTTCTTTTTTATTCTATTTGCTTTTGCTTCCTAAAATTTAATACAAAAGTATAGTCATAATTGATAGAGAATGAGTAAATGACTTGATTGTAGCGACAATTCTGATAAAGTTATTGGATATAAATGTGAAATCATACATTCTATTCTTAAAATAAATAAATATATTTTACAAAGGATGTAACTTCTTTTGTGAACATCATTGCTTGGTGATGGTGTGTTAACTAAAGGTTTTACTAAGGGTAATCCCGGTAGCATGTTGTTGAATTGCAAGTAGGTTGAACTTGGTCGGTGTTCACGGTAATTTCCTTGGTCATGCATGTTTGGATGAGGTGAAGCAATGTTCTAGAATTTTGCTACAATGGTTGGGTTGGGTTGGATTTTCAAGTCAAGGTGGACATTCGTTGTAAATTGGCCAGAAAAATTTGCCCTCTTGGAGTTAAAGCTCTGGCCCCATAATCTTCAACACGGTTGATCCTTTCCGATTAGTTGCCCTTGTTGTCCTTCCCTATATCCCCTTTATGCCTTTATTCCTTTGACTCGTTTTATTTTGCTGCCTTAAGGAGAATTTGGGAAATAAAATGTTATGAGACTGACAAAAAGGTTGTAAAGTTAAGAGGGGTAGTCATTCTTGGATTGCTATTTGAGCAAGACAGAAGAAGTGAGCCTTTTGGGTTTATTGGTAGAGGAAAAGGATAGTTATGGATTTGGGAGTTTAGGTCTTGGTTTTTATGGAATGCAAGGTTTTGTCAGGACTTGGGTGTAATACTTTTGCTTATGTTTTGAGAAAACACTTGTAATCTTCGCACCTTTTTTTTTTTTTTGGTTATGTTGGAAATCTTTCTCCTGTCTACTTTTGGACATAGGCTTTGTGTCAAATCATGCAAATAATTATTTATCTTCTTGTCATTGTTCTTATATTATTTCTTGTTGGTTGTTTTTTTGGTGAATTTATTTGTTTTCATATTAACTTGCTTTGGGTAGTATGTTTGTAGGCATTAAGCGGTAGGCAATTAGTTGACCATACTTTCATGTGAGTAAATATTTTTCTCTTAAAACTTAACTAATAGAACTCACTAGTGTGAATTAGTATGAGGGTTTTCTTTTGATTTCTATCGTTCTCATGTATGCTTTTTCGACTTTTCCATTTTGGTTATGCATTTGAGTGGATTATCTTTTTATTTTTTCCCTAATTGGTCCTTATTTTTTGGTGCATGGATTATTTGCCTTTATAGGCCCTTGCCAAGCAACATTTCTTCTTATAAGGTACCTCTTTCATTTTTACATCTCTCAAATGAGTTGAATGGCCCTTTATGGATTTTTATTACTCTTTCTTCAAAAGTTTACTACAATTATTTATTATTCTTTCTTTTGTATCTTGCTCTTGTCCCTATTTTTTTTATTTGGCTTAGTAATAGGAATTGAAAACCAAAATCTAGTGCCATTCGCTTTGTTCATGGTGTAATACTATTATTGGATCACCATGCAAGTGTACGTCTCGTTAACAAGCAATATAATGAACAATAGAGTATAGGAGGAATTGTACTAAATTCTGAAATTACTAAAATTACAATTTAATCTTATCCAAACAACTAATCAAAATATTTTAAAATAAAATTAAAATTAAACTAAAATTAACTAAATTAAGAAAGCAAGCAAAATAAATAGAGTTTACTTAATCAATGAGAAAAGCCTAGGATTATAACTTCGCTCAACATTTAATTTGAATTTGTGTTACAATTTTAACTTTATTAATGACAATGAGTTGTTAACTTAGAGTTTTAATTTATTTATAAGTATCTTCTGATGGTCTTATAAAAATATCCATCTTAACCAATTTACTATATTCCTATGGAAATTAAATTAAAAGAAACTCATTAAGCTGATACTCTAATTTAGTTACATATGGCATGCTTATATATTCCTATCTAACATGCAGATTAGTTTATCCAAATAAATGAATATGAAATATATGTTATTCGATTTTGGTCTAAACACAAAATTCCCTTTTCCAAGTTCGTTAGGGTTGCCAAATCAAACTAATTGTAGTCAAACAATTGAAGCATTAAGAACAATATTAAATAAACAACTCAAATATCATTAAATCAAGAAAACAGATTCAACCAATCTAAACTACTTGTTGAGTTCCATTGTAACCCTAGAAAAATAAATTTAGTTCATGCTGATTAAATAAAATACAAAACGCTGGAGTTTCACCATAACAAACATTAAAATATAGATAAAAAGATTGGAAAGAGAAAACTAAGAGTTGTCAGGTCTTCGTCTTGAAGTTTCTCTAATTTGTTCTCCAATTGCAAAGTCTTGGTGGTTGCTTTCCTTTTCAGAAAACTAGAGAAAAATAAAAGCTATAAAGTATCTCTAATATGCCCCTTAGTTCTAATATTAAAGAGTCTTATATATAGCCAAAACCCTAGAGAGGAGAAACTCGGCATGCTTGTAACTTGAACAATTTATTTTTTGGAAGTTGCCAAATGGGATCCACTTTGCTTCTTTATTAAGTTATTGTGCCTCGAAAACTCCTTCGGGCTTTGGGCCTACAAAAATTTGAGTAATACTAAATAACTATATAATTTAATTATAAAGTAAATAAATAAAACTACTTTAAAAATAACTAAAAACAAATAAAATGTAAATAAAAATATCTAAGACTGGGCTAACTTTAATAAATAAATGAGACCAAATAACTCTATTTCATAGAGTTATCAAGTACTTTCCTAAATCATAGTATACTGTATGATGTTGATTATATTCAAGGAGAATTGTTATGGTACATAATTTTCTCTAATGTCTGAATATGTGAAGGGATCTTCAGATGAGTTCATTGATGCCAACATTCAACTTGCCTTGGCTGTTGTCAGGAAACTCCAACAGAAAAGGGAAACTCGAGCTTGCATTGTAAGAAGATACTTTCAATTCCAGAAAAATTATTCCTCCCATTCCAAAAAAAAAAAAAAAGCGTAATTTCTTGCTTCTTTTTCAGGTGTTTCCTGATAAGCCAGAAAAGCGCAGGGCCTCCCAGCTTTTCAAAGCAGCTCTTGACGCGGTAATAAAATGAATTAGTCTAGATTACCTTCAATTTGTCTATGCTACTCTGTCAAGGTGGGTTTTCTCATAGCAACAGTTTTGTTGTTTACCATCATTGAAGTTTATATGGGGTATCTCATTGGCCCATTGGCATCATTATGCATTTCATTCCTCAGATGGTTTCAGGGATTAAGTTGATATGCGTGGCACCTTATTTAAAGATATGACCTGTCTGAAACTAAAGCCTGTTTGTTCATCCAGTTATAGCTTTTATATATGGGCAGTGCACTTTTCACCCCCTTGCCTTAAATTCATAATCCTTTATTCATGCAGATAGTTGTCTTTGGAGTACAGGGATTTTAATTCTTGGTTCTTCACTTTCAGATTGATGGCATATCTATAGGCTCCCTTGACGATATCCCTAGCGGTGCTATCACTACATTCTTCAAATCTATCAAGAACACTCTGGATTTTGATTTTGAAGATGAAAATGAAGGTTTGTTCCAGAAAATCCAGCTCCATGTGAGAATTTTCCCATCCATCCTACTGATCAATGAACTGGTTACTCCATAGCTTCAAACTTTTATATCCTCTTAACCCGTTTCTATCTACACGCACAGATTGACTTTAACATTCTGCAATCTCTGGAATGCAGGTCGTTGGGAGCCCAAGGAGCCACCAACTCTTTATATATTTATTAATTGTAGCACACGTGAACTTGCTGTTATAGAGAAGTATGTGGTATGATTCTCATACTTTATGTGGCCTTTCACCCGTTTCATGTGCCTATTTATTACATATATGCACACACATTGATTCATACTTGACCTTCAAACTGGTGGCTATTTGAAGTTTAAGGTCACTTTCAAAAATGGGATATATCAGCACACTTAGGTAAAATTTTTTCTAGGGCTTAATATGTTGACACTAGATTGATGACTTGATCTAAAATGCTATTGAAATTATGAGAGCTTTGCAGAATTTTGTTTTGCTTAATATCAAAAGTTGGCAAATGTTTGTTATTATTCTGACAACCTTAGTTATACTTGGTAAAACTAAACACTAGGGTTTGTCCATTTGATCTAAGACCCTAATTGTAAATTATAAGAATATTTCATTTTGCTTAGTAGTGTAAGCTGCCAAAACTTTTTGTTAACGTTTCTGAGCAGCCTTTTTGGCTGTTTTGCTTTCAGACAGCAATATCTAGTTCTAAACGGAAGCTCCTTCTTCCTCTAGCCGCTCCTACCTTCTTTTTGTCTTCTTCTCCTTTGTTTGACTGTGATCTGAATTTGCAGGAGAAATATGCCCAGTCAACCCCAACGCTTCTATTCAATCTTGAACTTGACACTTTGCGGTACAATTTTTTACTACTTTGCTCACCTTTAAATGACCATCCAATGATCAGTGAATTTGCTTCTGATGGGGGCTGCTTATGTTTGCAGCGCTGACTTGGGTCTTCTGGGATTTCCTACCAAAGATTTGCACTATCGATTTCTTTCTCAATTCACCCCAGTGTTCTATATACGAATCAGAGAGTATTCAAAGGTAGTTATTCAATAATCAGCATACATTGCTTTGTTCCATTATGTTTCATTTCTGAGACAGTTTTATAGTGACCATTTTTTTTTCAAATGTTGTAAGACAGTAGCGGTTGCTCCTTTTGTCGTGAATTATAGCGGAGCACTATTCCGTCAATATCCTGGTGCGCAAAAAATTCTTCTTGAAATTTATGCCATTTTAACTGTTCCATTTTTGTACCATCATAGATTGAATATAGATGAATGGTTGGAAAAGTATACAAATCAACTATAGGTAACTTAATTCATTTTGTTTCTTTTGTAAAAGGAAACGCATGCCACATCCTTTTTTTTCCCTCCAATAATAGTTCCCTCAAGCTTCAGGTTAAATCAATTTATATGTTTCTGAATCCTCATTTCTCAGAAATGTAATCTGAGGAGTCTGAATTGATAAGTAGAAGATAATAGATTTGTTATCTTTTTATATTCCATGGCTATGTAATAGATGGGAAATTATCTCCAAGAACTTACATTTTGTGCGCAATAAAGACTGCATCTGTTTTGGTGGAACTTAAAAGTTAAGTCTTTATCCTCCTTGCGTACATGTGTCTCTCAAAATCTTTTCTTTACTTTAAGGACTGCCCACTGTTTTGGTGGCTCTTAGTTATTTTCTGCTTTTTGCAGTTGCTAGCAAATTCTCTGCTCCATCGAGTTAATTTGGTACAATAATTTTGAAAGTATGGAAGCCTTCATGCAGATACAACTGTGATGAGAGCAGCTATATTACTGCGACTTATGTGTGAGTGTCGGATACGGCTATGTGTCTGACATGGGTATGTTCAGTTTTCTAAGTTTTCCATGTGTTTGGAGGGTCCTTGGAGAGTCATATCCCAATGCCTGTGTCCAGATATGTGTTGAACACGGTTATTGCAACGAAAAAAATTAAGAGTCTGAGCAACATAGGAGAGCAGGAGGTGCATTCCAATTGAGAAAGATTACGAGACATCTGAGGATTAGATTATAGATGTGAACTGTTTAGCATTAGCTGCATATAACTTAAAAACTTATTCTGTCCATTGTGGAGCAAGTATTTTCAGCTGCTACCGATAGAGTAAAATATTAAAAAGAAACATAATCTAAGAGAAGAAGTACAAATTCTCATGTTAATACTAAGAACTATCTAACATTTAGAACCATTTATTTGACACGTAATAGAAAAATGACAAATCAATAGGATCACTTTCTAGTGATGCTAATCCTACTGAGTTATTCCATCATTGCAATCAATTTTAGCAGCGGACATTTTCTTTTTCGATATTGTTTGGGTGTTTCTCCTTTAAATCCTCTGTTTTTATCAATGGCAACTTAAAATATTAGGCTTGAAAAAGGAAGCATATATATTGGAATCAGATTTGGGACTTAATGACATGTATTTATATATCTCCTCATTTAAATTAGAATTTGTGCAGGACCTTGGCAGGTGATGTTGAAGCAATCAGATGGTTCGTATGCTTGTGTAGCTGAAAGTGCAGCACGTTTCACCCTTGGAGAGGCATGTACCTGCTATAAGGTTTCAGCTCCTGGTTGTTTTCGTAGATACAATTATATTCTTTTGGACTTATTGTTCGGTTTTCTCTAGACCAAGGAAGAGCTGCTGAGGGTCCTTGGATTGCAAGAGGAGCAAGGAAGCCAACTAGAATTTCTTCGTAGAGGATACAAGGTTTTCATCTATTCCATTTTCTCTGTTCCATTACCATGTATCATTTTAGTTTTTTAAATTAAATGCTCATAGCAATATCCTCGATACCTCCTTGAGCAAAATCCCAACTTTCTTCTTCCTTTCACCACTTCGGGTCTTAATGTTCCATAGAACCTGAGCTTGGTATTCTCAGATCAGGAGCACATTTTGCTTCAGATTATTCAAAAATGAAGGCATACTTTGGCGAAATAGTGTGGATAGAAGTAACCTAGTGAAAAAAAGATGGAAAATTATGTTTCTCCTCTACTTATATATTACGTAGAGGGATTAAGTATCCTGAAAATCTAACCAAGTCATCCATTATTGCAGACTTCCACTTGGTGGGAAGAGGACATTGAATTGGAAGTATCTTCCGCATGGCGTAGTTGAGTAGCCGAATGACAGTTAACCGCAACGAGGCGTCTCGTATATAGATGGTGAAGTTCGAGGATGCACGGAACAATGTTTTTTTTCCTTTATAGATATTCTTTTAAACCTCTTCCTTTACATTTCCCTGTAGCTAAGCCCCTTCTTTATGCAAATCAAAGTAACAAAGAAATTACTTTTGCCATTAATGAGGAAATAGAATTGAAATTCAAGTTTGTTCATATGACTTGTAGATTAAAAAAAAAAAAAACGTCGGTCTTATGTAATGTTAGACTTGAATTCCTGTTTTTTTGGGTAATGAAAGAACATCTTATGCCATAAACTTGACCTCCTGTTCTAGCTTTTTGCAATGTAGGTGAATACAATTTGAAGGTTTAAAAGATCAAATAATAAATCATACAGATTTGTCCGTTGTGTATGTTCAACTGTAATGAAGAAAATAAACATTTTAACTTTTTGAAGCCTATGGTTGTCTGCATGTGTGATATATAACTTTACAGGGATGAGTGTAAGGAACTCGTGGGGTGTTGGGTACAACTTATGTTACTCCCATTCAAATAAATATTTAATGTGAATATTTTAATTTTTTAGTTATTATCAAATAAATTTATTTAATAAAATTTGTTTAATGAAATTAAATTTTTTTTCATAAAATTTGATAAGTTTTTTTAATAAATCTACTTAAAAAAAGTACTTTAAAGAAATTAAACCTCTTATTTATTGGATAAATCTTATATGAATAATGAAATGTATTCTAATGATTATTTAGAAATATAGTGAACAATATAATTATTTTTGTCAGTTTAAAAGACTCTCACATTTATATATATATGTGTGTGTGCGCGCGCGCGCTCACGCGTGCATTTATGTGTATCAGAGCTACACTTTAGAGTCCTTAAACCAATTGATCAGGAAGAAAACCCGACCATTATAGAAAGATTCCTGGCCAAATTCACAACCAAAACTAATCATTGCCATTTCTTTACTTGCTGGGACTACCAACAGTCATGGTTCAACACCTTCCTTTTTAATAATAAGCACATTAGACATTCATGGCTGATATATTTCAAATTTGGAGCCCAATATAAATTTTCACTCTAGTTTCAACATTGGTGGAATTGGTATGAACCACTCAAGGAAATATTTCCAACAAAATTTGTTCTTTTACATGATCAGTTTACTTCAAAATTCCAACCAGAAGAGGACCAGATACAATTGCACCCGGCAATCCATTTCTTCTTAGAACTGTGTATCTCCTGGATAACATCATGGGGATATGCATTCCAAATAGATTTGAATTCAAAATGTAATAACCAGAGAATATATTCTCTGAAAATTTTCAATTGTAAATTTCAAAGGTTGTAATAATGTTTGCCATACATTTCGAACTCTACCAGAGCCACTCTATATAAAGGGTTCTTAAATGAATAAAGGAGCAAGTCTTTTCTCTTTGAAGAACTTCTTTGGAAAACGCTTTGTAATCCAACAATTCATCTTTTTAAATTTTTTCTTCAAACTCTCCATTGATCCCGGCTTTGTTAGGTATGTGTGTGTGTGTGTGTGTGTGTATATATATATATATTATATGGAGAAAAAGAAAGAGAGATTTAGATAGAAGATTATAAATAAACCTTCTAAGTTTGATAGTATTAAAAATTCCATGCTTCAAAAAAATTTGAAAATAAATAAATTTTGCATATTTTCAAAATTTAAAATCTTTTTTTTTCTTTGGGTTTCTATTTTCTAACTTGATAGATCATGTGGGTAAATTGATTAAAATAAACTAAAAAATAATTCGTTCAAGTATGTGCCGAAAGGTAGTTCCAAGCTTTCTACTCGTAATATAACTTGCAAGGACTTTGAAATTTGTTCAAAGCCAAAGCTCTTAAAAATAAAGAAACATAAAATCAAAGTGTCTTGCTCAACAATCATGCTCAATTATATATACATAATCAATCGCATATTACTATTTTTCAATCAAAGTTAATGTTAACTATCCAAACCCAAGACTTAGTCTAGGGTTGCGGTCACCTGGTAACATCTAGCAGATCCAGGATTGAAAATATCAACATCTATATTGCTTTCTCTTGTTCTTAGGTGCAGCCTCCCCAAGACTTAGTCTAAGACTCTTGTTGTCACCAGGTAACATCTAACAAATCTAGAATTCAAATATCAACATCTATAATCCTTTCTCTTGTTCCTGGATGCGACCTCCTTTGTAAAAAGAATATTTTAATGTCCTAAATCCTGGCCTGGCCTACGTACAACACATTATTTTCTGTAGCAGGCAAATATGTCCGACAAAGTTAAACCAGCGTTAACTTAAATAGCATTCGGTATTTCACTAGAAAATTTGTAGTGGTAACAGGTATTAAAACAGCTTTAAACTTCAAGTATTGAGCGGGATTAGCTCATTCAATTTTTCTCGACGAATTCATCTGCGTCAAGATCAGAGAAGTCCGGCTCTGGTGGCTTTGGAACCTTGATCAAGCTCGTGGAACCAGTTGTGCCTTTTTTCTTATAGCCACGAAGATTAGCTGCAAAGCGTGATGCAAATAGAGTTGCACCAAGGCTGTGGTGGGATTCTGCAGGGCCATCACTTTGCTCAATTATGGCTTGTTCATCATCGTACTCTAGTTCTTCCTCCTCTTCCTTACGTCGAAGTTCTGCATTTTTCCTTTTGGCATACTTGCGCCATGCTGCTTGGATGAAGCAGGCAGCCCAAGTCCGCCATTGCTGTGAGTAGAACCGAAAGGTGTGCTGAACCTGCCTACTATGAAGGCGTCTGAATTGACTGGAAACGAATTTCAACTCTTCAGCTTCTAAAGCAAAAGCTTCCACCTCACTTAAAGCCTTGACTGTTCGAGTTGACGATGGTAAGTTGGAACCAGCTTTGGGGTCAAGCGCCCAAGTCAAGAGCTCCTCACCACAAAAGTCCCCTTCTTTCAGCAAACCTCTATTGAAAAAACCACTCCTCCCACCATCTGTCGTCACACTCTCAAGGCGGCCGCGTATAACAAAAAGCATCTCATTTACTGGATCCCCTTCTCGGACTATGTAAGTATGTTCTGTGTATAAACTCGGTTTGAGTCGCTCACAAATTGCATCAAGTAACCTCTCATCCATATTGGCAAATAGAGGAACCTGCATAAGATAGCACGAGTCAAAGAAACTCAAATGCAATCTCAGAAGCTACCTTGCAAGGTAATCTGATAGGATACGTAAGTCACACTGTAGTACAATTTTGACACCTCTCTCAACAGATACATGGCCAAAGAGATGGAGATCAGGCAAGGAACTCAGCTTTGATAGACCGATACCAAATTAATAAACTCAAACCAAACCTTAAAAACTAGCTTGTAAGATGGAGAATCTAATAGGATACATAGTCACAATCAGGTGCGAAAAGCAGGTAGTGTGCAACTTTTGACATCATGCAATGTAAGAAATGTTATACTCATAATTGGATAGGGAATATTTGACCAAAGGAAAAGCAGCGGTGCAGTTACCGTGAAAATGAAATTGACACAAACACTACTATTCTTAAGCCTGTCATAAATAACCAAAGACAGCAATCAATATCTTTGATTTGGAGACCAACTAGTAGCCAGCTTTTATCTATGTTTTATAATATGAAATGTTGATTACACTAAGATCACCCATGGAAATTCTCTGATGATTCATATATTGAACCAAAAAAGACATTAAAAGTTGGTTGATAGAAAGCAAGAAAAAAAATAAAAAGATCCTTACCCTTCGCACCAAATTCAAACAAAGATGTCGCTTAATATCCCTCCTCAGATCCTTCGGTAAACTCTGGACTAAGCTTTCTTCATCGACTCCACGTGTTTCTAACCATTTGTATTGGTCATAGCATCGAACTCTCTCCTTGAGATCCTCTGGAAGTGCCCGATGATGCATCCACAGCTCAGAGTCACGCCTTTTGATCCTCATTTCCTCAAGACGAACTGTAAGGGACTGAAGGTAGGTCTGTTCCACTCAGAAGAAACCTCAAATTTCAGCATTGTTAATTGTCAGCCATTTCTGAAAGCTATGATGAATCATGCTCATAAGGTATAGCAAGGAAGAGAATTCAGAATCAAAGCCAGAATTTTGTTGATGCACGCAAGAGGAGTTACATGTAACCTTGCTTAACATAAGTTCTACAAGAGAATTTAGTTTTTGGCCTATGCCTTCTTTTTTTTTTTTGTGTGTCTCTTTGCAATGGACATTTGTTAGGAGTTGTAAGGCTCCATAAGTAGCCCTGTTTCATTACTTGTCCGAAGCCAATGGTACTTGGTTAATTTACACCGTTGAAATTAAGGCATAGAAGTGGTTATCTAAATCATCTAAAAATACCACAGTGAAAAACTTGGGTTTAACTCAGTTGGTTCACGTCGTCACCCTTAAAAGGTGAGATCTAACAATTTTAAGATTCGAATCTCAACATTTGCAACCTCTTCCTCCACCTAGGATGTCGCCTCTTTTGTACCAAAAGAAAAGTTGCAACAGTTAAGCACATCAAACCAGGTCTGTAGTGTGTAACTACTAGCACCATGGTACCTCCCATAACATTAATCAAACAATGCACTACCATGAGCATTCCAGCATCTAGTAGAGTTAACTATTGGTTTATGGGCTAAGTGGTACCCAATCCCTCAGCCAAACTGCCAAAGTACTTGTTTGGTCTTAATCCTAGGTTCAAGCACTCCTAGGCTTATGACTTCCAAAAAATTGTCTATCAGGAAGGAAAAAAAAAAATCAAAAGATTTAACACACTTCTTGTTGATGTCCAAAAATATGTTGGACATCTAGCAAAGGTTTTCAATTTACCTGCATGTTTCCAATTAAAAGTGCAAAGAGGATAAGCCCAAAAATGGCTATTGCTATGGAAAAGAGAATCTCTCCTGGATATGTGCTGGTTTGAAGCCCCTGACCAAGTGTACTGCTTAAAATAAAATGAATGTTGATCAGTAAATGTAACTCCCAGGGGTCCAAGAAACAGGCAATAAGGGAAAAAAAGTGTCGAATCAAACATCAAAAAGGTGACAGCTAAGCAGAAAGAATTCATTTATCCTGCAAGAAACAATCAGATATATAACGTGCATACCATTTGAAATTTAAATATATAAACTTGCCAAATAAAATAAAAAGAAAAATCATTCCCCAGTTAGGCAAGGCCTGAGTTTTCTTTGTTCCATCTTTCAAAGTTTGTGACATGATATCTATATTGTTTTGACTCTTCATTTTTTTTTTAAGCATCCATGTCTGACATTCATATCTGACGTATATTAGAACATGAGCATGGAGATATGACCCACTAAGGAAAAAACTTAAAAAAATTTCAATATGCTTGTGTTGGATACATACGCATATCCTACGCATACCTGAATGCAAGTCACACAGCATGATAGTCTTCTTTTTGTAGGTTGTTACCAAAATAGACAGAAGGATTTACTCATTGAAAACAAACATAAAATAGAGTATATGTCTATATGTGTATAAAGAAGAGGAAGTGCAGACCTTAGATTCTGTAAGCCCCACCAGAGACAGTAACAGAATTTAGAGAAAAAGACGTTGGATGAAACAGTGCGAGATTGAATAGCTTGTGTATAGATCCCGTAATTGAATGGCGACGAATCATAATCCTCTCTAATACCACATTTACCAGCAAGTACTTTTTCACTGACCTTTCGCCACTCCGCAAAACCCTGCAAATGCTTGTTGCCACAGTACAAGAAATCTATGTTGCACTTTCCACTACTGAGACAAGCTTTTCGCCAGCATGTGTCGTTACGCTCTACCGCCAGTAAGTACCAAAAGGCCCCAGCTATCTGCATATTCCATCTCAAAGTAGTCAAACGAGTATCAAATAGACCAGCGCAATCAATTTGATGAAAAGATTTTAGGTAACCCTCTTTGATAAGCTATGCATGTGAACTAAACATGCTGTTAGTGAAAAGATTAGTCGTTAGTGTATATTCTAAAACCAATCGAATTGACTATGGGATACTATCTTATTAAGTATTACTATTATTAATTAAGATATTCCTTATTTACAACTTTTATATAAATATGAGGATTGTTATGGTTCAATTTATCTTACCTATGGTCCTAGTCATGGATTCTCCGGTAGGATTCTTGGGTATAACATGAGGCATTTGAAGATGCATAAGTAATCAATATACGTTTCATTACCTTGAGTGATAGAGAGAATATCTCAAATAATCTTATAAGGATTAACTCAATAAACCTCAGGTTAGAAAACTTACTCAAAGAGTTAATTGCCTAACTTGAGAGTTAACGTGGCTAAACTAATTCAGTAAACATTAATCCGTGATTTAACTAACATCGTTTAGAAATCTTTCATTCAGGAATATATACAATACTTAGGCAACTGTTTCAAAATTGCCATACTGCCGGACCAGTATGCTCACACTCAGGCATGAGTTCTTGTGCTATCACTAATTACAAACTGGAAACCTGGGACTCTAACATCTTGTTGAAGTATGACATCTGAACTTGCCATTCCTCACGGGGTGGCAGAATGTGAAGAGGCATGTAATGCAACAATAATGCATGCATGCTTGCATCATCTTAATAAAGCAGCATGTTCAAGCATCCATAGTCCTCATGGCTACAACAGAACAGAAGAAGGGAAAAAAAAAAACAGGAGCAGAAATTAACAAGCTTGTACAATTGCAAAGAAAACTCACATGACTTGAAAGAATGTACCATAGCAGATAATATGCAGCACCAGTCCAAGCACCTTCGGCAAAAGTACCGGCTGTCTTCTTCAGTTCCGAAGTTAATGGTATAAAGCGGGCAAACCTAGGAATATACTGAATAAAAACAATTACTAGCAATGCCTGTTTCGTCGCCCATACTTCTGATCCCTTTGATCTGTGAAGATATTTCCACACCACCATCTGCTGACAAGGAAGCTGTTAAGAAAAGAAAGATTTTTCTTCCAAAGCAATTCAGAACAGATACAGCTGCAGTATGCTATTCTACCATAATATCTCAGTGTTAGCGTGAAGTTTCCATATACAAATGCTTTTGTCAATGGATATAAGAACCAATCAGGACTCCTGATAAAATGCAGTAAGGGTGACCTTTCGAATGAATGTAACAGAGTCTAGAGTTCAAGCAGTCTAGCAGGCTAAGATCAGCAAGAATCAAGAATCCTCAGATCAATGACTTCTCAAGTAGGCTTTCTAGATTCCAATATCTTCCAAGCTTGACTAGAAATGCCAATAAGCAAATACCTAAAAGGTTCCCCCCAAAACCGCAAACCGATATTTTGACCTTAATTATGATCTCAGGGGAATGAGAGGATATAAAGAAGACACATTCTGAGGAATCACGAATATTATGAGCACTGCAATCTACCACTTCCAGAAGAAAATAACATCTGCCAGAGCAGTTCTTCTAGAAAAGTTGGATATATACAATACAAATTGTTTGTTTCAAGGGTTCTGATAATACAGATAACAGATTAAGGGCATCAAGCCTTTGTCCCCTATATTCGGATGTAAACTTAGAAAGTGAAACAAAATCAAAAGTATAACATAAAAATTTAGGATTTTTCTTGATATTGTGAATGTCTTAGAGATTGTTGCTTTGAATCATGGGATAAGCAAATCAACAGCAAACTACCAGTAACATGAGATTCAATGGTTAAACTTTCAATAGAATTTTATAAACTAGTTAATAGTAGCAGAACTCTAGATATGTTATAAAAATCTAGAGATTGGTGAAGCAAGTAGTTTCTCAAACCTGTGGCAGGGGGAGCACAGAAAGAAAATCAACAATGAAGTAACGACTTAAATATCGTGCGGCTATCTGTGCGGAATCTATCACAAGTTCACCTCGTCCGAAAACCCGCGATGATGGTGCAATATATGCTGTACGGAACTGCAGACCCATGCGAATGAGGTAGAAAGCATCAATAATTGTCCTAAGGGTTGTAGTTGTGACCCCTAACTTCACATCAATGCCAAGGCAATTTGATCGATGATTGAAGACGGGAAGGTAGAAAAACAGTGGATCAATTGATACTGAAAGAATGCAGGACACAACAAAGAACTTGTTCCATAGCAAAAGAGATCTATCTTGGGGATCAAATATCATTTTGTCTGACACTTTGAGATCTTCCGGGAACACAACTCGTGTGACCCCAGTTCTGAGGGAGCGACCAAATGTTAGTAGTCCTTCTGATCCTCGCATCATCCCTATATTAAAAGATTTCGATGCCTTCTTCTTTCCACGACCACCAAATGTGAAGCCCTCTAAACTAAATCCGCATTTCTTCATTCCTCCAGCTCCAGATGGCATTGACATTGGAGAGTCTAAATCATCCAACCTGGAGTTCACATTCATGCAACAATCATGCACTGGTTTAAAAATAATAACAATTGTCTAAAACTACAACCTTAGTAAATCATTCTCTGAACCATAAATTCAAATAGAAAAGAACAATATATAAGGTTGTCAGAGTAAAAGATTGCCTGCTTTATACTTTCACAAGGAAATAGCATAATTTTTAGGTTCATTAGCTATAAAATTATTTTCTACTTGATTTCATATGGATTTTACTTTTCTGATTCACAATGCAACTCGATGTCAGCTAATGATTATTTATTTTGGTTGCTTACACTTGCAATAGAGGTAACCATGAGCTCCATTTTTTTTCCCTTGTAGAGTCATAGTGGAAACCAGCAGAGGCTGTCAAAATGCAGATTATTCATAAAAGTTGGTAATTCTCCATATTAAGTATGATCCAGATAAAATGGTATTTATAGAGAAGTGTTAAATTTTCATCTCAAAGGAAGCCTTTATTCAACTATACTTGGCAATTTAATTATAAAGATCAAAGCTACATTCTAAGTAACATGGAACATAATCTAAAGCAATTTGTCGCTCCTAGTGAGGAAGAAAGTGATAAAATTAACATATACAATTACATTTGGTCAAACAAGAATCGACGAATATTGTTTCATTTCTTTCCAATTGTCAGGTGTTACTAATGTATTATATCACCTAAAATGCAAAAGAAAAGAAAATATATACATATATATATATATATATGTATATCATCTGAAGAAAAATAGAAAGCTGTATACTGCATATTAAGTAATACCTAACAAATTTCTCCTTCTGACCTCCAATAAGCTGAGACTTGTAACCACGATCAAACATTTTGCAGAACAGATCATGTATTTTGCAACATTGAATCCCAGTACTTTATGGATATATCGAAAATCACATCAATTCCTGTGCGACAAAATTTTCCCAAAGTTTGTCAGACTGATAAATATGGAAAGATAAAACAAGAGGGTTGAGTTGCAGTCATGAAAATTGTGATCCTTAAACAAGATATAAATGCTGCAATGCTTTGAGGGGAGCTGATAAATATTACAGTAAACTGTAGCAAACTTATGCATAAATTTGTGAATTAATTGTTCAAAACAGCACAATAATCTCAAGAAAATAAAAGCTAAACAGAATTTTTGAGGAGGCATTAACAAGACAAGTGCAAGTCTGAAAGTTGTGTGCAAAAATTTCAAACTACCAGCCTGAATCCAAAATAGAAACCAATATAATCCAGAATTCTGCCATTCTGAGTTTCTTCCCAAACTAGGTGAAAACTTACCCTAAACGCCCTGAAATATTATCTACAATAAGTCTACGTCATTATTAGCAAATTTCATGGATAATAAGCTCATGAAATTCTTAATATTGTGTTTGTGAATTCAAAATAGACGGATTATTTTATACGAAGAAAAACTTCATTTTATTTCTTTCGTTCTTTCTTTTTTTCCTTTTTTGCTTCAGGTATGGGCTCCTGGAAATTTTTTTATTCATGGATAAAGATAGGAACCCAGAATTATTTTGGAGGATGCCGATCATTTAAGAAATGAAAATAGTAAAATAAAATAAATACCAAAATTTCCTCCATTTGTTCATCTGTTCGATGGTTTTGCTAACATGTAGAATATTATTATACGCCGGTAATTATTCCACGAACTTCGTTGGGGTCTGATTTTATTCCAAAATGATTTCAAAAGAACGTGAAATATTCTTACTCTATCTACCGGTTCACATTGATCAAATTATTTAGTATTGTTAACAAAGATTTTGGATAACCAGAAAGAACAAAAAGCCCTGGCAATCCTGAGAAAACTATCCAGGTTTTAACTAGGTAAGCTAAATAACGTGGCAAATGATTAAAAGAAAAACAAAGGAAGACGACATGAATGTTACATTGCATTGTATATTAAATCTTCTTGATGCAAAACTAAAATTACAAATAAAATAACTTACAGCAATAATTTCCAGGTAATACCCAATGTAGGAGGACGATAGCAACCCAAAAAAAAAAAAAATTAGGGCTTGAAGAAGGCAAAGGAATGGTCCAAACAAGAAAGAGAAAGAGAAAGAAATTTATTATAAATGTTCGTTTTGGGGAGGTTTGAGAGTTAGACAGTTATTATGGTTATTGTTGGCCTTTCAAGAAGTTCCATGCAAATTGGAAAATTTTAAAAAAAGGAAAAAATGGAAAAAGGAAAATAAATGGATTGTTTGAAATAGACCTCAAAAGATTAAATTAAGTTTTGAATGTTGAACTTTTATCAAAATGACATAATATTCATCGTTATGAAACTTTGATTGTTATGATAATATATGAATATCTTTATTGTGTTAAATGGTTATAACAATTCAAAAAGTTAGGAGTACTAAAATTAGATCATTTTCAACTTATACTCTTACTTTAATGTTTTATATTATAATTTCGACCTAAAGTTTGATTTATTCAATTAAAAAAAAAAATCCTTTACTGCTGATTTTCAATAGGTTTGTTTAGAGAGTGAGTTATTTGTACGTCAAATTTGAAATTCGTCTGATATTTAAAATACTTTGAATATAAATAGAGGATTCAAAAAATAGATTTGTATAAAAAATACAACCTGTTTTACTATTTGTAATATAGTTTTCTAAGAATGATTGGTCCCTTCTTGTTAAAAAAAGATTGATTCTTTAAGAAGAATCTGTTATTTTTTTGGATAATTAATCCTTTAAGAAGAATGAAATCAC
>JBBYHL010000016.1:10160403-10171787 GCA_038381835.1 Adansonia madagascariensis | reverse complement strand
ATATGTTTATATTATATATGATACATTTGAATAATAATATTATATTTTAATTATTTTTTTATCATATTTAAAATTTTAAAGTGTAAGGGCAAACGATAATATAAAAAATAAAATAAAATAAAAGGAATCAGCCAAAGTGCGGTAAGTTTAGCTGGGACCCGTGAATTAAGAAGACTTTTATTCCTTTCATACAGACACGACCAGCATTTTTGAAACAGAGGACGTAGTCTGATTTTTCAACGCAGCCATTTCTTCCCCTTCCGCTCCCCTGCTATTGGCCAGGCACTCAAGTCAATCAAGTACTTAGAAAAAAAAAAAATAAAGGAAACACAACCAAACAAGGGAGGGAGTAAAGAATAAATCAAGTTTAATGAAATAATTTGACTGCTGCGATTTTAATAGGCTAATTTGAGTCTGCCTACTGTATATGTTCAAGGGCGTGTCTTCTCAGAACCTTGTCCTTTTGAAAAAAAAAAAAGAGAGAAGAAATGGTCCAGGAAAGCTTGGTAACTACATATTATCTACTATATATATAAATGGAGACGTACTTGTATTTTATGTATCTAAAAAGACCACATTTTCATTCACTTCTTTCTTAACATGAATGCTTTTGGAACATTGAATTTATTCAAGACTGCTTCCAAAATGAGCTGTCTCACTTCTTTGTTCTTTCTGCTTTTTCTAGCACTGCTTACAATTGCTAACACTCAAGCAAGGATTTTACCAGGTAATATATATAGGAGGCATTCACTATTATTGTAAAATTAATTTTGTTTTATATGATTTCATTATTTTTTTTAAGATTTATATTTATTTAATTCGATTGCTATATTTATTTATTTTATATAAATTATGCATATCAAATTTTAAATAAATTAAAATTAATTAATTATTAATTTAATATAAAAAATTTTAAATGGTAAATATATATATAAAAAAATAATATTTTTAATTGACATGATTAGATATTAGATTGATTTTTGAAATTTTACATGCATGACAATAAGATTATTTTACTAAATCTTGTAGTTGATTTTTTTTAAAAAAATATCAACTATATTCAAAATTAATTAATTTTTTACAAATGAGAGTTAATCAATTGTATAGAGAAGGTATTAACAATTATATCTAATTAATCTAATTTAATTTACCTCTTGGCGTGCTACAGGGAGGACCTCAAGCCTCCAACCTTTGTCTTCAACGATATCATCACCACAACCGGTTAAGGAAATAAGAAGATCATCATTACCATCATCATCAATCTTTCAAATAGTATTTGATATTAATATTATTGGATGGATTATGAGTAGTGTTCCAGCTCCAAAGGCATCATCACCAGCTGAGCAGCAGCAGCAGGAGGTAGATCAGATAAGTAGTGGCGATGATGAAACTGCAAGTCCATCATGCGACAAGCTGATCATACCAGGCCCAGTGCCATCGCCGCCAAGTCCATCATCAGCCTCATCATTAAATGGATCTCCCATCCCAGCAATTCCATCAAAACCAATGTCAGTGCATCCTCCTCTTCCTCTAATGAGGCCATCATCAACCTCTTCAAATGGATCTCCCATTCCAGCAGTTCCAACAAAACCGATGTCAGTGCATCCTCCTCCTCCAGTGAGGCCATCATCAACCTCGCTAATTGCATCTCCCATTCCAGCAGTTCCAACAAAACCAAAGTCAATGCATCCTCCTCCTCCTCCTCCAGTGAGGCCATCATCAACCTCGTTAAATGCATCTCCCATTACAGCAGTTCCAACGAAACCAAAGTCAATGCATCCTCCTCCTCCTCCAATGAGGCCGTCATCAACCTCGTTAAATGCGTCTCCCATTCCAGCAGTTCCAACAAAACCAAAGTCAGTGCATCGTCCTCCTCCTCCTCCAATGAGGCCATCATCAACCTCGTTAAATGTGTCTCCCATTCCAGCAGTTCCAACAAAACCAAAGTCAGTTCATCCTCCTCCTCCTCCTCCTCCAATGAGGCCATCATCAACCTCGTTAAATGCGTCTCCCATTCCAGCAGTTCCAACAAAACCAAAGTCAGTGCATCCTCCTCCTCAAATGAGACCATCATCAACCTCGTTAAATGCATCTCGCATTCCAGCAGTTCCAACAAAACCAAAGTCAGTGCATCCTCCTTCAACAAGGCCCTCATCAACCTCGTTAAATGCGTCTCCCATTCCAGCAGTTCCAACAAAACCGACGTCAGTGCATCCTCCTCCAATAAGGCCATCATCAACCTCGTTAAAGGCATCTCCCATCCCAGCAACTCCAACAGAACCGATGTCAGTGTATCCTCCACCAATAAGGCCTTCATCAAAGAACAATGATCTGCTAAAAGATCAGATGATTAATGGGATCAGCACTTATCCATCCAACAGTGTCATATCCATGATAATACACCCTCAAGATGCTGCTCAAGTTTCTTGATTTCATCACACACCTCCCAATCAGCAGCTCAGGCGTCAACTTCTTCCACAAATTGATCACATCACCAAGAACATCACCAACTCACATCAATACCAACAGTAAAGCAGATACAAAAAAAAAAAAAAAACCCTTAGGATCATCATTTATCTTCTTTTAATTATGTTAAAAATTTGCAGGATTGTGATTCTTCTATATTTTAAACAAAAATATGATGCATTTTGTCAAATGTTATAAGCGTGCAGGAAGTGCCTGATGTACTAATATATACCCGCTAGTGTTTAATATTCCTTCTATATTGATCACTGTAATCTCAAAAATAAGGTTTTAATTTCTAGACGTATTAAGTTAAAATCATATAAAGAATTTGAGTAATTTCTTCTAAGCTGTTGAGAAATCTGTTGATTCTTAAAAACTCGAATATATCATGCTGAAAATTTGAAGTTATGTTTGGATTTATGCTTTTCGTACTTGCTTTGAAAATATAATATATAGTAAGAGTGTGTCAAAAACTAAGAGTAACATGCTCATACTTTCCACATGTGTAGCATGTTAATCACTATATTTTAATTAATGAGCATACAAGCAAAGATGTTTAGGGTCCATTAGCATTGTGTTTGACTCTCAAAATGCAAACTTTTCACCGTCAAAATAATACAGTGCCAAACATAATATGAATTGATTAAAAAATTAATTTTTTATTTAAAATTTAATTTAAATTATATAATTATTATTAAAAATTAATATTCAACTAGTTTAACGTTCAAATCTCATAATTTATAATTATTTTCCTATGCTTTTAGGTTTTGACCTCTATTGTGTTAAAAAAAAGTTGTTTTTTTTATCATGTCACCCTAAAAACTTTTGGAGAAATACTTTTGTGGCTTGTAAACTTTGAGTTAAAGGACAAAAATGAAATATAATCTTTTTATATTGAAATTATGATAAAATTATTATAACCTCCGTCCCAAGTAAAATGTCACATTTGACTTTTGTTGGTAATTTTTAATTGTGACTTTTTATTACTTTATCTTTATTATTGATAAAAATTTTAAAAATATATTTAAAAAAACTTTAAATAAAGTAGTTTTTAAATATATGTTCTCTAAAATTTAATTAATTAACATATTTAAAACAATAGAGGTCAAAGTTTAAAAAAATTGAAAAAATCAACTATAAAAATTTGATTGAGAAAAAGGGAGTAGCTTTTTTATTTAAACATTATTATTTTTTATTTCCATAAATAGGCTGCTTGAAGATTATTTCTGAAATGTGCCAATTTTGAGTTATAGTTGGAAAATCAACCATTCAAAAAGCGATTTTTTCAATATTTTTTAATTTTATTTTCTTGCATTAAGGGATTAAATGGTGATTTCCGTTCATTATGTTGGGAAGGTGCACAATGACTTATTGGCAGGGCCACCCATGACAATATGTATAGTTTTAAAAAGGATTAAAGGTGATTTTTCGTATATATATATATATATATATTTTTTTTTTTGTAAAAATAGATAAGAAATCGCCTGTTGACAAAGTGATTTTCTATACTAACATAAAAAAATTTCTTAGAAAGGAAACTGCCCAATCATAAGGCGGTTTCATTGTTTGCACCATAAAGTTTTAGAGTTTAGGATTTTTAGGAATTAAAAAGAAGTGATTAATGCATGAATTCTTTATTAAAATCCAAAACATATAACTAATGCATGGATTCTTTTTTGGCATCAAAAAGATGTAATCAATGCATGGATAATTTATTGAAATCCAGAATATGTGATTAAAACATGGATTCCTTTTTAGAATCCAAAAGATGTGATTAATGTACAAAATTTTAATGGGAATTAGATTCCTTTTTATATGCAGAAAGAAAATTTGATTGTTTATAAATTTCACATTGGAAGGATGAGTCTTTTTTAAAATCAGATTCCTTTTAGTTTAAAGGAAGAAAATTTGATTGATTATAAATGCCGCACTATAAGGATGGAACAAATCTAGAGATTTTGAATGAGAAATATTTTTTTTTACTCCCTCATGCTACATTATAAACATGATAGTCATTCTTGCTCTTTGTTTTTTAAGTTTAGTGATAGTGCTTATTCATTCTTGTCTTTATTGTTTTCTAATGTTAGTATTTTTTTAATCAAAATTTACATCATAAGAGCCAGTTATAGGTATTTATTTCTATTTTAATATATTAAACCATTCTTTAAATATTTATATTTGATATTTACGTGTAATAATTTAGATGCTATTTGTTTCAAATAGTATTTTTTTTGTAGGTATTACACAATATGAGTAATATATTTGTTGCACTTGTCTATTTTAGTAGAGAAATTTTTGAAAGTGAAAAAAAGTTTTACCGTACAAAATGGCCATCCGAGAAGCATTAATGTTGATGAAGATGTCACAATAAAATAACTCAAGGTTAAAATTCATGCAAAAATCAAAGCCAAGAATAGAAGAAGAGTATCAGAGATCAAGTATAGGCTTCCTATCTCTATCAGAGAAGACATGTCTAATATAGGCCTTTTTCACTTGAAGATGATAATGATGTGAGATACATGTTTCATGCTTATAAGTTATTTTTGAATGTCACTGTAATTAAGTTATTTGTCAACCTAGAGGATGCTCATGATGCTACTGGGCCTTCAAATATTCTTGTTGCATACAACATCCTCACAAATATGTCATTGCCATTTGACTATCTTGAATGTCAATCTCCTTTAGATACACAGTTTTTGATGAATAATTTTTATGAATCTTTTCATTATTCATTTGTATCACTAACCATTCTTAGCGCAGAAGATGATAAGCCATATAGCTCTATGATGATGGAATCTGCAATTAGAAGTGATGAAATAGAAGTTGGAGGACTAAGTTCATTTAGTGTTGATCCTGATTTGTCATCTGAAGCCTACAGTGACTATGTTGGTGGCTTTAGTGAACCCAAAGAATATGCTGAATTTGATGACAATAGCGACAACAATGGTTCTAAACCAGATGCCATTGTTGATATCAACGTTTCTCATATATCATTTAATGGCAGAGTAATCAGTCTTTTTCACTAGTGTGAGCCTACATCCAATATGCACACCCTCAATTCGGATGTAATGAATATGGCAGAATTTTCAGAATATGTTCATAAAGCAGTTATGCTAACAAGCTGAATCATTTAGCTGTGATCTCTATGTTGGAAAGCAATTTCCAACAAAAGAGGCTATGCTTTCAGCCACAAAGCACCATAACATCAAAAAATTTATAGATTATAAAGTAGTAGAATCTACAATAAGCAAATATCTGTTAAGTTACAATTTATAGGCAGGACTACAATTGAAGTGTTGTTGAAAAAGAAACAAGTATGGGAGATTAAAAAAATATAATAAGCCCCATACTTGTACATCTGGAAGAATTTCATAAGATCATTTGAAATTAAATTATAACATGATTTGTTAATACATTTTATCATTAATTCAAGTAAATCCAACAATTACCATTTCAATTTTGGTTCTCAAGATATGAAATAGGTATGGATACTATCATAACAAACACTTGGGGCCATTGTGTGTAGGAAATGTGTTTGACTTAAAAATAATTCTCAATGGGATTTAGGCATGATATGGTGAGAAAAAAATGTTTCTTGTAATTAAATTTGGGAAGATTGTTGGGCGGATTGCTTATCCGACTAATCTTTAATGGTCACCGCAACGTGGTTGAAAACATGAAGTTGTTATCAACCATTTGGGCTAGGTATGATCGGACACCAATTAAAATTGGTACTTTAAGTTGTGAAACTTGAAGGACCAATTTTATGATCTACGTGTATCAGAGTTCGATAAACAGGTCCAAGAGTCAGTTACATATAGAGAAGGATTAACATCCCCTCGACGCCTTAGACAAGTACCATGTAGCCATAAATTATCTAAGTTTTTTTTTTTTTTTGGATTTTAAATTGCATATTTTTTATATAATCCCTTTAAATCTGGGTTTTGCAATAAATTTGAACCCCCTTATGTATCCCATGAAGGTGGGACACATAGAGTTTTTTATAAACAGTCTTAGGGTTTTATTTTAAAAGGTCATTCCATATCAAACATTGGAGGGATATTGATAGGAAACATTGCCTTAATCATTATTAAGAAATTTAATTTTGCAATTGTGAGTACAAGCTACCATCAATAAAAGAAACATGTTAGTAAAGCATAAAAATATACAATAAATGCTGTCTAAGAATTAAAAAAAAAAAGATGATTGGGATGCACCTCGTAGTTGTCTTCGATTATTTTAAAATAACTAAATCGACAACTTGATACGTATCTAAATTATTTTATATTTGTTTTATTTATTTAATGTTTTAAATTTTGGATATCAAATCTCTTTAATTTTAAATATTTATAAAGTTTTATTTTTTATATTTTAAATTTTGGATATTAACCTTTTTTTTTTTTTCACCCTTGAACATCAACGGCGTCGTTTTCTTCTCCTTCATTGTTAATCTTATTCTTCCTCCCTAGATGCGACGACCCTCAACAAAAAACATTCCATCTCCGTCTCTCCTTGAAGACGCTCAACCGTGTAGCCGCCGGTCATTCGCATCTCTTCTTGTTGTTTCTTTTCCCTTCTCTTCAAACGAAATTTTTGGTTCCTATAACGGCCAAGCAAATAGGGACCATCCAAAGTGCGTCCCAGCTTAAACTGGAGCAAGTCGAAGTCTCAAAGTCGGGTTTTTTTTTTTTCCCCCTTTTCAATTAGACCATAAAAACTAAATCAATGAAATAAAGAAGGAGATGGAGAGGAGTTCCCAATCGGCAATATCATCTTCCCAAGTATTTTTTATCCATGTTTGCTGCGGATTAGCCTTGGCCGTTGGATTTTGGGTGGCCCACAATGTCTACTCCATCAATCTCATCTTTGATCCCGTCAACAGCCTACGTTTGATCTGGGTACTTTTCTTTTTTCTATTCTTTCTTCATTGTCGCTAATTTCTTTTTGTTTTAATGATATTTATTTTCTTTTCTAGGGTATCGAATGCCCAGTTGTTATCCTTCTTTTCAGTTGCTGTAGGCAGAAACCGGAGAAATGCTCGGTTAGCCACCAAATTACATTGAATTTTATTACTATTTCCTTTTTTTTTTTAAGTGTATTTTGAAAATTTTCTATATTGTGCTTTTTTAGTTTTTGAAAGCTGTTGCTCGAGGTTTGCTGGGACTTCCTGCCGGTTAGTTTTAACCTGATAATGACTTTTAAATGCTACAAGTTCAGCAATAGAGTTGTATAATTTGTATGTCTTCTTTTAATTTATAGGGGCTCTATTAAATGCGCTTGGAGCTTTAGCTTTGGGTGCACCTGTTGGCCTGCAGTACGTGATCTAGGGTGGATATAATCTGTGTCTCAAGTATTACTATGATTGCCAAAATATCATCCAAGGCAGCCCATTGGCCTTGCTTTTCAGTTTAAAATATGATTTAGAAATTAGATATTGCAAAACCATGCTTTAATTTTGTTCCTCTCCTGTTGGATGCAGATACTTAGAAAGGACCGTTAACTGGTCTCTTCTGATGTCTTTATTCACTGTAAGTTTCCAAGTTTTAATACCATTGTCTGTCTATGGTACATGCGACATCATGCAGGAAATTTCAGCATTACCATACATCTTTGAACGTTTAATATTCGACTCTATCAAGTGTTGGACTAGTGTACTTATGTAGCGATATGTTTTTTTATATTTATTTCATTTAATTTTGTTTTTAAAGTACAAACGGTATATCTTGATTGTGATTCTCTTACTTTTTTACCTTGTTTACCATCTTCACTTGGATACTATGTTGATTATCATTTTATTCATATTTCCTTTTAGACAATAGTCATTATTGATGAGTTTCCATGATGGCGTAAGTATTTGCTTTTTAGTTGTGTTGTGTTCTTCAAAAGTACTAGCAATGTGAACCTTTCTACTCCTACACGTACTAAATTACGTTTTGTTACATTTTTTTGCAGTTTGTGCCTGCAGCTTGTGTATATGGTTATTGTTGGACTGATTGGCATCGCATATTTGCATGTACAAAGTATGTTCTTCTTCTGGAAATGCTGGCTCATCTTCCTTGAGCTTTATGCTTCTTGTTATATATATATATATATATATATATATATATATATATTCATTTTGCATGGTATATAAGACTTAGTATTGGTAACAATTTTTATCTTTATCCGATTATAACTTTATTAGTTTTTGTTTACCAACTCACAGGTGAAATATGTACGACTTTCTACAGAGAGATACATTCTTTTCAAATAGCCCATGTAGAAAGTTTTTCCTTTAATTTGGTTCATTTGTATGTGTGGAGAAGGAAGGTAGTGAATGAACGAGCTAGTAGTAGGTGGCCTTTAGAACTTTATAGCAATTTGTTGGCTTAATCATGTTATGGCAAATTTGTTAATCGAAAGCTTGAACTCACAAGTTGCAAGGAGAGTAAAGTTTCACAACATGTTTTTGTGTTGAAGCTTTATGATGCATATAGTTAGGTTTGCAGTATAAATCTGAGTAGCATGTGAATATTTTAATAGAAAATCTGATTATCTGTATAAAGAGGTTGATGTCTTATTCATCTATGCATTTTGATTTTACCTGCATAATATTTGATTGGAACACATTTTTTGTGCAAGTGTTTTAGCATGTGCTGATATAGATATTTGGTATCATTCTTTTAGGCCAGAGGGATTTTTGGATTTTATGATTTGTCTACCAGCACATGGAGCTGTAATTGGAGCTTGGTTTGGTGCTTGGCCTATGCCACTTGATTGGGAAAGGCCTTGGCAGGTACCATCTCCTCCCTTTAATTCGTTGCGACTTAAAATTCTTGTTTTCACATTAATTGTAAGTTGCTTGTGTTTCTTTCTCATTGATAAATAAAATAAGAACGGATTTCTCATTGTGATCTATGTTCATTCCTGTGCTGAAAAATTGGATACTTGTTTGATATAATATTACCCTTTTTTTTTCACCCCTCCACCACTTTGAACCCTTTTCCGTTTATGGTTGGATTCCTCCATTAAGTTTTTGATGGGATTAATTAGTTCCAACCTTTGAATCATTATTTTGAAACTAGTTCTTATAAAAAAAACTAATACCCATATCCGACACTTACCTTAAGTCTTGCATAGATATGGCATATGAATAAGTGGGTTTAACATTAGGGGAGCAGATAGTACATAACAGAAAATATTACTTGCACATATTATTCGGATGAACTTATGTTTTGAAGATATTTTTCCAATTAATAGAGCTGACACCCCTTCATCGAGGGTATTTGTTAAGTAAGTGGATCGTACTAATGAATTACTGAATTAAACTTAAATAGATTGTGATGACAGGTTCATGACCCACTAGAGTGTTGCGATGTTGCGTAAGCTTCTAAAATCATCACCTGGCATGCCCAAACTAAAGTATGTATTCTGTTGGACAGATTAATTCAATAGGTTCTCATCTTCCAGGTGCACAGGAAGTTGAACAGTAATGTTGGGAAAAATTTAAAACTTGTTAGATGCACTTGATCAATTTGGTTAGATTTTTTATTTGCAATTGAATCTTGGTGGCATGCCTGAGCCTCTATTTTCTTTAACAGTCTTAACATTATTCTGGGTGAACCAAAGTATGTCTTTCCTATTAATCTTGGTTGTTGGTGTGGCATTTTTGTCTGTGAGTGATTTGAAGAAGTGCCTAATATGATCGTGCTTTATTCACCTAAGGTATGAGATATGTTCAGGCATATCCTTTGTGGCTGTTGCCTATTTTTTTTTATTGTGCACGATTTATTTCTTCTCCTTTGGATGCAGAGTAAGATTTTAGTCTTGAGAAGTTTAAGATACGTAATTCCATAGATGAAATCCAAGAGTCTATCTTCTACTTTCTGTATTTTGACAATCTATGTCGATCATTATTCTCGATTCTTATGTATATGGACTAAATGACATTGCACTTTGAGGCTTTAGATGGAACTGCTTTACTTTGTTTAGCTGTGGTTATCATTCGTTGGTCACTATGATGTACACTTATACCATTAAGCTTAGGTGTATTTTTATTTCCTTTTTTTTGTTTTTTTTTTTTTTTTTTGGTTGTCAGGTGTTAGATACTATTCATGTGTTTGGAGTATTCCTATGTAGTTTTCAGTTTGGATATAGCATTGCAATTATACATACTGTTAGAGGCTTGATGTTTTTAATTACCTTGCCTTGGTAGGATTGGCCGATCTGTGTGAGTTATGGAGCCATTGGTGGTTATGTTGTTGGGATGGTGGGATCCTTTGGTCTTGCAGTTATGTATGCTGGCCGAAAGCAACTCAAAGCAGAATAGATAGATGATTCTGTATTTCTTTTCAGTTTCTCCTTTGCCGAGCCATATTTGACTTATGGAACAATGGCTGGTTTAGTTGGCTTGCACATTTTGCGGATTCTCATGGTTATTCTTTATTTATATAATTGACGCGGTTAACCATTGAACCCTGATCGTTGTAACTTAAATCTTTTGACATTCTACCAACAGATGACGTGGCCATTAATAATTATAGTAGTTATTCATTCATATTTGAAGTTGAGTTTTCAACAAATCAAAAAGATGACATGACAAGGATTCCAAAAGAATTTGCTGTTGTATGCCTCTTTCTGGAACATTAGGCTGCTAGTAAGAGAGCTGTGCAAAGAAATGATATAAGAAGGATTCCTAAGGAATTTGGAGAAAGGATGGTGGTTATTAATGATAATAAGGGAGATTCTCATGAATTAAGTCTTTGGGCAGTTTTACCTGTTACTGAACCAAAAGAGGAAAGGTTGTCTTCGTAGTTCCCAGGGCAGTCGAAGAGGAGTCTCGCTTGGTTCATTTCAGTTGCCGGATATATTCGAATATTCACTCTCAAATCCGGGTAATATAAATTTTTACAAGTCATATTTTACAAGTTTGGTGACTG
>JBBYHL010000016.1:10140915-10152389 GCA_038381835.1 Adansonia madagascariensis | reverse complement strand
TAACCTAACTTCACCCACAAAATAATCAACCCACTAAAGTTGAATCAACTTTACAAGTCAACAATTTGAAATGAAAACAACTTAAACC
This sequence comes from Adansonia madagascariensis, assembly GCA_038381835.1. NCBI lineage: Eukaryota > Viridiplantae > Streptophyta > Magnoliopsida > Malvales > Malvaceae > Adansonia > Adansonia madagascariensis. The sequence continues at coordinate 10,152,301 of JBBYHL010000016.1, read as the reverse complement.
AAAAATAACTTACATTTGAGCGACCCAATACCTGAACAATCCAAACAACTGAAACGAGGAACATATAACTACTTCAATCTGAGCTCAAGACCCCCAATTGCCACCTCCAAAAATACATTGCTATTACTGAATCATATGAATATAAAACATCGAATCAAACATCATGCCTGTTCTAAGGAAAAAAGCAATGGTGCTACCTGTGAGAAAGATGGACCCTCCTTTGCATCCGTATACCAGTAGAACATCCCTTCATGGATGTGCAAGCCCAGTGCAAGAGACAAGTACATGTATAAACATGGTCTCCAAACATCCCGGCATTTCAGTGTTGTCCACATAGACTTGCTAGCATCTATGAACTTCTCCTTTACCTAGTTCCAATTTAAACATTTCAACATATGCAAGGAAGAACTCAGAGATTAATAAAGAGCTAGAAAAGAAGATAACTTACTCTTTTGTAAGCAAAGTTGCGCACGTGGGATTCTCTCAACAAGATCCCAACCAAAACAACTAGGCTAGCAGGCATAATAAGCAACCCAAATACACCCTGCAGGAAAGGACACTTTCAATGACTCATGCAATACAGTAAGAACTTTGTGGCCTGATAATAGGTGCATTGAATAAATTGTCTACCTTGAAATCATACAAGAAAGAAAATCCTAACATGATTAATTGAAATCCTTAACGCCAGTGGTTACACCCCCCCCCCCCCCCAAAAAAAAAAAGAAACACTGATATCAAATTTTCTATAATACGTAAAATCTTCTATTATGAATATATTGGCATAACAACTGTAATATTTACAAAGAGATTCTGTATTCTTCTGTCAAGAAAAAGAAAAAGAGAGAGAGAGAGATAGATTCCAAAATCTGATCAGGTGAGCAAACTATGAATTTCAACTAAATTGTGAGAAAACATGCCTTGAATAATTAGTAGCTTTCAAATCAGAGAAAATAAGCCATGTTAACGCAGTCAGGTGTTGCTTTATACCTGCACAAAGTTTTGAAAATTAAGACTTCACTGATTTATTTATTTATTTATTATTGGCTTCAGCACGGACTGCAGCACCCCTCAATATTATTCAGAATTCCTTTCTACAACTTTATGTTATCATCAATTATATCAACCACTCCCAAATTTTATAAATAATTTTAGTAAAGATAAATGAAATTCAATGGCACGTAGAGTTTGGTTTCATTTTTTTTTCCATAGAATTTAATTAAATTTGCTCCTTAAATGCTAGTAATGCACAATAGTATTTAGAAATAATAATTCAATTGGATTTGTTCGATCAAAGTGCCTAATTAGTTTCAGTTAGTTGTATTGAATGTGTGAAAGAATCAGAAAACAGAACACTGCAATCAATAGGACTAAAATACTAAGTAAAAAGTAAACCTTAGCTCCAGCTAGGTGAACAAAAAAGCCACTAAGCGAGAATCCTAACAACGCTCCAATAGAAGAGCTAAGCCCACACAAGCTCTGCATATCACCAGCAAGGGAAGGATGACTTATAGCATGCTGTGTGACACAGGCATCAATAGCCACATCTGCAATTGCCATACCAGCACTTCCTGCCACCAGAGATAATAAGGCAAATCCAAGATGCAAATTCTTGTGGAGTGATAGAACTAGCATGGATATCACACCAAGAAACCCTGAAATAATTATAAATAAATCTGTCAAAAAATCGCAGTGATCATATAGCAGGGTAGTCAACTTTCTATCCTCTGTCTTCTTTCTTTGCCCTTATTTTTCCTTCTTTTGTCTATGTTGGAATAGAGGCGAAGGTGGAAAGATTACATGATATATCATATATCAGAAAAGAATGCAAATATAACATATTAATGGTGCCAAGAAGCAAATAAAAAACCAATGCCAACAGCAAAGTGTCAAAAACAGATTCGATAAATGTATATCACTGTTATGAACCCCATATTATTGCCTGATTTTATTCTTTGAAGTTTAAACTCATCCATCTCTCAATCTTGTGCAAATTAAGTTGACATTTCCGAAACAAATCACCCACCTACTTCTTTTTTTTTTTAGCGTAAGTCAGTACAGTTTGGATGGGTTTAATTTCTTCTTTTCTAATTGTCCAGTAACTCAATCCTGTCCAAATTAAGTTGACATTTTCTCAAACAAATCACCCACCTACCTTTTTTTTTAGCATTAATCATTACAGTTTGGATGGGTTTCATTTCTTCTTCTCTAATTGTCCAGTGAAGGTCATCACTTTTGCAGAATTGCCATGATATTAGTAGAGTAAGCAATTCACCTTTGCTAACCTAACAATGCTCTGAGTACCCAGTACTGAAGCATTCTCCATTGTATGAGATATTGCATAAAGTCCACCTTCCAGATCTCTCTCCTCTCAGGCATTACCCAAAATAAATATTTTCATTCAATAACAGCTTCGAAATACCCATCAGACGTGCAACATTTTCTTGCAACACATAGTCCTATCTCATCTTGTCTTTTACTAACCTTACTTCAGCATGTGGCACAGAGACTTCCCGTTTGACTTAAATTCCGATTTTAGCAGAGTAACATTTCCATAGGAGACACTCAAACCCTGTATGCCTTCTTCCCACAACCAAAATGGTCAAATCCTCCCTAGATTCTCCAATAAAAAGTCAATATGTTGATGAATATAGTGCCAAATATCACCAATCATTCAACAATATACTTTCTTTTCTAGCGGCGTTGATCTAAATAAGAGCTACTAATTGATTAGAGTCCTGACTCTTGACAATGACCGGAATGGAAAAATAAATGACTAAATCTATTGCAAGAAGATTTTTACAAATATTGCGCTGCAGAAATTGCAATTAGATTCTTGCTTTATCTTCATTTTTGAGGGTTATCACTGAAAAAGCATCCTTACGAAACCAATAGAAGACAAGCAAAGCAGGTTAGATTTATTACCAGCATTTCCAATCAGTGGACTGCTGACTCTACACAGTGATCTAAAGAACTAAAATTTGAATGAAAACATTATTTATAATCACACCATGATGGTTGATCTCAATTAAGAGTTTAAGACAACCTCATCATAAATCAGGGATTTATAAACACCACAGAAACAAAAAGTATCACAGTTATACACTTTTCAAGAGTAAAATATAAGGAAAGACACAAGATCAATACACCAATGCAACAATAGTCAGATGAAGTTATATAAATGTGATAAGAAAATAATAGAGGGCGAATTTCTGGAATAAATCAGAATACTTTGTAATTCAAGTATGCCATTAGATAAAGCAATTCCAAAGGTATCAAATCATAGAATTCAATATAAAGTTGAAGAAAAAAATAGTCCGTGGGAAAGCAATACAGGTACATGATAGTATGAATCAATTTTCATATTGGAGATACTAATATGCTCCCAAGTTGAATATTAGACACATTAACATTTCCTTGACCAATGCAATGCAGAGAACTTAAAAAGAGGTCAGAAATAATGATTAATTTTAGTTGAATGACTTTTTCTTTCCTTCCATTTTCCCACAAGTTTATGGAAGGATTCGATTTTGAGAGAACGTAAAGTGCTTATCCAATCCTTTCCCTTCCTATTTCTACTTTGTTTCTACAAAACAAGGTAAAATAGTTTTCCTCTCCACCTTTTCCTCTATCCCGTTTCCTTCCACTTTCCCTTCTACCAAAGACACTGTTAATGAAATCGTAAACAAACAATAGAACCAAAGGGGATTTTTTTTTTTCCCCTTTCCTTACCATTTCCCCCTATTCTCTCAATTGATACATGGTATGGTTGTACAAAGCAATTTCATTAAAATACGATATTTCTCATTTGTAACCACCTATTACATCATTTTCCCCAAGAACAATGAAGAAAATAACAAATGCACTCAAATAGACCTAGGCATCCTATAACACAAAATTTTTGCTCATACGAACTAATTACCCATCATAGATCAAAATTCAGGCAAAAAGAAAACAAAAATGAACAGTAAGATTTAAAAAAACCAAAAAAGCAAAAATTTTGGCTTGGGTTATTCATAATTTACCTGCAAAAATGAAATAAGGCCGTCTCCGGTAACCAAGAATGGGGACAACATCAGTAAGGAGACCCCAAAGAGGCTTCACAATCCAAGGAAAATGGATTATCCCAATCAAGACCTGCGCTTGAGAGGGTTGTACCTTCTGCTCATCTTTCATGTAATATTGTGTGCTGACTCTGCTCAATCCCACACCAAAACCCTGACTGATTCCATAAACTATCACCACCCCCAACACAAAGCTCCAATGCAACTCTTCACTCAACATTTTTAACCACCGTATTGGTCTTAACATCATCTCTAGAAAACCCTTTTTTGGGTTATTCCTTCTCAAATGACTACCTACTTTGTCCTGATGAAGTGGCTTTGTCTCCCTTTCCTCTTGTTCTGCCATTATTGCTAGAACTGTGTGCTCTCTTGATTTGGGTATATGACCAGAGAGAGTTCAACAATATGACTAGAGATAGTTCAATACTTGGATTTGTTGGGGACCCTAGAGTTGGAGAGAGAACTAAGACAGAGATCCGAAGAGACCCAGAATCTTGGGAGATGTAATGAAATCAAATCAAATCAAATAGGAGGAGATTTTAAATGGCCACCAACCACATTTACGATCGAATAAGAATTAAGAAACTTCCTTTGAATGCGTCGATGAATGTTAATCAGGAAATCAAATTGGCTTAGGGTTTGGTGCAGAATTTTTCAAAGTTTGAATTATCTAGAGTTTATTTTGACTTTAAGTTGATGGTTTTTCAAATTAATTCAATTTAAACTATAAGGCATTAATCTTTCAAAACATTATTAATTTTAAATTTGAACGTGGAGTTGTTGATTTGTTTTTAATCAAATCGGATCAAATCTATTTTCCCAACTCAAATGAATTTGATTACCACTAACGTTAAATAAATAGCTTATATATATATATATATATATATTAACCACTAAATAACTTTGTATCAGCAATTAAATGAACACGCATAATATATATATATATATTCTTTGGCATATATCCCTTGCTTTCATTGAGACGGAGGCTTTCCTATGAACTTATACTTGAAGCTTTGAGACTCTGGCCATATACCTTCTCAGCTAAATGTATGATTAAAAATGTCAAATTCCAAGAACCAAAAGATAATTAAATAGCTCAGCGTAGTTTTTATAAAACATAATTGAGAGAAGTAAAAAGTTCTAACACCAATGATAATCCTAAGGCTTGAATGGCTCTTTGAAAGAATCCCATCCACAATGTAGGGTTTTACTATGCAGACTTAGAATTCTATTTGGAGCATGAATAACTGAAAAAAAAAAAGGTCTACCTTAACAAAAATGCTAAAAGAGATAAACAAAGTTTACCGTTGGCTTGAGACTGACTGAGGATTGCAGCAAACCTTGAAAACCCATGTTTGTTGCCGTGTAAAATAGATTCCTAGGCAGATTATTTATTGTCTGATTGAGATCCTAACATGTTATTTTCTATTTTCCATTAAATAGGTTTCTCGGTTGACTAATCAACTTGTCAGACAGGAAATTTGTTTATTCCTGAAAGCAAAAGTAGAATTAAGAACCATTTCTTTTGTGTAGATTGGCACTTCAAAAATGAATAGTAGGTTCCAAATATAAATAGTAAGAACCATAAAAAATTGAAATATCACTAATTGGAGGAAAAGTTCTGCCATATATGGAATTTAAGTTTATATATATTGGTAGCAAACAAGTTAATTATGGATCAATAGTGAACCTATTGCTGCAAATGGGTTGGCTCAAGGGAATTTGGGTGAAATAAAACAAATTATATAAGACCATTTTATTTTGCTGAGTTGCATTAAAAGAAAGGTTTGACTGCTAGTAACCAAGAACAAAATATGTCCATTGACACTATATCAGAATAAAACAAGAAAATTGAAGCAAAAGACATATTTTGATATGAATTGCAGACAGAATATGATAAAAACAAAGTTGTCAAATTAATCTAGGATCATCTAAAACTTCATGACCCAATTAGGAAACAACCCAAAATTCTTGAGAATAAAAAAGGGAAATATGAGACCACATTATTGTTAGTCGTGAGCTACTACATACACAAACAAGCTATTAAATAAAAATAGACAATCAAAAGCATAAAATAAGCAGACAAAAATATGAGTAAATTGGTTTGACTGAATTTGAAGTATGAAAGATAACAGAATCAAGTCAAGGTTGGTTTTTTTACTTTAAAACGTTATCTACTTGCCTACAGTGTGGTCGACAGAATCCGAAACACATCTCTCAGGCGTCGTTGATCTCATTGCGGTTGAGACGAAATTATTGTTGGTCATGAGTTACTACATACACAAACAAACCGTTAAATAAAAATCGATAATCAAAAGTATAACATAAGCAGACAAAAATAGGAGTAAATTGGTTTTATTGAAATTGAAGTATGAAAGATAACACAATCAAGTCAAGGTTGATTCTTTGACTTTAAAACGTTTTGTACCTGCCTATAATGTGCTCGACAAAATCTGAAACACATCTCTCAGGTGTCTTTGATCTCATTGCAGTTGATAGCAATTACAATCACAACACAACGAACCAAAGAGCGACGATAATCTCTCTTATGGATGAAGCAAGATTGGACACTGAAAAGCATAGGAAGTAGTATTTTTTTTATGGATTTTCCTTCTCAGGTTTTATCCTATTTATAATGGTTAAAAACCTAATCTAATCTGTTAAAAGGATCAAAACCAATTTAGATTTTAAATTTAAAAGATTGAAACTAAACAAGATTTTAAATTTAAAATTTGAACAACCAACTAAACTCTTTTTTAAAAAAATCAAAATTCATAGAATCCAAGTAAATATTTTAAAAATCGAAATATCTTATCTGAATTAGAATTAAGTTGGACATACACACTAATAGGTTGGGCTCCAAAAAGATAAGGCCTAAGCCCCTTGACCTTTAAACCCAAGCCCAAACCCAACCCCTAGCTTAGCTGGGCTCAACGGCTATGGCATGCCCGCTTGTGTACTATGGTTCAACTTCATGTAAACGTCAATCCTCAAGCAAAAGCTTGGGTGTCTCTTGGGGCTCACGTTCATATTGGAACTTAGCTAATATATATCACATAGTTAAGCCTTTAAGTTATTAATGTGGGATTGCTCACCATCCAACACCAACAACCAAATTTTCTTCTTTTTAAGTGGGCACAATGAGACCAATTTCTCATTGACTATGGATATCAAATGTATAACATATTTATGCATTGTATATCTATGTACAACAACCTATATAACGGTATATTATTTTGCATTTGTACATATATATTAGGCTCTTTGATATCCAACAATTATGCGGATTAATACCAAGTAAAAATGGCTTATCAAAAGAAAACACTCATGTTTTGCTATTTAAACATGTTAATGATGGTTAACTTTGGAGGATTTTATTTTTTTCTTGGCATTCAAAATCATGATTAAGTTATTTTAATTTAACCACAATAATATGATTAAAATCTAATTAGCCAAATTATTTTTAAAAGTGATACAATAGGTAAAATAGACAATAAATTTGGAAATATGCAGAAAATATAAAAAATGCAAATTTTATACAGTTTAAATAATAAAGGCAGACAAATATAGGAAAAATGAAAGCAATAATACATATCTAACCATCTCTGTATATCGCAGTAATACCTATCTAACCATCTATGTATTTCTAAGATCATAAAACTCTTCAAATCCTCTTTTCCCCACTAAATTGGTTTTCAACCTTTCAAATTCTCTAGGAGCTTTAACATCAATTTAATAAATCAAACAATTCCAACTCAAAAGAAAAGAGTCCTACCTTGCATAATGACCTCAACAATGATTCTTGAAAGTTTTGAAGACTGTAATGATTAAGTTGTTCAACTTTAACCACAACAATATAGTTAAAATCTAATCATCCAAATTAATTCTAAGATTATATAATAGGTAAAACAAACAACAAACGTGGAACCGTAGAAATATACAAAATGTAACTTTTATATAGTCTAAAAAATAAAAATAGTTAAAGATAGGAAAAAAATTTAAAGCAGAAATATTTGTCTTTGTGTTTCTTACTTTAGGAATTTTTTTTAGACTTCTTTTGCTGGGCCTAAACATTTAACCTTTTTTGGGGGGAAAAAAGGGAAAGCAAAACTATTTTTAGTGTTGATATTCTAGGGGATAACTTGACTCTCTCTTTACAAATAGGAAAAAAAATGGGGATTAGAATAATCTCACATGAAAGAAAAGGGAAAAGATAAGGATAAAAGTAAGGAAAAATTTTGTATAGAAGAAGATGGTAGACAAAAGAAAGACAACCAATATGTTAGCTATATTAGCTCTAAATTGATTTTAGTTTTGATAAAATAAAACCTTAAACTTAATTAGCTTGAATATAAATGTTTTCAATTTAGTGTTTTTCTTTAAATAATTTGAAAATACTTTAAAAAATATTAAAATATCTTTGACCCCAAAGTATTAGAAAATTACATGGTCTTAAATGACACTTATATTTAAAATATTTGGAATGAAATGAACTCATTTAAAAGGTCTAGAAAACAATGTATGAGAAAACTTAAGAAAAGTATCCATATGGTACCAATACATTTTAAGAAAGGTATCTATACAATGTCAGTACTTTATTTTCAATACCTAGATGAAATTCCCAAAGTAGTATAGTATTGATACTTTTAACTTAAAGCATCTTACGGTAGTGAAACTTCACTTTCAAGTATCAATACTTGACCTCTAATGTTTATATTTTTTAAGTTTTATGAAGAGAACTATCCATATGGTATCGATACTTTATCGCTTGAATGAACTGCAAAAACAAGAATTTCAAGCATCGAACAACTTTTTTCTTTCCTCATCAACTTCAAACTGTCACAAAACATTCCCAATCTATTAAAAAGACTCTCTAACACTTCCAAAGGCAAAAGACACTAGGAGAGAAAGATTAAAGCCATATTTTTAATCTTTTTCAAGCTTTCAAGTAGTTCATCATTATTCTAAGCTTGTACTTCCTATCATTCTTATATTTCTTTGCAATTCAATCATTTTGTAATCTTTTTTTTTAGCTTAAACCTTGTAAACACCGAGTCTAGTAGAGGTTTTCTTTGTTTACGTAAACACCTTTGTAAAAAGGAGAGGTTACTACCAAATCCTTAAAAGGTAGATAAGTTCTATCTAAGCCTTCAAATGATAAGGGAAACAGTTGCTATTTAAGCCTAGTCAAAAGATAAAGATTGTAAAGGTTATACTTTTCTCTTGAAAGGTAGTAATTCAAGATAGTGAATTATGAACTCCTTGGCAAGGGCAGCTAAGTGAAAAGACATAGGCATTAGGTTGAACCTTTATAAATTGATTGTATTTGATTCTTTTTCCTTACTTATTACTTATTTTATCTGCATTTCTAAATGTCATTGAGTACTTTGTTGAAATTTCTCAAGATGATTAGTTGTGAGCTAACACAATCATTTATTTATTTTGACAATAATGATTTTAAGAAATTTGCTTATTTTATTTTGCCATATCTAATTTCTAATTTAAACAAAGTCTTTCAATTCATTGCTTTTTAATTTCTTTACCATAAAAGCTAACACAATCTATTGAGTTTTTATCATCTAGATGTCAATCTCACTTTTCCAAAAGAAAAAATTAAACAAAAATTGGGAATAAAAAAAAAAGAAAAAAAAGACCAATGGATAGTTCATCTTCCTACTCTCTCCCATTGTAGTCATTCAAATACCCAATCTATAAAAAAACCACCATACCATTTATTCACCACCTTTCATATCATTTGTAATAGCCACTCCTAATTTTTATAAAAAAATTAAAATTCAAAAAGTAACAAAGGATACTTTGTGAAATATATCCAAAAAATCCTTTAAAATATTGAAAAATACTTTTTGGATTCAAATTTAATGGGTAGTAAATATAAGTAATAAAATATACACCCACAATTAAAACTAGAGCTAAGTTTATTTTATACTCCAACCTAATCTAATTAATCTTATCATTTCAAGCTCAAGTGTGAGTGCTGTGTAGACACTTGATTTTGTCTGGGCCCCTTTGAACTAACTATGCCCAACACAAGGCCTATGATAGGAATGCATCTCCCTCTCACCCTGGCTAAATTTTGATGCTCGAAAGTCTAATCAAAAGGCTTAGGATGGTTGAGGAACAAATCAATAAATAAATTGGTTAGAAAGCCAAAATAGTATATTTTCATGCAAAGCACAAAATGTATCGGTATACATGACCTATAAGTATCAATACCTTAACTTTCAAAATTCAAAGTTTTAAGGGTCAACGGTAAGGTACCGATATGGCATGCATTGTCTAATTTCCAACTTCTAGAAGCTAGAGCATCGATAGATTTGAACAAAGTATCGATACCTAACATGAAGTATGAATATATCACCATATTTATAAACAATTCATGGCCAAAAATGAGTTTTGAGAGGTCAGGCACTTAGTTTTTTATATCATTTTACTTTTTCCATTATTCCAAATGACATGGGATCATATTTTAATCATGCTAAACACTCTTATTTTATCTTGCTACTTTAACTTAGGATAATAAAGAGCTCTTAAAATATTTTCTTTTTGGCTAAACACTTAAAATTTTAATTTAATCCAAGGAATAAAAAATAGAATTGGAGGTCGAACCAGCTAGATCTTTGATTTTCAATTCAACGGTTGAACTAGTTAATTCAACTAAAAGGATATGATGTGACCCAAAAAGTATTATTATCTTAAGATTTAACCCAATAATAATAATGGAGTATGAATGAACTTATTTAACTTGGGCCTAAGTAAGTCCAACACTTTTTCTCTTTTTTTCTTTTTTATTTTAAATTTTTAATCTAAAGTTAAAATCTAATCTAAAATTAAAAGTGTAAAACAAAACCCTAAACTACTTTTTTTTTCTTTTTGGTTATCTTTCTTTATTTTTTTTTATCTTACTTTTCTTTAGTTGTTCGATACGTGTTGATGTACTGGGCATTCTAGAAATCGTACATATTTTAGAAATTCTTCTTACTCTCTTCCTTTATTTTCTTTGGCCTAATAAGTAATGGTGGTATTAGGCATTTTAGAAACCATACGTATTCTAGAAATTTTTCATCATTTTCACTTCCTCTCCTATCATGGCCATTCATGCCTCATTTTCTCTAATTTGGTCAAACTACTCGTCTAGCCATGGATGCCTTAAATATTATTGTTTCTTTTTTAGAAGATTGATTTGTATTGATTAGTTTTTTTTATAGGTGTTGAAAAAATGCTTGGTAGTGGTTTATGTCCCATTTAAATGGGTTTTTATTAGTTTTCTGATTTTTTTACCAGTTCTTAGCGAGTCGATGATTTTT
>JBBYHL010000016.1:10077319-10126832 GCA_038381835.1 Adansonia madagascariensis | reverse complement strand
TAGAGAGGATTTACTACTCAAAGTGACATCAAAGACATGTCTTATTTGTTCTTGGCTTTGGCTAACTTAGTAAAATCATTAGCCAACGTATAATGAATTTAGAGGAAATTGTTTCTTCAAATTCATAAGGTTAACTGAAAAATATAAAAAACACTGAAAGAAAAAAAACTTTGCAATTCAACCCAATAACAATAAAGCAAAAACCTAAAACATAAATAAAAGGAACAACCATTCGTTTGAGTTAACACTTGCATAACATATAATACTGAAAGGAAATCAAACATAATTAGAAAATCATTTGTTAAAAAAACCTACAACACAATCTAATAACAATAAACCAGAAAAAACACAAGAAAAAAAAAGATGGAAGAAAAGATCAAAACAACCAACATGAAAGCTTTGAAATTTAATTTGGAACACAGTAGGAGAGAAAATTGAGAAGCAAAACCCAAAATGAAATAGCTTGCAGACTCATACATCTTATACCATTAGCAATGGCGTGAGAGATAACTTGTTTTCTTAAGCTAAAAAATAACAATACTCATCAGCAAAGGGTAGTGATGGAGTCTTCCCAAAAATTATGAAAATTCTTATAATATATATACTTGTATATATTTATATATTAAATATAGTTAAGTTGGTCTTCTCAAAAATTTTAAAAATGTCCTTAATATATATACTTATATGTATTTTTATATTGAAAATAATTAAATTGATATTTATTTTTTCGTCTATAACTTAATTTTATACATTAGGATTTATAAAAAAAATATATATTTTTAAGTCTTGGCCTCCACAAATTTTAAAATTTTTTAATACATTATTATTTATCTTTTAATGATCCATGAAGTACATATATTATATATTTATACTTTGATTTTTGGTTAAGATCAACTATTAATTTTAAAAAGGTTTTACTGTTCTTTATATTTATTTCTGGCCTAAGGTAGTCAGTACTACTATCGCATTGGTGGATATATAATTTTTGTTATGGCATTAATACATATCGGTATAGATATATTTTGGCATGCGTTGTGGGTATATTAGAATTTTTAAAATATTTTTCATATACATATATAGATTATTTTAAGTTCTTTAATAAAATATATTTTATATAAACATGCAAATATACCTCCATTATATACATTTATACATGTTTATATGCAAATATAAATTTTAAAATTTTAAATATTTAATATTAATAAAATTTTAAACATTAAATATATAAGTATAATGATATTTAAAAAATATAGTAAATTATTATTAATTAAATTCAATAACCTAGTTAATTAACATATTTTATTTTTAAATATAATTATAAAAAAATAAAAATGACCAAGAAATAAAAAATTAGAAATTCATTAAAAATCAAAAAGTGAAACAAAAAATCAAAATTTTATATCAATTGATACGGACAGTTATATATTAGTATTCATCAGTACAAGTCACTATGATCAAAATGGACTAATACAAAAATAAAAACGATACACTATTATACCATTTTATTTTACTTTAAGCATATACATATTAATTGATACCGATATGATAATGACTATGTTAATTTAAACACCCAAAAAAATTTGATTAGCTTTGCCCATACTTAGGTTCACAATCTTCAAATAGCCTTTTACAGAAATATCGAAGTCCAATTGCAAATAAAAAATCAATTCATTACAAATTGACTGTAAATTCTGAAAGATTGTTTTCATTATATTGTATTGTATTGTATAAGATAAAATATAATATAACTTTATTCATTGAATTTGCGAGAAAAATCTACATAATAAATTTTCCTAATTAAGACATCTGATATTCTTGAAAAATCTTTCCACTAGTTACATAATTTTTGTTTTTTATTTTTTTAACCCTAGAGAGAAATAATTAAGGGCATTGAAGTAAATTTACCTGTGCCAGCTCTCTCCTCTCTTTCACAGCTTTTTGGAGGCCCAAGTGTAGTTATTTACCACCATCGTCGTTAACCTTTTATATCAAGTATAAGATATAAAAAAAAATATTACTATTAATACTTTGAAAAAAAAAATCCAAAAAGAATTAAAAAAAATAATTGATGTCAAATAAATATGTACTTATCATCAAATAAAACAATGAAAAATTAAAAAGAGAGTAATCCAAATTGAAACTTTTTTTTTTTAATTTAATTTTCAAACCCCAGCCCCAGAAAAATTAATTGCACTCGCCCCTTCCCTTTCCTTTCCTCGATCTTCTTTTTCTCATCTCTATCTGGGTATTGAACGCTCGTTTGTATTTCCATTCCCACGTGCGATTCAGGCGGTGTTTCGTCGACTCCTTTCGTTTTCCCTTTTTATTTGCCCATTGTCGTCGTACTTGTCCTCGCGATTCTCGGTCTTACAATCGGAATTCCCGAAGCTCCGATTGCAGCTGCTCTTGCTTCTGCACTCAATTTGCGTTTTTCCCTCAGGTTTGTTTTTAGGGTTTTCGTTTTCTCCTTGATTGTTTTAGGAAATTAATGTTTTCTTATTTATTAACCTAGGGTTTGTTATTGCCTTGTGCTGAGTTCACTAATTAGGATCGTGTTTTATCTTGGAATTCCCAAATTGGGGTTTTCCTTGGTTCATTGACCGGAAATCCCCTAATTTTCATCCAATTTAGCGAATTTCAGTTTCGATGTTGTTAAACAATGAGAACATTTTGAAATTTAGATTGCATCTTTGAAATTTGGGTTAATTTATTCAATTTTCCTGTATATCTATAGGCAGGTACGTAAGATACAGAAATGCTGTAAAAGTGCTGTATTTGAAGTAACAATTAGGGGAGGCCATAAAGAAGGAAGCATGATGGTGGTGGATGGTGCGATTTTACAGCGAGATTTTGGAATAAGTTATGTGGTTTTTTCTAGTTGTGGTAGTTACTAAGACAAGGAGAAAACGAAGAAGGAATAAAGATATAAATGAATGTGCAGGCACATATGTCAGGACAGATAACAGGACAGGTACCTAATCAAGGGGGCTTGCCCCAGCAAAATGGGAATCTGCTTCAGCCTGCCCAGATGCAGAATTTAGGCGTTGCTGGAGGTTTGAGTGCTGGGGGTGCTCTTGGTGCTAGTGGTCCTCGGCATAATATGTTGAATATGGACCCTGACCTAGTCAGAGCACGTGATTATGTGAGGGGAGAAATGTAAGATTTTCTATAACTATAGTTTTGTTTACTTTGTTGCATGAAATGCTTGCATCTGCTGATTGATTTAGTTTAAATTGAGGATAAATTTGAAATAAAAGCTGCATTAGATGTTGAGCTAATGCTGTCTGAGTGCTGTTTAATGCATATATTTATTTGCTTATTGTTTTCTTTTTGTATGTGTATGTACAATTTTTCATGATGTGCATTTGCTGCTGGATGCTCAGTTGCATCTTCTTAACATTCTTTTGTTATAGATGGTGGCATTTTTGTTTTTGTTTTTCTAAGTTATATACCATTGTAAATTACATCTTCATTTGATATAATATTTGTATTTATTTTTCTACTTCTACGAAATGTTAGCATACAAAAATAACTTAGTTGCCAAATCACTGTGGGATTTAGATGTCAATATTTCACCTAAACTTACTGATTCATGTTTTATTAGGTATAACCAATAGGGTACTAGTGTGAAGAAAACAGTGAAAATATCTTTGCGTTGTAATAGCTGTTTAATTGTTAGGCTTCTAGTCTGAAGAAAACAGTGAAAAAGATCTTTACATTGTAATATTGTGTATCTGTTTGTGTAGGATTTTATGAGCTTGTAGATAATGTTGATTCTTCTTGGGATAAATATTGTTATATGCATCATCAATTAGTTATTTCAACAAATTTAAGGGGCCATTGTCTGGTGCAACGGGGAAGGCTTCTGTTTCAATTTCAACTTGTTAGAGAGTTCTCTCTCTCTATTCCAAAAAAAAGCAAAAAATCTTGTTTATCCTTTGTTCTTAAGACTTCAGTTAAGTGGGAGAATATTTATGTGATAATCCTCATAATTTCACATTGATATGCTGATGGATATGTAAATTATATGCGATGGAAAATTATATTCTTCTCACTGATTTCATATAATCATTATTTCTATTTAGCTTCAATGTGCAATCAATCTATATGTCAAAGATTAGGCATTTGCATCTTAGA
Source organism: Adansonia madagascariensis (assembly GCA_038381835.1). NCBI lineage: Eukaryota > Viridiplantae > Streptophyta > Magnoliopsida > Malvales > Malvaceae > Adansonia > Adansonia madagascariensis. Next base: position 10,122,695 of record JBBYHL010000016.1, on the reverse strand, counting down.
ATTTTTGTTATTATATTTGTGTGTGTGCTGTTCTTTTTTTTAATAACTAATGCAGTTTTTAATCTTGTTTTTTGCCAGCATTAATATTTTAAAATCTAAACGCCAACATCCTATTACTGAGGCATCAATGATCAAGTTTCAGGATCTTGCAAGACGGTTGGAAGAAGGTCTATTTAAGATTGCAAAGACAAAGGTTAATTATATTTTTTTTTAAATTTTATGTTTTGAGCAAATCTGTTTCTTGACTGATGTTTTTATCTATTCACTTGTATATTTTATTTCTTAACTTTTATTTTTATTTTTTTAATTTCTTGATTTTTTTTTTCCACAATGTAGAAGCACATGACTTTGCATTTGTCTGATCACTTTTATATCTATGTGCTGAAACCTTTTCCCCCCCTGATTTTTGACGCTTGAAATTTGTTTTCTAGGAGGAGTATACAAATTTGAGTACTTTAGAGCTACGTTTACAGAGTCTAGTAAAGGGGAACAGATATGTGCACAACCAAAGACATGCGCAGCTTGTTAATTCGGCATCAGCACCAGTTGGTACAATGATACCAACCCCTGGTATGTCACACAGTGGCAACCCTAGCATCATGGTTGCATCTTCTTCTATGGATACATCTATGAGTGTTGCCAATGCAAGCATGGGTCCTACGAATGTCAATACAGGAAACTTGTTGCCTACTGCTGGCATGAATAGTGGTTCCTTCAGTAGATCTGAAGGTAAATTTGAGCCTTACCTTCTTTTGCAATCATATTTAAATAGCATTTTCTACTAAGGGTAACAGAATGGTACTTTTGTAGGAAATATATCTAATGGGTATCAACAGTCACATGCAAATTTTCTTATTGCTTCTGGTGGAATGTCATCAATTGATGTGCAAAGAATGGGAAGCCAAATGATTCCCACTCCTGGATTTAATATTAATAACAATAACTGTAGCATTAATAATCAGTCTTCCAATAATGTTGGTGGGCTTCCAACTATTGAATCGACAATGGTATCGCAGCCGCAGCAAAAGCAACACGTTGGTGGTCAAAATAGTCGTATTTTGCACACCCTTGGCAGTCAAATGGGTAGTGGCATCAGGTCTGGCTTGCAGCAGAAAAATTTTGGGTTTCCTAGTGGGTCCCTAAATGGTGCATTAGGGATGATGGGCAGCAATATGCTAATTGTTAACGAACCAGGAACTTCTGGGGGATATCAAACTACCACGCCTTTTGCTAATTCGCCAAAACCTTTGCAACAACACTTTGATCAACATCAGCGACCCCCATTACAAGGTAACATTATGGTTTTATTTTTCTCTCCATTTCTTTTTGATTGACTGATAATGAATCTTAATATGCAATTTATTATTGAAATGTATGAGTTTTCTCAAAGAAAGCAAATTTTTTTTTTTGTTGTCAGGCGATGAATATGGAATGAATAACACTGATCCTTTTGGGTCTGGAAACTTGTATGGCTCTGTAACATCTGTTGGTTCAGTGACAAACTCTCAGAATTCAGATCCAGTTAATTTGCAGTCTATGTCCAGAACCAATTCTTCTTTGATAAGTAATCAGCAGAATTTGCATGGTGTGCAATCGGCTACCCAGATGAAGCCCCAGTCCATGGATCGGTTTGAAAAGATGAATTTCCAAGCTTCAGTTTCTTCAAGAGACAATATCCTTCAAGCTAATCAGCAGCAACAATTTTCACAGCAGCCCCTTCAGTTTCAACAACAGCAGTTTCTGCAACAGCAACGCCACCAGAAGCTGCAAAATCTGCAGCATCAAAATCTGTTGAGCAATAGTGGCTATACTCAATCTCAGCTGGCATCTGATACAGGTAATCAAGTGAAGCTTGAGCCCAGCGTGGAACACCATGACGGGGTTCTACATCAACAAGCTCCTGAACAATATCAGCTTCCTGAATTGCAGAATCAATTCCAGCAGAACCAAGCTGAAGAGCTGACTGGTCAGCAGGATATGTGTTCATCATTGCCGCAAAATTCTCAACAAATGCAACAGATGTTGCACCAAAACCAATTGGTTCCAGAGTCTAAAAATGATTATAAACTTTCAGCTGGAAGACAGGTGGAATCAGCTGTGCAGAGCCAGTTGCACCCTCACTCACAAGATCAGGCTCAAATGCCAGGGAACCATGAGCAGCATCTCCAAGAGGATTTTAAGCAGAGAATATCTGGACAGGATGAAGCTCAACGTAACAAATTATCTGCAGATGCATCTGCTATCAGTCCATTGGTTGTTCCTAAAAGTTCATCGGATCTTTCAAATTCAAGGGGTTCTATCTCCAGATTTGGAAATGGGAGCCATGATCGGCAATTCCGAAATCAAGTGAGATGGCTTTTGTTTCTGCGCCATGCTCGTAGATGTAAAGCCTCTGAGGGCAAGTGTGATAGCTATTGCTTTACTGTACAGACGTTGTTGTCTCACATGGATACATGCGAATCATCTCATTGTTCATATCCTCGTTGCCATCACTCTAAGATATTGATTCGTCATCACAAGAATTGTAGATATCCTGCATGCCCTGTTTGTGTTCCTGTTAACAATTATGTACAGGCTCAGAGGGCACGTGCCTGTCTAAATTCTACTATTTTGCCTTCTTCGGATGGTGGATCTACTAAAAAATATAATTCTGGGGACCTTTCAGTTAGAATGACTTCTACATCTGGATCAGGTGAAACTCTTGTAGACATACAGCCTTCACTAAAACGCATGAAGATAGAACAGTCTTCTCAGTCTGTTATTGCTAAAAGTGAAGGTCCTTTAGCATCAGAGTCTGTTGTTGCTGAAAATCACATATCTCAGGATATTCAGCGCCATGATTATGAATGCAGTGAGAGGCGTATGCCAGTTAAATCTGAGCCTATGGAAGTGAAGACGGAAGTCCCTGTGAGTTCTGCTAAAGGTATTCCTGTTATTATTGAAATGAAGGATGCTGTAGATGACATTAGCAAACAGAAGACTGATGGTGAGCCTGTAACATGTGATGAATTTGGTGGTCTTCGTAAGCATGAAAATGCTGAGATTGAGAAGGAACCGGATTCAGTTAGATTAGAAAATGTGACACAGTCTTCTGAAGGTGCAGCCGGAACTAAGTCTGGGAAACCGAAAATAAAGGGGGTGTCACTGACCGAATTGTTCACCCCTGAGCAGGTTAGGGAGCATATTACAGGTCTCAGACGATGGGTTGGCCAGGTATGCTCTATTGTAATGTTGTGATTTGTTTCAGACACTGTTTTTAGTATTGTCTGTAGATCATTGATAAGTTGTAGTAGGTAAATATATTGTGCTAGCTCCAGAAATGGACTTGCAGACTGAAAAAGGTATATTGATGATATATATATATATTTTTCTTTCTTTCTTTTACAGAGTAGAGCAAAGGCTGAAAAGAATCAAGCAATGGGGCACTCGATGACTGAGAACTCCTGTCAATTATGTGCAGTTGAGAAGCTTACTTTTGAACCACCACCTATTTATTGCAGCCTCTGTGGTGCTCGCATTAAGCGAAATGCAATGTACTACACAGTGGGAGCCGGTGATACACGACATTACTTTTGTATTCCATGCCATAATGAGGCTCGTGGAGATAGCATTGTTGTTGATGGAACTGCCATTCCTAAGGCAAGGCTTGAGAAGAAGAAGAATGATGAAGAGACCGAAGAATGGGTATGTAAAATACATGCATATTTTTTGAGTATTATCATGCTTCATGATCATCCCTAACAGTTGCTCTTACATTTTCTTTGTCTTCAATACAATTATGCAGTGGGTTCAATGTGACAAGTGTGAAGCTTGGCAGCATCAGATTTGTGCTTTATTTAATGGTAGAAGGAATGATGGTGGGCAAGCTGAATATACATGCCCCAATTGCTATATTGCTGAGGTCAAAAGAGGAGAGCGGAAGCCCTTACCTCAGAGTGCTGTTCTTGGGGCCAAAGATTTGCCAAGAACAATCCTTAGTGACCACATAGAGCAGCGACTATTTAGGAGACTGAAACAGGAAAGACAAGAGAGGGCACAGGCTCAAGGGAAGAGTTATGATGAGGTGATTAATATTCTCATGACGGCAATTGATTCTATGTTGTATATTGTGAACTTTTAGCTACTTTTGCGCTGCTGAAAGATGTTCAGTACTGCTACATATTGACACACATACACACAAGAAGAGGAAAAAAGAAAAACAAAGGATAGATAGCTATGTTCAAATAAGTTTTCTTGTTCCTAGTTTATGCTGAAGAAGCAAAAGCTGTAGAGGTAACATAAGTTGAAGCATATTTTTTCTGCTGATTGAGCTTTTGGTATAGTTTTTTTTTTTTGGTATGATTAGGAGAACACTGAAAAATGGGGTGATTGGATCCTACCAACTTTTTATGTTTGAAAGGAATCATATGGCTTTGATTTGTGTTTGAAAGCTTTCACCATCCATTAACCAGTTATAGGTCAGATAGTCACGAAAGTTATTATCAATTGGGGCAAAATTTAAAACTTTTGATTCCTTTGACTTGGGCCCATTAACTTGCTTCTATTATGAATTTTCTTCTTGTTGTCAGTTTTGATTTCTTTTCTGGTCTTTCAAAGTCACGTATTAGTCCTTCCAGTGACTTCTCAAGGACTTCAGCTGCACAGGGAAATAAGCTTATTTCTTGTTTTGTTGATATTTACAGGTTCCTAGTGCTGAGGCACTTGTAATTAGAGTCGTTTCATCAGTTGACAAAAAGCTGGAAGTGAAGCCTCGGTTTCTTGAGATTTTTCAAGAAGAGAATTATCCGCTGGAATTTCCATATAAATCAAAGGTGTGCTGGATTTGATTTAACTAATTAAGTGTAATACCTGCTTGTATGTTCGTTTTATTTATATTTCTTTTATAGATTAAGTTTGATACATGCTTTTATGCTGAAAATGGCGCTTTAATTGTAATTATCGAATACTTATAAGTTATGTTTTTCTCTTTTAGGTAGTTTTGTTGTTTCAGAAGATAGAAGGGGTAGAAGTATGCTTGTTTGGCATGTATGTTCAAGAATTTGGATCAGAATGTGCATTCCCAAATCAGCGCCGTGTGTATCTGTCATACCTTGATTCAGTCAAGTATTTCCGGCCTGAGGTTAAAACAGTTACTGGAGAGGCTCTCCGTACATTTGTTTACCAGGAAATTCTTGTAAGTTTAAAGTCTTATTGAATTCTGCTTATTGATAATTATTGTCACGATTTTCATTCTACATATGGTATCGGTGTCAATTTAGTTGGGATCATTTTCTATCATGTTCTAAACCTTAATTTTCAGATTGGATACCTTGAATATTGCAAGAAGCGTGGCTTTACAAGTTGCTATATATGGGCTTGCCCTCCGCTAAAGGGTGAAGATTATATTATATATTGTCATCCAGAAATTCAAAAGACACCAAAATCAGATAAACTGCGAGAATGGTGAGGGAAGTAGTTGTCAAAAATTTTTTAATTCCTCTGTATCTCATGTTATATTATGTTGATCCATTTTACGAATTTCCCTGATATGTACGAATGCTGTTTCAGGTATCTAGCAATGTTAAGGAAAGCTTCCAAGGAAAACATCGTAGTTGATCTTACTAATTTATATGATCATTTCTTCGTAACTACTGGTGAATGCAAGGCCAAGGTAACAGCATCTAGGCTGCCATATTTTGACGGTGATTACTGGCCTGGGGCTGCTGAAGATCTAATTAATCAGCTTTGTCAAGAAGATGGCAGAAAGCTGAATAAAAAAGGAACAACCAAAAAGACCATAACCAAAAGGGCTTTGAAAGCATCGGGTCATGCTGATCTCTCTGCCAACGCATCAAAGGATCTGCTACTGATGCATAAAGTAATTTCTTTCCTTCCAAATGTTTCAGCCTTTTTTTTCCTCAATGATTTTGTTCTGTGTAAAGTCAATAGATGTGGGATTTACAATCTTGCTATCTTATTGTAGAAAATTTTCATATAACGACCCAAGGGATTTTAACTGGTTATTATACTGTTTCCCCTCCTTTTTTCTTCAGCTTGGTGAGACCATTTGTCCAATGAAGGAGGATTTTATCATGGTTCACTTGCAGCATTGTTGCACTCATTGTTGTATTCTAATGGTAGCAGGAAACCGGTGGGTCTGCAATAAGTGCAAGAACTTTCAGATTTGTGATAAGTAAGATTGCTACTCTATTTCACAGTGTATGATTATCTTGTATAGTTGAGTGATTTCTCTCTCTCTCTCTCTCTCTCTCTCTCTATATATATATATATATATATGTATATCTATGTGTGTGTGTGTGACCATAGAATTATACTGCATGTAATACTCTAACAGGCAATGATCTTATCAGTTTGATTTTATAAATAGTAATATGGTTCTATAGCACGAGAACCAATAATTTTTCAATCAGATCTATATTTCAGAGAGGCGTATGCTCTCTTTCATAGACATAGTTAAGCATCTCTGTTACAGCGTTTCTATTGTTTATCTCGCAAGTTTGTATAGTGGTGTGGTTCAATTTTTTGTGCATTCTAGAAATGAGTTATATCTGATTCTGACAGTTATAACTCCAGCCCACTTTCATATGCAAATCATAAATAATTACTAATACCATAGAGGTATGCTAGATACGTAACTCCTTGGCGTTATTTTATTATTTTTACTGTTATTTTTCTCAGACTGTGGCGTTACGTTCTAGATATAAGCATTAATTACATTGCTTAGCCTTTACTGCAATAGAAACCAAGCAATTTTTTTAATCCTTGGTGTTACTATTTTAGTTATGAAAGATGCCAATGTTGTTTGGTCATGTTGAATGATGAGCTTTCCCTTGTTATGTTTCTAGGTATTTCTTGTTGACTTTAACCTATGGGCAGGGGCAAACCTTTTTGGCAAAAGTGAAATCTTAATGTTCTGGGGAAAAAGAAAAGAACATGTAGGAAGTAAACATTATCTGGTACAAAAATTTTATCTGGCAGTTGACATGTTAACACTAATAGTATATACTTGCTTAAGTGATGTTTCATAGTGACTTTTCTTCCCTTTATCTTAAATCAGTTCATTACAATCATACTTCTGCTTTTAGGGAGAAGAAAACTGATTCTTGTGCTCTTAAAAAAACTGGTTACTTTTCAAGTTTCAAGACTCAACTCCCCATCTCCTTATTGGAAGCCTAATGATGCAGTTCATATATTTAATCATTTATCTTTCTCTATTTTTATTTCAGTCTGCTTCTGCCAGGTAGGAGAAAGTGTACTAGATAAATTCGATCTGATGTTTGCTTATTTTTACCTTCACAGGTGCTATGAAACAGAGCAGAAACGTGATGAAAGAGAGAGACATCCCATCAATCAGAGGGAAAAACATGTTCTCTTTCCTGTAAGTTCGTCAGAGTATTACAGTAATTTACTTCCAGTATTTGCCTCTGATGCTGCTGCTGTATGCGGACTTTGTCTTTTCTAATTAAATTTTCATGGAAAATTGTCATTGTACAGGTTGAAATTAATGATGTACCTACTGATACAAAGGATAAAGATGAAATTCTTGAGAGTGAATTCTTTGATACCAGGCAGGCATTTTTGAGTCTCTGTCAAGGAAATCATTATCAGTATGATACCCTAAGGCGGGCTAAACATTCCTCGATGATGGTTCTTTACCATCTGCACAATCCAACTGCTCCTGCATTTGTCACAACTTGTAACATATGTCACCTGGACATTGAAACTGGTCAAGGTTGGCGATGCGAAGTTTGCCCTGATTATGATGTGTGCAATACCTGTTACCAAAAGGATGGAGGCATTGATCATCCTCACAAGTTAACAAATCATCCATCCATGGCTGAACGTGATGCACAGAATAAAGAGGCTAGGCAACTACGGGTTCTGCAGGTATCTGTTTTAATAAATTTATTGAACTCTTTTGCAACAAAAAAATTGTCTTAACTCTTTTGATAATTGAGTATGGTTAATCAGCACTTGAATATTGAAATATGCTAAATGTAAAGTATTTATGTTCCCCATATATATTATTTTTCCTTCTGATTTGCAAGTAGATGGTTAGAAAATGAGTTTATGACAGTATGTGGGCAAACGTGGCATATTATGAATTCTCCTAACAGGATTGGTTCTTTAAATTTGCAGCTGAGGAAAATGCTTGACCTTTTGGTTCATGCATCACAATGTCGTTCTGCACATTGCCAATACCCAAATTGTCGGAAAGTGAAGGGGCTTTTCCGCCATGGAATACAATGCAAAAAACGTGCTTCTGGTGGTTGTGTACTCTGTAAGAAAATGTGGTATCTGCTACAACTTCATGCACGAGCATGCAAAGAATCTGAATGCCACGTACCACGTTGCAGGTACATGCATGTTCCTCTCAGCCTCCTAAGAAGCCATATGTTATGCTTCTTTATCTGTTTATGCTCATTGGTCTAGTTTAAAGCTGATAATGTTATTTTTTTTAATTAATATAGAGATCTTAAAGAACATTTGAGGAGGCTTCAACAGCAGTCTGATTCACGGCGAAGGGCTGCTGTGATGGAGATGATGAGACAGAGAGCTGCAGAGGTTGCTGGTAATTCTGGTTAAAAACCAAATTGTAAATATAAATTTGGATTTTTTTTTTAATGAAAAATGCTCACTTCTAGAAAGGGAGGTAAAAATAGTTTTTGTGGTGCTCCACGGGTTCACTTCATGGAACTAGGCAGTGATAGGAAAAACTGGTGGATCCAGAAGGTCAGAAGGTGGGGACAGGCATACAATACTAGAAACAGATTGATTAGTGATGTCTTGTTTGGGCACACAATTCTTTCATTCATAAACCCGTGACCGAATTTCCTGCAAAGAAAGCTAATGAAGTTTTACGATGTCAGATCTGCCTGCAACTGTCGCTAACTATGGCCCCCTTGCCTTGGAGTTCCAAGTACAGATGTGTGTCAAATGGCCTGATTTGGTGATTCTTTAGTTTTTGTCTTTTATATTCACTCAGTGGAATGCCATCCCCTATGGTGGCGAATGTGCTATAATTGTTCTAATCTGTCTAGGTTGCTTTCTTACTGAGGAACGTTGGACCGAGGGAGCTTAGTTTCAAAATCCTTTTTTTTTTAAATTTTTTTATTTCATTACGTCATTTTCCCCTCATTTTCTTTTCTGTTTTTGGTTGTCTATGTTTTTCCCTTCGAACACTGACACCCCGTTTTTGTAGAATGGCTTCTTTGTCTTGTTCTTGTTTAAAGATGGAAAAATAAGTAGCATTGGAAAACTGAACTGAGCTGCACTGCAGCAAGCAATGCATTTTTCAGTCAAGTACTGTGAAAATATGTTTATCTATATATATATATATATATAGATATGGTTAAATGAACAACTATTTAATTCTGACTCTTTCTTAATTCTATTAGTTTTTACCTTCAAGAAAATTTGGAAATTTTGTTCAATTGACGGGGAAATATATCAACAATACGAATTTGTCCTATACAAATCAGAAATGATTCTTTGAAGTTGAATATTATCATTTTAAAATATATTTTCATATATTTTAAAATGAAATATTCTTCAAAATATTTCCATATTTTGAAAGCCTTTGAAATGCGCAGGAACGAATAATGATAGTAAATCGGTAAACTCAACGTCGCGAGCCTGTGGGCTTTAATTGATCATATTTGATAAGAGTATACGAATATGATATGTATAAGTTTAAAAAATATGATATGATATTATATTTTTAAAATTTATTTAATATAAATAATAAATATATTAAAATTAATATAAATATAAAAAATTTTAAATATAATTATCATATCATTAAATATATAAATATAATATAAAAACACGTTTTGTCTCAGTCAACGTACTCATTGTTCTAAAAACCCCCAAAATAAAAAATCAGAAGTATGCGGTCTTCATTTCTTGTTGCTTTTGCTTCTTCCTATGATTTTAATCTCTCAAGCCTCAGCCCTACCTTTCGTTCCATTCATTACCATTTAAAAGGAGAAAAAGGGGAAAAAAAAAAAAATCTCCCGTCATAATTATTCACTTTGCAGCAATATAAAATGCATGAAATACCTTATAGATGAATTCAAAGCTTTTTGTTTTTAAAATTATTTTTTATTAATTTGATTTTTTTTTTTTTTTTGAAAAAAAGAGCAACGAGCGCTCCGACTGCAACAGCAACGAGTCCTTCAACCAGTTTAAGCAACAGTCTCAACAACTGCCCCAACTGGATGAAATGGTGATCTTCTCTTTGTCATCGTACCACCTTCTTTATCCCTCAAGCTTCTGCCTCTCCCGACAGTAATGGCAAAGACAACAAGAAAAAACCCAAACCCAAAAAAACTTCTTCTCCAACTCCCATTACAACAACAACTGAACCCATTGCGCAAGCGCAACAACCACGGCAAGTTTCATTGAGTTTGAACGACGTGAATCCAGTGGCGTTGGGACGTAAATCCAGGCAAATATTTGACGAGGTTTGGAGGAAGTTTTCTGTGTTGGGGCAGATATCAAGGACGACTCGTGCAGATGACAGGGAAGCTTTTGATGCTTGCTTATTAGAAAAGGACCCATGGGTGAGTTTTCCATTCCTGGTGCTCAAAACACTACTGTCCTTGTTGTTGGTGCTAGCAGCCGCGTTGGACGCATTGTTGTCCGTAAGCTTATGCTTAAAGGGTCCACTGTCAAGGTTGCTTTGCTTTTACCACTTCTCTTCCACTCTCTTGCTCTTGTAATATGCTTTTTCTATATGTATTTTTCCTTTAGAGCTGGCTTTGAACTTCAAATATTAGTTTTCCAAGTTTCAAGTTTCAAGTTCTGACTTGGGACTGACATTTGTTTCATAAATGTTACCAAAAAAGGTCGAAAACTATAATGTGATAGATGAGTTGGACTTCTTTAAATTTTGTAACTTTATTTTGATTAAAGTGTTTTCTTTAGTTCTGTGACCGAATGCTTTGGTGAGGAAGGCAGATCAAGAGGTGTTGGACATGCTTCCTAGGTCAGTTGATATAGAAATTGGCGATGTGAGTGAGCGTTCCACCCTTCAAGCTGCAGTGGAAGGTTGCAACAAGATTATCCACTGTGCCACTGCTCGGTCTACTATTACTGGGGATCTCTATAGGGTTGACAACCAAGGGGTTTTAAATCTTACCAAAGCATTCAGTTTTTTTTTTTTTTTTCCCTCTCCTCTCTTATACTCCATCTTTAATAGTATATGCACATTTGAATGCAGTGGATTCCTCCAAGGCTAGCTTTTTCTGCGGATGTTCCATGCCTCGCAATGCTTAAAACAAATCATCACGATACTGGAGGCAGTAGAATGATCCTTCTTTTTCATTAAATTTAACTTCAGTCCAACTTTTAGCCATTTCTCCTATGAACTCGTTTTGAGTACCATGTTTTATGCTAGGATTCTGATAAAACTCTCAATTGTAGCTTATGGGTGGTTTAATGGTGGATTGGTGCATGGTCAATCTATGTTTCTCTCCAAGAAATAGTTTGGTGAACTGATATCTAACATTATCTGCAGGACTACAAGGCACAAATTCAGGCAGGGAAAAGCAGCAAAAGCAAGCTTCTGCTTGCTAAGTTCAAATCTGAAGGTTCATTGAATGGATGGGAAGTACGTCAAGGTACTTACTTACAGGATGTGATTGCTTCGAAGTATGATGGTGGAATGGATGCTAAATTCGACTATACTGAGAGTGGAGAAGCTGTTTTCTCAGGTCAATTTTAGTTAAAATATGATGCATGTCTAGCTTGAAGCAATTAAGATTTACAGCCTTCATGTGTGCTTATTACCCATGACAAATCTAGGCTGTTCTATGTTTAACTCTTGTTTGATGCTCAACTGTAGGCTATGTTTTCACCAGAGGTGGATATGTTGAGCTGTCGAAAAAGCTTTCACTTCCTTTATGTTGCACTCTTGACAGGTATCTAGTACTTCCATTATCTACATACTTTCTTACTTAGCAGAAGCTGGCTGTTGCTTGAGTAGTTGTTATCATTGACTCCACCTTAAAAGTGCTTCTCACTTGGTGATATATATTGTGTTCAGGCATGAAGGTCTAGTTCTCTCTCTTGGTGGTAATGGAAGATCGTATGTTGTGATTCTTGAAGCTGGTCCTTCAGCGGATACAACTCAAAGAAAATTATATTTTGCCAGAATAAACACAAAAGTCAGATTTTGTAGCGTAATGATCTCTTATCCTTAGAAAGCTATGTGCTTTCCATCACAACCATTCTATGCATCAATTCTTCTGAAGAATTTTGTTGAGGGGTATCTATTAAATTTCATATTTTCCTCTTTACTGTGATTGACAGGTCAGAGTGCCATTTCCATCCTTCCATCCTGTGAAACCAGATGATCAACCATTAGATCCATTCCTTGTACGTACAATAACTATAGGCATTGAGCCACGAAGACAGGTTTGTGTATTTTGAAACTTGCACCGTATCACCTACTTTAAAAACTTGTAAAAGTATAAGGGATCCTTACCTGCATGTATTGTCGAAGGTTTTAGGTATAGCTATTTGAATGGTAATGAATTTGTGTTAGCATGGTATTTTGTTGAATATTATGATTTTTAAACCAGAGAGAAATCTGCATCTTAATCACCTGTCTTGTTTCACTGTTGTTGGTTGCTTCTTGATAATCTATATGGCCATCCATTTTGAAGTCAAATGAACTTTTGCGGTAGTGCTGTCTGATATGGATATAAAATTAAAAATCTAACAAAAATAAATAAGAAAAAGGCTTTGTTTTCCTATGTTCGTATGATGCTCCACTACTACAGAGTAAACTTGGTGAATACTGAATGTTCCCTTCCCTGGAACAGAGATTGTCATTAGTGTGAAGCTTGCTTGTTCATTTCTTAAATCGAAACTTTTGGAGCACTGCATAGAGTTTGTGAATTCTGATTAACTGATTGCATCAGTTGTTTTCATAGGGAGAGTTTATCTCATATTATGAGCCTTTGATGGAGGCATTCGAGTTACTAATGCACTTGAATGATGATTTCTGCTTGCATATTGCCATGTGAACGGACTACTAATATTTAGATAACATATCATAGGCTTGCATGTTGGATCTTTGGCCACAAACACACTCAAAAAGTGATATTTGAAAATTTGTATATTATCCATGTTACGTTGTGTGCAGAAAGTTTGCTTTCTGCTACAGGGGCAACTCTGCTTGTTTTAGTGTATAATTTTTTTAACCATTCTTGTTTTAGTATACAATTTTTTTTAGTCTACTCTGAGCATGTTTTCTTCAGGTTTTATGGTCTCTAGGAAAAGGGTTGTTGAACATTTTTAACGAATCATGCCGTCACTCTCCTTTTGCTGATGAGACCATAAAGTTTATTGTTTCCCTTATTTTTCTACTGCACTCTTCTAACAATAGACTAGCAAATTTTTTCATTTATTCCTTAAACATCTAATTCGACAAGATGTGGTGTGATTGACTCCAAAAGATGATTAGCAATAGAAGGTATTCACCTTTTTTGTTCCAGTGCAACATCAGCAGTGTCACTAATGTCATTATTCATACTGTTGCTACACTGATCTCTGATTATTTATCGGTTTCTTGTTTCCCTTGATCAAATAATGACTATTTTGCTTTCAAGGCTTCTAATTCTATATATTCTTGCTGCAGAGGCCTGTTGAAGGACCAGCAGGAATGAAGCAAGACCCCTGACGTTTCAAGCTTATATTAGAATATATAAAAGCATTGCCTGTAAGTGTTTATATTCGTCCTTTGTCAACAGAAGGGCCTTCAGTTTCTCTTACCATGTTTAAGATACGTTATAGTTTATGCTATCATTTTATGCTGTAACATGATAAATGAGCACTTTTGAACCTTTTTTGGTAACATTTATGAAGAGTTCCTGGTCTGAATAATGTGATATGGTAGGCATTAACTTTAATGAGTTAAATGCAGAAAAGGCTTTGCTGCTTTGAGCCTCTTCCTGTAATATAGGTACATTAAGGAAATATGGGTTGTGCTGCAAATAGTGTTCTTGAGTTTGCTCTTTCCATATAGTTTGCTTTTTTATGTTACTCGGACTTGGGTGTGAGTGTCGGATATGGGTATGCATCCGACACGGGTATGTTTATTATTTCTAAGTCTTTCCATATTTGGTGGGTCATATCCCCGTACTCATGTCCTGATATACTTTAGACACGGGTGTCAGACATGGATACTTCAAGAAAAATGAACAGTCGGAGCAATATAGATTTGCTTCATTCCACTTGTGTGTGTGCGAGCAGGGACATTCACATGTGTGCACATGCATGAATATGCATCTGCAACTACCATACCTATCTGTGTTGTAAAACCATTGTTTTAAGTTCTTATCTACAACGTTTAAGGTGATTTAAAGGGGAAATAAATGGTTAATTGCTGCAGTGAGTCAACCATTTAAAACTAACTTGGAGGACTTGGCTTACATGTTGAAAGGTGGGGGTGAATAATAAGCAGATGAAATAGTACAGAAAAGCTATGTGTGACTGATTATTTATTATTTTAAAACTCTTTTAGGGTCTGAAGGATGAAAAAAAAAAAAAAAAAAAAAAGCTGAACTATGCTTATGCCCTGTGCTCAATTTCTTGTCTGACGCTAGGTTGTTGATTGGACTGCAAATATGTTCATGTGCAATGTAGAAAGCAGATTTGAAATATTTGTAAATGTGGGTACCATGATACCTGATAAAGAGCTGAGTTAGAGTTACTACCTAGTCTGTTATGATATATTTTGAAGGAGATCAGTCACTTTCCTCAATTCTAAAATTATTTTACCTTTTTATTTTGCAGACTGGACAGGAAACAGATTTTGTTTTAGTATCATGCACAGGATTAGGAGTTGAGCCAAACCGAAGGGAGCAAGTTTTGAAAGCCAAGAGGGTAAGTGTTGTCTTCTGCTTCTGTTTATATTAATGTGAGAATGATTCCTTCTCTGTTATCCTTTTCTTACATACCTTATGTTATCGTGATTGACTTTTCTTCAGGCCGGTGAGGATTCATTGAGAAGATCAGGTCTTTGGTACACAACTATTGGCCGTGGTCCCCTAAAGGTAATGCTGTTATATCATTCTTGGCAAGTTGTTGAGATTTATATATAGTTGGTGCAAACCTAAAGTGTTCTTTTTTTTTTTTTTTGGGGTATGGTGGTAAACCTTTACAAATTTGATTATAATATTAACTCTTTTGAGTCATTGAACATGCTGACATACTTTTCAAGCTCATTGTTTCAGTATATGTGTTAAGGATGAGAGCAGCAAAAAAAATGCTGCAATGAAATAGAATTTCCCTGACATGTCTGAGGCATTTCCAACTACTCATGCATAATTTGAAACATTTCAAAAGTGCTCCAATTGCACAATAGTGTTAGAGGGCTGTGTGTTATTTTTACAAAAGAAAATCTGTAAAGAACTTCTGTATATTACAATGGGAAATAGGAGTGTACCAAATGTTTTCAAACTTTTTTTTCTTTGAATCCAATCTTGGCTTTGTTATGGCCAAAATATGTACTGAATCAAAGTTTCATTCTTACAGGAGGAACCTGGTGGCCAACGAGCTCTTATATTCGATCGAGGAAACAGGATTTGTCAGGTGAGAATGTACTACTATTGCGGACTGTAATAGAACACTATCAAGTTTGCATGCTGTCTTAATACGCTCTTCCTTTATGCTGATGTGGCTGATATGTGCGTGAAAGCATTGCATGATTCGACTGCAAGGAATAAGAGCTTTGATGTGGGTAACACTGATTGGCTCAAAAATTAATTTCGAAGTATGAGGGAACTAACAGAAACTTGATTATGTGCCGGTCTGTCATGAATATTTTGCTGAGCGAGGGAACTTTATGAGCTGGTGAGGACAAATTAAAAATCCTTACTACCAGCTTTTAATTGCTTGGTAACCAATAGCGACTTGAACTGAAGCAGCATTGACATATTTCTTTCTACGCTTTGCCCATTTGCCTGAAAAAGCAAACAATTATTTAACTCCGGCCTTCTCTATTTTGGAGAAAAACACTTGATAATCATCCGAGGATAACATGTTATCATTCCCCGAGGAACAAGCGTCCGGCTGGAGCTGCATCGAGAAAGGAAGAAACAAGAAGGAAGTCCCATAATTTGATACCTCTTTGGAAGCAGCAAAATAAAACATTCCTGTCTTCTCTTTTGCCTAGATGATGATCGTTTAATAGGTTATGCGTAGGTTTTTTTTCTTTTTTTTTTCCCCTGTAAATCCATATGTAATTTGACGGAGAAAATGTGTATTTTATGGTTCACTGTGATGTAAAAACATCATGAAATGTTACACAAGATTAAACACTGTTTTCATGTATAACAACCAGTTAATTCATTCAAAAGTGATTCATTGGATCATAATGGTAATGTCTTAAATTCATTTAATAAATCAAATGGACAGCGGAAATTGGCAATAAAAAATGTTCAAGGAGTATATTTTATCGTTTAATTTGCATATGCTGCTGAATGAACAGTTGAACATAATGCTTGAAGGATGATGCTGAAGTTTGCCGTGGGGTCATGCCTACGTGCAATTCATGTGACTTGATACAAATTTTATAATTTAATGGATGGATTCTGAGGTAACTGTAATCTTTGTGTCCTGATTACAGGCCAGCCACAAAAACAAAGGATAACACGTGGATCAACAAAGCGATACTGGATAACTCTCCAAGCAAGGACCACCAGCAACATTATAGAGATAAGGAAAATAACATACAAACTTATGGTTTCTTTAACCCCTGCTAATATGAAGAAACAGAATTGATATCAACAAAGAGCTACACATTAACCATAATGCTAATTTATGGCCCTGGTGCAGCTTTTTGTGTCAAAACTTCATTGTACTGTGTCAACAGCAGCAGCTGCAACAACATTTCCAGCAAGAACAATAGTAAACTCACCAGATTCAGTCGCAGATGCTACCTTGCAGGTAGCTTCCTTGCGGCTGCTGCTGTTTTAATCTCTCCAGCTGCGCCTGCTGAGGTACCCCAGGATTCGGAAACACTGTCCAACATACCCCAAACACTTTCAGGAGAGTGTGCATCCGCCAAAGATTGCAAGAAGCCTAGAATCCAGCGTCCAAAGTCCAGGAAGGCTGAGTTATGCACCACCAAATGTGTCACCACTTGCATTAGAGGTGGTGATGGCTCTCCCGGAGAAGGTCCTTTTAATATCAGAAGGTACTTTGAGATCTTTCCAAGGATCCATCTGATTTTGCTACCTAAACACCTACGGCAGCCTGGCTGCAATAGACCCTTGCAACTGAAATCTGTCTACGCTAAAATAATTTGCTCTGCTTCCTTATACTACTAGTAGTAGGCATTAACACCTTGCCTCTGATAAAATATTTGATTGTCAGTTTCATTCTCTGCAGACCTTTGGTGGTTTTCAAGGAAGGGTTTCGAAGTCGAAAGTACTGGTAAAATTTCTTAATTCCTTGTATTAGCGATGACAGTATATTATTACAAATTATATCAATTATAAGAATGAAAAGAATCGTTCTGCAAAATGTCAGGTCTGCACTGTCTATAATTTATATCAATAAAAGCTTTGCAGGCAAAACTACCTGTACTCAAGAGCTGTACACTTGCATCATGGTTCAATTATCATTTGGACGTTCATTTTCTCCAAGTTCTGGTCCACTAATTTGCATCTACTTATGAAGACTATTTTTTTCATGTGCAGTTTGGTAGAGTGTTCCGATATTTGTAATTTGATTGGAGATTGGGATGATGGACCATGAATTAATGTATATAATTCTTTTACTGCAACGTGACAGGAATTTCATTCATTCATTCATTCATTCATTCTTGATTCACTTTTATGTTAATTGCTTATATTTTTGCACACTCAAGCAACCATCTGTCAGGGGGTAATAGTGAATCTATAACGTGGAACTGAATCAACCTTCATGTACTGATACATCATACATGTTAAAAAACTTGAACTCCTTTTGTTCTGAAAATGATTCGAAATTGGTTAATGTTCACTTTGGATTATTGTATCTCGCAAGGCACAAGACACTTTGCAATCATCTTTAACCAAAACTTAATGACACCATTGTGAGCTTTGACAAGCAGCTACTAAGAGGGTGGGAAGGGTGAAGAAGACTCACTCTTTTGCTCATAAAGCTTTTCGTAGCCGCTAACTTTGAAGTTTGGACCATGATTAGCGTATGCAACAAGTGCTCACTAATTCACAAATGATTGAACAGCATGGAAAAAACTGCATATAAGTGCATTAGCTAAGCAGTTTTGACACCAGCTGCTACTATAATACCATCCTTTTACTACATCCAGCAAAGTAGTTCCAGTATTTTTTGCTTTACTATCCTCTTAAGCATTTGCATGTCATTAGTCAGACTGATAAACAAAAGGAGAATGGCTCATCTCATATTGTGACATGCCAAATTCGAATTCGGCCGTCAGACATAAAAGGTGGGAGTCGCCACTAATCATTTTAAAAGTGTGATTGGATCACCTATATGAATATATTCTTTTTAAGGTTATCCTAAGCTAGACTAAGGCACCGTAAAAGAATAAGTTCTGGTCTATGTTTAGAACTAGACTCGGGAGTTCGGTTACGTGTGGGGAAACATTGGCACCCCCACAACATCTGTCACAAAGGCAGTATTTAGTTAGCCTAATGTTGAACTAAAGGTCTTAAGATTTAAAAGGTCTTAATTATTAACCGAATATTTAAGTATTGAAAATATTTTTTAGGGAATTCTCCATTATGCTGGTGGAATGCTCGAGAAAAATTTTCTCACTTCAAGAGCTTTTAAGGAAATCCATTTGCTTCCTTAAATTAAATCCATCTTCGGATTCATTTTAAAATTTTATGAAAAATAAAAAAAATCTAAATTTTATCTAAGCATCTAACTTATTTATTTTCAATCAAAAATTAAATATAGAAAATATTTTTTAAGAAATTCTCTATCATGCTGGTGGAATTCCGCGAAAAATTTTCTCACATCAAGAGTATCCAAAGGAATCCGTTTGCTCCCTTAAAGTGACTTTGTTGTCAGATTTATTTTAGTATTTTATGTAGAGAAGTAAAAATTTTAAACTTTTATTCCTATTTAATTAAATTTTTTATTTATAAAAATTAACTAAGGCCTTTAATATTGAAAATTATCGACTAAACTCTCCATCGTGCTGGTGAAATTTAATCGAAATTTTCTCACCTAGGAAATTCTTAAAAGTCAACCATTTGCGACTTATTCGAGTTTCATCATCGGAAAGATCTTAATTAATTTTAATTAAGATAAATTATTTCTAAAATGTGAATAAATTATTATATGAATTTTTTTATTAATCATTGATATAAGTATATATATATATATATAATTTAATTATAAAGGATTAAAAGAAATAATTAAATGAACAAGAAAAATAAACAATAAATAAGGAAATAAACAAATAATTAGTCGAGATAAATTTATAGAAAAATATACACGTATAAGTAAAAATAAATTTTAAAGAATGCTAAAATAATTACACAAAATTATTCACAAAAAAATGTAATAAAAATATTTTTTTTAAAAAAATATATATATTTGAAAAAATAATTTTTATAATAAGTAAATAAATCAATCAATACTTTAAGGTTGAGACTCATGTGGGTCATCAGGGATCAAAGTTAGGTCCATTTTACTTTACAATTTTTTTTTTTACTTTTATTATGAAGAAAAAAAATGCTCTCAACCTATTTAAACTTGCAAAAATTTTGAAGAACTGTTTTAGTCAAAAACTTCATTCAATCGCCATAAATTTCCAACTTTTCAATTTTTTTTTTTACAGAAAAAAACTATGATAAAATTTTTTATAAAACTTAGAATATTAAAACGGTTTTGACGTTGCAAACAATTAGAGAAACAAAATCAAAGGAAAAACTAAAATATTTACCAAGAGAAAAGCCAAGCTTTCCTTCTAAATCTAAGCTTCTTAGAACAATCTACCCAATAATTTTTTCTTTTCTCTCTTTTTTGCATTTTTTTGTGTGTCCTAATCAAAATTCTTAGGTGCTATTTATTAGGGAGATTGGTGGACCAAGCATTAATGATGGAATGAAAAACCCTTATTCCTTTTCCAAAATTTAGAATTTAAATCCCACAATTTTAGTTATGTCAACTTTAATTTTACAGATTTTTGGCAATTTGATTTTAATAATTTTTGACCAATCTTCATCTCAATTCAATCTTGACAGATTTAGTCACAAAATTAGAAATTTACAATTTTAACTTTCTTTTCTTTTTCTAAATAAAGATAAAAATTTCTAAAGGGATATGGGCTTTCCAAATATTGGAATATGGAACCTGAACCTAAAATCGGGTGTCTACAGTTGCCCCTCTTTATGCATTTGCTGTAGAATAGGAAGTGTACAAAGACGTAGACACTTGTATCTTAGACCTTATTGCAATCATTGATATTTTGGGAAATGCCCCCTCAACCAAGCATAAACTTAAAAAAAAAAAATTTGAAACAAAAAAAAACTCCTCCACCGAGGCTTCAACTTTAAAATTTTGAAATAACTCATCCACCAAGGCTTCAACTTTAAAAGTTTGAAAAAAAACTCTTCCACCGAGGCTTCAACTTTAAAAATTTAGAAAAAAAAAAACTCCTCTACTGAGGCTTCAACTTAAGAAAATTGAAATAACTCTTCCACCGAGGCTTCGACTTAAAAAATTTTTCAAACGAGAAAACTCCTCTACTGAGGCATCAACTTTAAAAATTTGAAAAAAAAACTCCTCCACCGAGGCTTCAACTTTAAAACTTAACCAAGCAAATTCGATACTTATGAAAAATCACTCTTAAAAATTCAAATCTTTGCTTAAGATGTTATGAATGCTAGCAATGCATCTACAATGAAACACCATGATCATGAACCCAAACACTCCCAAATCATGATAACAAAAAGATTCTCAAGAGCATTATTTTGTTATTGATTCAAAAATGTCCTTATTGTCTCACCAATTCTAATTTTTCAACTTTCATTTTTCATTGATCAAACCGACTTGCCCCATTTGAGTCATATTGTACATTCTTTTTATTGCTCTTACTCCCATCTTTTTTACCATGTAGTTCTTTATTTCTTTACCAAAGTAATGAAAGAATCTTTCAGTAACATCTTTTTTAACTTATCTTTTATAATTTCCAAGTCAACAATAAACAAAATGCACTGTACATTTCCTTAACAAGAATACTTGAAAATGTAAAAGGGAAAGCAATGTAAATTAGGAAAAATAATTCTCTATTATGAAAAAAGGAAAAAAGGAATAGAATTTAATAAAAATTCAAGTAGGCCATTTTAAAGAAAATTGCGAAGGACAATCTAGACAAGGTAATTGGTACTCAAATAATGAACATCCAAATAATCATGATCAGTCCAATCCATGACTTTTCCTTGAAAGCTTCCTTGATTGATGCCCCCAACATGTTTCAGACTAGAATTTGGCCTTTATTTTATAATCTACAACTGATGTTGATGGTGCAAACTGCCTCTTCAAGTTTTTAATTTCAAGGATTTTGCCCCAATCATGAGAGCTTCAAACTATGCTAGATTTTATCTAAGCTGCCTTTCTAAGTTTTCAGCTTAGATCCCGCCAATAACTTAAATCGCCTTTATGGGTTTTTAATTTAAGTTCTCTTTTTTTTCTTTTTCTTCTTTTCTTTAAGAAATAATTTTTTACAGCATCTGAATTGATGGGTTTAGTAATTCATCCCTATCCATTTCAGTTAAAATTAATGCCCCATCTGAAAAGGCCTTTTTCATAACATATGGACCTTTCTAATTCGGTGTCCATTTCCCTCGATGATCATGCTGATATAGAATAATTCTCTTCAAGACTGATTCTCCTTTTCGAAAGCTTCTAAGGCAAACCTTCTTATTATGCGCTTGCATCATTCTCTTTTGATATAGTTGGCCATGAGAAAGTGCCGTAAGCTTCTTTTCTTCAATGAGGTTTAGCTGTTCGTATCGTTCTCATATCCATTTAGCTTCTTCCAATTCAACCTCTTCCCACCTCGACTGCTAATACAACCTTTATCCCATACATCAATGAAAATGGGGTTGCCCAAATAGACGTACGCATTGATGTTGTATAAGCATGCCAGGCAAAAGGTAATTTTTCATGCCAATCTTTGTATATCTCAGTCATCTTTTCCATAATTCTCTTAACATTTTTGTTAGCTACCTTTATCACTCCATTCATCTTTGAATGATATGGTGCAGAATTGTGGTGTTTAATCTTGAACTGTGTGCACACTTTTTCCATCATTATGTTGTTCAAATTATGAGCATTATTTGAAATGATTCCCTCTAGGAGTCCATATCGACATATTATCTCTTTTTTTTATGAATTTACACACAATTATTCGTGTAACATTTGCATAAGAGGCTGTCTCTACCCATTTCATGAAATAATCAATGATAACAAGAATGAACCTATGCCCATTTAATGCTTTTAGAGTGATTGGTCCTATTACGTCCATGCCCCGCATTGAAAAAGGCCATGGTTATGCCAAAACATGCAGTTCATTCGGGGAAGCATGAATTTTATTAGCATAAATCTGATATTTGTGGCACTTTTGAGCGTAATCAATGCAATCACTCTCCATTATTAACCAGTAATAACCTACTAAAATAACTTGCCTTGTCATTATATGGCCATTAACATGTACCCCAAATGCCCTATCATGTACTTATGCTTCTGTTGCATTCACACATTTCAAAAGTACTTGATCTTGACTCATTTTATATAGCACATAACGATTGAGGAAAAAACCCATAGCTAACCTACGAATTAATTTCTTATCATTATCTGATGCATGCTCAAGATACTCCTGATGCTTAATATACTGCAAGTCATTGTAGTACCATGGTTTCCTGTTAACCTCTTCTTTTACCTCAAAACAGTGTGCAGGTGAGTCTTTTATAATCAACTCAATAGGTTGGATGTTAACATCAGTACCCACTTGGAACATTAAAGCCAATATAGCAAGAGTATCAGTGGTTTAATTTTTTTCTCGAAAGTGATATTGAAAGCGAACCTTTTTGAATCACTTAGCCAATCCTATCACACGCTTTTGGTACATGACCATCTTCAAATCCCTTGTCTCTTATTCTCCTCAGAGTTGGCAAATAACCAAAGCTGAGTCTCCGTACATATCCAACACATCAATTTTTTTATCAATCACTGCTTGTAAGCCCATAATGCAAGCCTCATATTCAGCCATATTATTAATGCAACTGAAAGCTAATCCAGCAGTGACTAGAAAATAATTCTCATCTGGGGATACCAAAATTGCACCAATCCCATGCCCTAAAGTATTTGATGCTCCATCAAAATACATTTTCCATGTTTTCTCCCCACATCCTTTTTCATCTTCTTGGAGTACTGCCATCAATTCTTCTTCTGAAAAGTCAAACCTTATAGGATTATAATCTTCAACAACTCTATCAGCAAAGAATTCTACTATTACACTCCCTTTTACAACTTTTTGGGTTACATATACTATATCATACTCAGAAAGCATGACTTGCCATCTTACTATCTTTCCTGAGAATGATGGCTTTTCAAAAATGAATTTCAAAGGATCTAACTTTGCTATGAACAATGTAGTGTGGTATAACATATATTGCCTGAGCCTATGAGCTGTCCAAGCCAATGCACAACACATCTTCTATAGCGATGAATACTTAGACTCGTAATCAATGAATTTTTTGCTTAGGTAATAAATGGCTTGCTTTTTCTTGCCCTTTTCATCTAATTGTCCTAGCACACATCCCATCGATCTTTCCTATACTGTTACATATATAGAATCAAATGCTTCTATGGGACTGGTGGTACAAGAACAAACTAATTTGACAAGTATTCTTTGATCTTCTTAAAAGCTTGTTGACAATCATGATTCCATTCACCTGTGTTGTCTTTGCGTAAAAGCTTAAAAGTAGGATCATTTTAAACGTAAGTTAAGAGATGAAACAAGCAATATAATTTATGCTTCCTAGAAAACCTCTCACATCTTTTCGTGTACTAAGAGGAGACAAATTTTTTATGGCTCGTATCTTATTAGGATCCATCTCAATCCTTTTTTTTTTTACTATCTATGAAACCCAATAACTTCCTAGAGCTGACACCAAACATACACTTGGCAGGATTCAACTTGAGTTGAAATTTTTTTAGCTTTTCAAACAATTTATTGAGGTGGTCTACATGATTTTTCCCCTTACGAGACTTTGCTATCGTATCACTAGCATAAACCTCAATTTCTTTGTGCATCATATCATGGAACAATGTCACCATTGCCCTTTGATAAGTAGCTCCAACATTCTTTAACCCTAAAGGCATGGCTCTATAGCAAAATGTTTCCTACATGGTCATAAAAGTAGTTTTCTCTTTGTCTTCAAGAACCATCCTGATCTGATTATAACCTGAGAAACCATCCATGAAAGAGAACGAAGAATATCTTGTAGTGTTATCTACAAAAGTATCAATATGAGGTAAAGGAAAATTACCTTTGGGCTTGCCCTATTTAGTTCCCGTTAGTCCACGCACATCCATACTTTCCTATATTTTTTACGTATTGGGACTATATTGGACTACCTATTCAGGATATTTGGCTACTTCTAGAAATCCTGCATCAAATTGCTTTTTAACCTCTTCTTTGAGTTTCAACAGCGTCTCTGGTTTCATGTGTCTCATCTTCTATTGCACTAGTTTGCATCCTGGCTTTAGAGGCAACTTATGCTCTACAATGTCGATACTTAAACTTAGCATATCTTGATAAGACCAAGTGAATACGTCCACATATTCCTGAAGCAATTCTTTCAGCCTCTACCTATTATCATATGAGAGTGATGTCCCCACTTTGACCTATTTTTTATTTTTTTTATCAAGTTCTTGATAAGGTTCTAAGGACTTATCCTCTTATTCCATAGCTTCAACAAATAGGGTGATAAGGTGTCATCATCCAAGTCTTCTTCATTATCAAGTTCACCAACATGAACATAGTTTTCAAAGTCAAATATTAAATTATCATTAGCATGATCGCTTGTATGTTCATTATTTGTAGACCTGAAAATGGTTGAAAATATATAAATTGGTATGTGTGCGATATGAAAATGAAATGAAATGGGATGAACAAGAAATGTACTAAAATACACTTCGTTTATTATTAAAATTGAAAATGGCAAAAGTAAATTAGCCCATACATAAAAAATTCCCTAATGTTCTTGGGCATGAATCGTTAAGGAATATATTATTAAATTACTTTGGTAAAGGTTCAAGAACATTAGGCAATTTCATTATCTTCCAGTTCTTTAGTTCAATGCCTAAAGATGTCAGATACACCAAGGGATCTTCTTGTTGACTTCCATTCTCCACCATATGAATTTATAAGTCCAAAAGAGCTTTATCTATTTCCTCAATTGCTGTTTCTTTTGGAGTATTTAGGTTGATAAATCCTCCTGAATGAAAAGTGTCATACAAGTGAGGCACGATCCATCCATTAGATTCCTGTGTATGGCTCATATAATAAGCCATTCCTTCTCTCTTTTTACTCACCACCATATCTCCTCTCTCTACCCATATTAGTCTATATCCCAATCCAAATTTTCCTTCATTCACCGGTATGATTGGCAAGTTTTTGATTCCTTGCAAATCCTTTCCTAATCCAGCTCTCACTCGCCAATCTTTCTTGATAGTTTAATCAAACAACATCTAAGCTATTTTAGGCATGCGCACTGTTTCAGAGCCTTTACCCATATATGTTGCATTGACAAACTTAAATGACCTAAAGAGTATTTCCAAGGCTTCTTCAACAGCCTCCACATATTGGATCAGTGACAGTTGAGTGACCAGTAAATTTTCTTCTCCAGACACAAAAACTTGATTATTATCTATCATAAATTTGACTTTTTGATACAATGATGAAGGGACAGCCCTTGCAGCATGAATCAATGGCCTCCCTAATAAGCAGCTATAGGATTGTGAAACATCTATCACTTAAAATTTGACATTGAAAGTGCAATGACCAATCTGTAAAGGGATCTCGATATCACCCAACACCTCTCTATGGGTTCCATCAAAAGCCCTTACCACCATACTACTGGCCTTTATGTAGGATATGTCCACAGGTAGCTTGGTTAGTGTACTCATATGCATAACAATCGAGGATCCATTATTAATGACCACCTTGGCCATAGTGTGGGTCTTACTTCTTGTCATGATATGCAAGGCTTTATTACTACTTCATCCATCTATGGGTATCTCACTATCATTAAAAGTTATGCTGCTGGATGTCACTAAACTCTCAGCAATGTGGCTCACATTTTCAACAGAGATGTTGTGAGCAATATAAGCATGATTTAGTACTTTCATCAATGCATTTCTATGGGGCTCAGTATTCAGCAACAATGATAATAGAGTGATACATGCTAGCATCTTTTTCAATTATTCCACCACACTATACTCGCCGTGCTTAATCAGCTGTAAAAACTTGTAAGTTTCTTTTTTGTCATAGGTTTCTAATATTCCAAATCAAAGGTCTTTATTGGGTCTTTCTCACTTCCTAATTTTTTTTCTTTCCTCTTTAATTCTTTTTTTTTTCACCTTTTTCTAACATCTCGGAAGAGTAGCATCGCCCACTCTTAGTCATTCCCCTTATGTTAGTTATTCGTTTAGAATCTGTAAAGCAACTCAATCCTGGCTCAGCAATTATGGTTACAACTTTACAATCATACTTCCATGGTACATCTTTGTTATGCAAATAAAGGAATGTAGTAAAAAAATTAAAAGTAAGGACAAGCTTGTTAATTAAATTTAACTTTGGCTTTTTATCATAATAAAATGTCACCGGCTTGACTTTGAAAGATAACCTTGATGATGCTTCTTCGTCAATAACATTTATCTCATCATTTTTATGATCTTTTGATAACTCTATTTGGAATGAATCCATCAATCATTGCATCTCTTGCTAAAAATCAAGAACTCTTGGATCGAATGGCCTACGGCCCCAATGTGGTACTTGCAGGTTTTAAAAGGATCATATGTCTCGCGATAAGTACTTAAATTTGATGCTACAGGGCAAATCATATCAGCTTTGACTAGAATGTTAAAGATTCGCCTCAAGTAGATTATGATATCCTCCATATTTTTTTTAAACAATTCTTGCCTTCTCATCTGGCAAGGTGCTAACTACAGGTCTAGCATGATTAGACAGTGGATTGCCATTGACATTTGGCTCTTTTTTCTTTTCAAAGTTTATTAACCCGATTATAATTAGGCCTTGCACCTTATACTTCAATGCAGTGTAATCTTCAGTAGAATGTCTGGCATTTTTTGTATGGTAATCACATTGAGCATTGGGATTATACCATCTAGGGTATGGAGGTTTCATGGGCTCAAGGTACATAGGTGTAATTAAATGGTTCTTGATGAGATCCGAGAGTAATTGGGTGTAGGTTATAGGGATAGGGTTAATGGGACTTCTTTCTTGATAAGATAATGGTGCTTTTTGGTTATTTGGTAATTGGGTCAATCTGGTTGATTGAATCACAGGTTTTGTTGGTGGGAAAGGTGCTCGAAGGTAAAAAGTTGGTTGAAAAGTGGGTGATAGGGTTGGTGGGTGGATATAGGTAATGTTGTTTGAATTTAGATAATAGGTTCGGTGGATAGAATATGGATTGTAAGGTGTAAATCCTCCATGTGGTCCTCCATAAGTAACTACTTAAACCTCAGATTCTTTTTTTTTAGGGATTCACTTTTTTTTGCCTCAGATGTATCTCTTTTTTCTAATTTCCCACTCTTGATAGCATTCTCAATAATTTCTCCTATAATCACCATATCTGTAAAGTTTTTCGTAGCATTCCCTATCATTTTTTCATAATAAGGAGCTTGAAGAGTACTAATAAATATCATGGTAGTTTCCTTCTCGGTGAGAGGTGGTTGGACTTGCACTGCTAGATCATGCCACTCTTTAAAACTTTTCGTTGGCTTTTTCTCTATTGCTTGCAATGCCATTCTATCAGGAGCCATGTCTATAATATGTTTATTTTTTGAAATAAATGCCCTAGCCAATTTCTTCCATGAACGGATGTGGTTTTTATCCAATTGTACATACCATTTGGCAGCTAAGCCTGTAAGATTATCTTGAAATATATGAATAAGCAACTTATTGGTATTCGCATGAGCTGCCATCTTTCTATAGTACGTTGTAGCATATGTCACATGATAAGTAGTGCCATTATATTTCTTAAAGTCTAGAGTCTTGAGCTTTGGTAGGATTACAATATAGGGCACAAGATAAAGTCCCGCAACATCTATGGATCCAAAAAAATCCATTCCTTCCACAGCTATATTTCTTTCTTCTAGAAGACTTATTTTTTGGGACCCAAAATCCTCATTTGCTTCTTCTTCATTGTTCAATTTCTTCTATTCCTCTGGGTCATCTAAATGAGGAACTTGTATTTAAGTCATTTGGCTTTGGCCCCATTATAGAAACAGTAGCCTTTGGCATTTTAGTATGTGCAGCAGGGATTTCTTCAATAACCAACTTGTACATAAGATTTTGGTTATTCTCTTTCATCAAGTCTTCATCTATTTTCCCTTTCCCTTTATTCATTTTTTTCATCATTTTCATCAATTGAGCTAGTTGCTCTTTCATTTTTTCTTGGGCTTTCTCCATTCTCTCAATCTTGTTGGATTACTCTTCAGCCATGATTCTCACTTGTGATTGAGTATCGTCATGGTGTGAAGTAGATTGGTCTGTGAATTTCAGTCGACGAGCTATCCTTGAACCTTTTTGTTACCAAAATATAGAAAAGTTAGGGTATCATGCATCTAAGTCAATTATCACATAGTTATTAATATGAATGAATGAATAAGTTATGCAAAAAAAGAATATTTGCCACATAACAATTATTGATAAAAAAAAACTTCATTATTATTCTCAATAATATTTTAAATAACATCCATGAAAATAAAGTCTGATATCTATGGCCTCCAAACAAACTTCATTATCTACCTAGAATGATTTTGAGCCTCTTCTAAGAGTTCAAATAATTTCTAGCCATGAGGTTGGAATAGATGCACAACCACCTTCAACTCATTGATCTGATCATGCATTTCTTTCATTTTTTGGGCACCAATGCATATCTGGTTGAATAAATGCCTAAGATGTAGTTTTCTTCTCGAACTCGTGTCTTGGGCTTGTTCGTATTCTTTTTCTAACTTTTCAAGTCTAAGAGTCAACTTTTGACACCTTTCATCCCATCTCATATGTTTTATGTATGCTTATTTGTTTTCCACCCTTATATGCTTGAGCTCCAAAGTCTTTTGGGTAACCACATCGTCAAGTTCTTTAAACACAGTCTTTCACATATCTCAATCTTGGTTTAGCTTTTGAATCCTCTTATTTTACTGAGATCGACTTTCTTCCAGCTTCTTGATCTTTTCTTCTAAGTTATTGTTTACTTACTCTACCTCATCTTTCTCTTCTTGCAGCTTTCTCTTAGCCAGTTCTATTCTTATCATCGGGTCAGGAGGCATAACTTGGACTGAATGACTAACGTTGTCTTTAGGAGGTAACACTATGTCCTTGGCTTATTTCATATGCCATACAAAATATTTAGGGGAGGTATTATTCGTGAATGTCCCTTCCTCTACTCAGATTGTTTTCTTCCAAGCTTTGATGACACCTTCTTTCTTTCCTAAAGCCCTTTTATCTATTAAGCAAAGTCGATTTGATTAAGCTTATGAGTCATCGGGATAAATTGCTCATAGCCTGTTTACCGTCAAATCATAGTCGGTGCGTAACTGATAACTCCTCACAAACCTAGAAGTGGAACCCAAAGCCAATCCCCACACTGGAATAAAATCTAATCATGACACATCCAAGGAGCCTTCCATACCACGTCTTGACTTGTCAACTTTCTCAAGACTGCTACCTATTCAATTTTTGTTTTAGGTTTTGGCCAAGTGCTGTCACGAAATTCCTTGATGGGAACAGTAGTGGTAAAAAATGGTCTGAGAAATCTACTTTCCTTGCACTTAAAGTGGCTCATTATCCAAATATGTAACAATTGTGCACATCCATTAAACCGTCCTTCTCCATTTTTTCTGCAGTGATTTAAAGACCTGATTATTTCTGCCAAAATGGATGGTGCTGCATTTATTTGGTGTTCGACTTGATCAATGAAGTCTACCATTGTAATATCCACATAACCCAAAACCTTGGGAAGTATGACCAATCTTTAAATAGCTAAAACCATCATGTTCATGACCTTTTCCTCTTTAGGATATTTGGTGATATAATCTCAAAGGAAACTCCAAAGAATGAAAGTACTTTCTCCCTTTTGTTTTTCAATGACCTCTATTTTATTAATCTTCATTATTTCAGTAAGCTTCTGATGGTAACCCATCTTGTTCTTCTAAAATATCTTATCAGGGTTTGGAGTTTAAAAGTGTAATAATTCTGAAT
Source organism: Adansonia madagascariensis (assembly GCA_038381835.1). Classification (NCBI taxonomy): domain Eukaryota; kingdom Viridiplantae; phylum Streptophyta; class Magnoliopsida; order Malvales; family Malvaceae; genus Adansonia; species Adansonia madagascariensis. The sequence continues at coordinate 10,092,184 of JBBYHL010000016.1, read as the reverse complement.
ATTCCTCAATAGTGGGACCATATCTGCCTCATTGAATACAAAGCACCTATTCAAAAGATCTTAAAATTAAACTATGGCCCTTATCAAATTGTTGTCCACTTTGATCGGGAGAAGTAATGCTATGTCTCCATATTTTACCCAAAAACCTTCCTTCCATGATCCCAAATGTTCATTAGATCAGTTAGGTCATTTTGTCTAAGATCGAGATGGATTTTTTCTAGGAGAGTTGAGGCATATCCTATCGATAAATGATCACCTTCTACTAGCTGAGTCACTTTTGATCTAGCCTTCAAATCATCTGAGGACTCGTACTTGATAGATTCCGACTTTGGTAGGCTTGCAGTGGATGTTACTTGAAAGTTCCTTTTTTACCTAAAATAGTTATGTAGCAAGATATTCCAATGATGTCATGATGATGTGAGTACATGAAGAGGAAAAAAAAGTAAAGTAAAATGGTTAGAAAAATATAAAAATAATAATAAAAGCATAAGCATAAAAAACATACATCTTGAAAAATGAGATATATGTTCTTTCATGTGTTTTATCTTGGGTTATTTCTATACAAAAGGGTTGGCACGGCTCTATCCTAAAGTTGGCTTCTTAAGTGTTATTTACATGCTGGGTTAGGATATTTAATGAGTCTAAAAAGGTCCCCAAATTGTTCCTTACATCACCCATGGAGGATGAGCAAGGCACCTTGATTTTCACCCATTATAGGCTTCAATCAGAAAGGGTTTAATTTGAGTGAGAGTATTTCCCTAGCCACTGCGAAGGTTATTATCTCATGAAACTTTGGTACTCTAGACCCTAAGCATGTTTTGCTGGCCCATGTAGAGGTTGATACCTCACGAGAGCGCAGTTACTTTACCCCCTCTTAAAAGGAAGAGCTCAAGTCTAGGGCTTTATGATATGATTTGTGCAATGCGTGCGAAGGAACAATTCAAACCTTTAACATTTTCTTATGTATTGAAGCAGAGAATAAACATTAGCAAAACAACAATTTAATAAAAATTAACAAATAAACATAAACAATTGATCATTTTAAAACCAACTATGATGACCAATAGTATCACAAGGTTGACTATGGTTTGACTCTCGAACGTCCCTAGTGGAGTCGCCAAGCTATCATAACGTGTCAAATATGAAGTCGGCCGCTAGATATAAAATGTGGGAGTTGCCGAAAGTTGTGATGAGATCACCTATATGAATCTATTCTTTTTAAGGTTATCCTAAGCTTGACTAAGGCACCTTCGTCTACGTTCAGAACTAGATTTGGGAGTTCGGTTATATGTGGAGAAGGATCGGCACCCCCCACAATGCCTATCACAAAGACAATACCTAGTTAGCCTAATGTTGAACTAAAGGTCTTATGGTTTAAAAAGTCTTAATTTATTAACTGAATATTTAAGTATTGAAAGTATTTTCTAAGGAATTCTCCATTATGCTAGTGGAATGCCTAAGAAAAATTTTCTAACCTCAAGAGTTTTTAAAGAAATCAATTTGCTTCATTAAATTAACTCCATCGTCGGATTCATTTTAATATTTTATGAAAAATAAAAAAATCTAAATTTTATCTAAATATCTCATTTATTTATTTTTAATCGAAAATTAAATATTAAAAATATTTTTCAAGAAATCCTCCATCATGGTGGTGGAATTTCGAGAAATATTTCCTCACCTCAAGAGTATTGAAAGGAATCTGTTTGCTCCCTTGAAATGACTCCATCGTCATATTTATTTTAGTATTTTATGTAGAAAAGTAAAAATTTTAAACTTTTATTCCTATTTATTTATATTTTGTATTTATAAAAATTAACGAAGGCCTTTAATATTGAAAATTATGGATTAAACTTTCCATCGTGCTAGTGGAATTTAATCCAAATTTTCTCACCTAAAAAATTTTTAGAAGTCAACCATTTGCGAGTTATTCGAGTTTCATCATTGAAAAGATCATAATTAATTTTAATTAAGATAAATTACTTCTAAAATGCAAATAAACTATTGCATGAATTTTTTTATTACTCATTGATATAAGTATATATATATATGTAATTTAATTAGAAAAGATTAAAAGAAATAATTAAATAAACAAGAAAAATAAACAATGAATAAGGAAATAAATAAATAATTAGTGGAGATAAATTTATAAAAAAATATACACATATAAGTAAAAATAAAGTTTAAAGAATACTAAAATAATTACACAAAATTATTCCCAAAAAAAATTTAATAAGAATCTTTTTTTAAAAAAAGTATATATATATATGTATATTTGAAAAAAATAATATTTATAATAAGTAAATAAATCAATAATACTTTAAGGTTGAGACCTACATGGATCATCAAGGATCAAAGTTAGGTCCATTTTATTTTACAACTTTTTATTTTTTACTTTTTTATTTTTATGATGAAGGAAAAAATGCTCTCAACCTATTTAAACTTGCAAAACAGATTTTGAAGAACTGTTTTAGTCGAAAACTTCATTCAATCGCCATAAACTTTCAATTTTTTATTTTTTATTTTTACAAAAAAAAAATATGATCAAAATTTTTATAAAACTAAGAATATTAAAACAGTTTTGATGTTGCAAACAATAAGAGAAACAAAATCAAAGAAAAACTAAAATATTTACCTAGGGAAAAGCCAAGCTTTCCTTCCAAATCCAAGCTTCTCAGAACAATCTACACAATAATTTTTTCTTTTCTCTCTTTTTTGTGTTTTTTTTCGTGTGTCCTAATCAGAATTCTTGGGTCCTATTTATAGGGGAGATTGGTGGACCAAGCATTAATAATGGAATCAAAACCCTAATTCCCTTTCCAAAATTTAGAATTCAAATCCAATAATTTTAGCTATGTCAACTCTGATTTTATAAATTTTTGGCAATTTGATTTTAATGATCTTTGACTAATCTTCATCTCAATTCAATCTTGATAGATTTAGTTATAAAATTGAAAATTTGTAATTTTAACTTTCTTTTCTTTATTTTTTTAAAACAAATATGAAAATTTTCAAAGGGATATGGGTTTTCCAAATATTGGATTATGGAACTCGAACCTAAAATCGGATGTCTATATACTGTATCAGACTCTTCATCCATAAAATCCTATGAATCAATCCGTTAGGTTTCATTTTAGCAAGGGCGATCATTACCTAATATGCAAAACAAAAGAAAGAACATCCAAGATAGCAATTAAGAAACTATAAGAATTGCTTGCTTTTCTCATAACTCTCTCTTCTTTACGTCAAGTGATTTTCCATTATTCAACTAGAGACTTGACTATATGCTCTCTAAACTTTATTTTTCGAAGGAAAATGTAGACAAACAAAAGTATGTCAAGAGTATCCTATATATATAGTCTTCAAAGCCTGGATAATGGTTTGATTAGAGCAAACAATGAAGACGCCGGCGACACAAATGTGGACTTCCCGCTAAGCCTATGATCTTCTTGCCTTGGCTCGTCTCCTTCATGTTCCTCTTCACTTTCCTGCTCCTCATTAGCTTCCTTCTCAGCATCATCCACCATCTGCTCAAATTACCAATCGTGATGGCAGTTAAAGAGTATCCATCAATAAAATTGAACTAAATTGTGTCTAGGACTTCACTCTAATATATCTTGTAGTTTCAAGCCACCTTAAAATAAGGGAAAGAATAAAGAGGAACTAGCCATATATTTATCATAAAGAACCAAGGACATTGCCCACAAGTTCAAAGTCCTTTATGCTAAAACAGGTCAAATAAAGAAGGCATTTTGCTTATTGGTTAGTTTAATAGCTTATATGTTTGAGGTAGAGTACAGCACATTAATAGGCTTAAAATTGTTAAAAGAGCATATCTGGCCTGCAATGGTCAAAAGCAAGACTTGACATTATTAGACACTGTTATAAGAATACGATATGAAAAATAGTTAAAGCACAACACAAAACATAAATATCTCAAAAATTATATAATACGAATTATTAATGTGTCAAAATTTATTATATATATAATATTTTATACATAATTATAATATAACAAAATACACGAATATAACATAGGTATATAAATTGCCGAAGCTGATTTTTCTTTCTTTTGTTGGGTGTTATTTATTTTCAACTCTTTTTTGCTAGTAACTAGATGCTACAAAGAACTGAGAAAGTTCCTTGCAATGAAGAATATGCATGATATATGTGAAGAAGCAAAAGCTCATTACATAACTCAAGTCTTACCCTTTGAACACCCAAGTCCAACCAGTAATCAAGGTCTGATATTAAAAAATTTCAGGCTAAACAACTGCTTCAGTAGGTATAGTCAGGTAGATCATCCAACATGAAGGCTTTAAACTGTTATAAAATAGAATTATGATGACTGATTAATAAGAGAAGAAGAGAAACGAAAAATACCTTTCTCGTAATGGCAGGGGAAAGTGACGGAAGGATATCAACAAGATGGGTCTTGATACGGTGCAAAGCATCCTTGGTAAGACCATGAGCTGCAAGCGTAACATCCCTCACCACACCCTCTAAGAAATGCCTAGCGTTCTCCAAAGCATCGGCAGGGACTGCAGCAGCAGCCAGTTTCTCCAACACCCTCTCCTTTATCATCCCAAGATTCCTCCTTATATCAGCTGCCAAAGCCACTCCCTTCATCATCACCATCTCCTTGAACCCTTTTTTTTTCTTAGCTTTTTTTGTGTAATAATGTTAACTTATGCAATCTTGTTCTTGTCTTGTGTTCACTTTGATCCTGATTGCATGGTGCAGAGACTGCACCCTCTTAATTGCTCCACCTTGGCAACCTGCAGTTTTTTATGGTAAGTGATGAGTTCTAGTGGTAGAGGTTTGCTCATTGGTAATTGGTGTAGGGGGAGTTTATCTATAAATCTTCAACTGTGTTGTTTGACATCCTTTGGTTTGGTTATTGATAATGATTTATTGGTTTGTCTGCCTAAAGAGTGAAGAATATGAAGGTGTGGTCTAGAGAGGACCGGAGCAAGAGGCTTAGCTCCTCTCCTCCTCCACCGTTAGTATTTAGTGTCGTTATTCAGACAATTATGTGTGTGTGTGTGTGTGTATATATATACAAACATGTACATATATAATATGTGTGATTGTTAATATATATCTTTAGGCTTAATAGATAACACCAAGAATTATCAGACTAATATTTTTCATAAATAAGAATCTTAAATTTATGTCATTAGTTTTTGTACTTTGAGAAAGAAGAAATGAATTTAGTGTTTTTTTTTTTAATTTTAATAAAAGAGAGATATACTTATCATTGAGCTTTATTTTAAATTTCAAGGATTTTTGTGGAGTTATTTATGAATTTGAGAACCAAAATTTCTAGTTAAAATAATATCTTTTCTCTAATCTATCAAGTCGAGTTGAAATATGCATATGGTAGTCATATGATCACTTGATATCATTATTTGGTAAACTGAAAAATTTTTAGTTTTAAAAATTTAAATTTTGATAATTTTAAATACAAATGCATATAATATGTGTTTATATATGACCTATTTTCGGTTCTACAAATGTATAATCTTGCATTTCGTCGTGGGGTTTTTAATTTTTGAGATTGTTAAATGACATAATTTTTTTAATTAATATATAGCATAACACATTAAAAAATGAATGAAAAAAATTATTTTAATGAAAAAAATTATTTTTATAATTATCTAATTTTATAAAATTATATTTTTAGCCTATTTTTAAATTTCACCAACTGAAATAATTAAAACATGTATTTAATCTAAAAAATTTAAATATACATGCAAAATTAAATTCAATACCAGCTCAAAGTAGGTTTAAACTGTGTGAATTTGATTAATCTAAATTCAAAAATCTTAATTTTAAAAAATTAATTATTATTTGACATGTGTCATGAAATTAAAAATTATGTGAATAATTCTAATTAAAAAAAAAAAGGGGGCTCGTGAGACCAAACGGAAACTATGAAATAGCATTAATGGAAGTCCAATTAGAAGTTGGGATTGAACTGGCTGAAACCATAGGTCCTGCCTTTGCTGGAGCAAATATAGTGAAAATATAAGAAGATGGAGAAGATTGTAGGGTTCGTCAAGAAGAAAACGGAGCCATGGGTTACATCGACTTAAAAGTGTTTATAAGTCAAGTTAGATTGTGATTTGAATTTTTTTTATGTTTTTATTTAAATTCAAATTTAGCCCAGTTTAAAAATATAAATTGTTATAAAAATAATAAAAAATAAAAATATATTTTTATAATTAAATTTAAATAAAATATTTTTATTATTAAATAATAATTTAAATGAAGTCCGATAATTTAAAATACTAAATATCTTATTTAAAGCCTGACCTCTAAAGATCTTATTTAAAGCCTGACCTGAATGAGTAATTTAACCCATGAGTTCTTTCAGTCTGTAGCTTCCATGATTATTGCATCTTCAAGTGGGCTAAGAGGAAAAGCAATGATCTTTTATGTAAATGTAAGATGAAAATAAGGAATTATTATGAGTTTTAGTTTTAGCAAACGTTATTAAAATATATATATATATATATATATTTTAGTTTACATAAGTATTTTAAGGCTTAGTTTAGCATTATTTGTTAGAAAAAAGTTTGAAAAAGTTTGGATTGAAAAAATGTACGTTTAAAAAGTGTGGTGAAAAAATTTGGTTTAAAAAACTTTTAAGTATTTAGCATTATTATAAAAAAAATATTTTGAAATGTTGAAATGTCAAAAAAAATATGTTTAAAATAATAAAAGTTCAGAGATAATAAGGTTATTTTATTCAAAAACTAATTTTCAAACCGCAAAAATTTTATTTTCTTGCCTTTTTGGATTGGGTTGCCAAACAATGACTTGAAATGCAGAAGCCAAAATTTTTTTACTCGTATATCATCATTTTGCTGTGAAAAGCAACTTTTTACCTCAAAAGCTATGCCAACCGTAATGCTAAATGGCGCCTAAATTGCATTAACTCTTTTCCCAATTGTCATTCCTAAATTGCATTTTTTTTGCTTGAATGTATTCCCTGTGTTCACATGAAAGGTTAAATTAAATTTGATAATTTTAAATATAATATAAAAATATGAGATGAATATGATAAATTTAATAAACACATAAATAGTATAATAAATACAATACTATGCATGCAAACGTTTAATAATTTATATTATATTTATATATATAAATTGATAAAAAAAAAGTATAAAACATAATACACAGGCACAAATAATCAATTCTTGTTTCAACTCCTCAACAGAATGGTAAAGAAGAATAAATTTCTTGCCGACCAAATTGGCCTTGCTTATACATCATATATTAGTACATAATGTTCATATAATCTTTTATAAATATATAAAAGCTAAAACGTTTACCATAAAAGATAATTGTCCTACATAGATAGTTTAACTTTTTGATACGTAAACAGCGTTAAATTCAAAAATTATTGATTTAATTATCTTAAATATAATTTAATTTGATTTAAATTTTAAAATAATTATGATGAATTATGCTTGGATTTTATTTAAATTTTAAATATTTCATCTAATGAATTATAATTTTATTACTTTATAAGTTTCTAATTGACTTAACTTTTACCTATTTATTTGACTACTACAAATAATAGTATTTACAAACCCTAAAAACCATATATTATTTCTACATTTTGTTTCTTTGTTTTGGTTTATATTGAGTTCATTTTAATTTAAAAAATCAATCAAGTTCAAATCGGAAACAAAAACTAATAATATTTTCAATAATTAACGACATACAAATTTCAATTAATTGTCAATAAAAAATTATTGTAAAATCTTTCATGTAAATATTTATTTTCCTTTTACGATCAAAATACATTTAATATTCATATTTACAATATTAATTATTTAATCTCTTATTTATCTTTATAAATAGGTGTCTCAACCTTCAATGACTACCAATATAGTTTGTAGGTTATTTCACATTTAGAATTTCATTTCATTTCATTTGTGTGTGTGTGTGTGTGTGTGTCTTTTTTTTTTTTTTTTTTTTTTCTATTTGAATCTATGTTCATTAGTTCCGTAAATATTGTACTTCCCATGGAATGGAAAATGTGAACATGTAATCGTTTTCAACATTGCATTCTTGTGTGATTCTCAATTTATTGACTATAATTTCTTTTTATCTTTTCATATTTCTTCAAGATAATTTTTCCAATTATTTTATAAAACGCAATTACATATATCTTTTATAAACAACGCTACATGCCTTGGTTAAACAACCTCCTCACTTTGCTTGATGGTGAATAGTATTTTTTTTAGATTTTATATATTATTATACAATAGAGGTTATGATTAATCTTTTTATTTTAAATTTTCATATTGTTTTTTGATTTGCAAGACTTTTTACGCCTTTTTTTCATTAGCCGATGAACTATTAAGTTATTTGGTTTGACAATGTTTGCTATTAACTTGATTAATTATCATTTAACGCTGCACTTTCTTTTTAATATTAGATGAGATACGATACAATTCTTTAAACTTTATCATAATTGCATATTGAAATTCAATATTTTATTTATTTTTACTTATTTTACATTAATTTTTATATTCTTTTATAAATCTTATTAGCAATATTACAATTGAATTTATATATATAATTGTATGCCCTATTTTTTAAGACAATTGACGCTTTAATAGTCATTCCAATGCATCACTAATTCTGTGAACCATATATTTAGATTGTTGTGGAATGGAATAACTAATCCGTAAAATTAAGTGTGCGCTAAGGAAGAATTATTATTTTGAAAAGAGGTTGAACAAAGAAACACTGATATTTGGGCTTTCAATTAAAGCCGAGGACTATTAAATGAGCCTGACAGCTTGTCTGGGTGACGAAATAAATAAGCCCATAACCTCAGAAATCATTCAAAGCCCAGCCCAAGATGTTTACTTCCGTCCCTGCTTCCTTGGTTCGTGCCGCTGCCTGCCCTTCTTGTCTTAAAAGCATTTGCTCTCTGCGTCTAAAGCTTATTCTTTCATTGGAGGCTAGAGAAACCAAGTTGGATGTTTTAACTTTGAAGATTCTTTTTTTCTGTTGGAAATTTTTAGTGTTGTTTAATGTTTTTGAATGTGGTAGCTTGTTGACTGTTTGTAAAAGTAGCTCTAAGCAGACATTGTGATTGGTTTTCCTTAGGTATTATCTTATTTATTTATTTATGGTTTTTTTTTCGTTGCTTAATGCTTAGTGCTTTCAGAAGTGAAAAGAAAACATTTTCTTTTACAAAAGCAAATATATATTTTAAAGGAATTCAAAATTGGAATTATTAATTATTTTTCTTAACAAACTGTATGATTTTACTTTCATTAAAAATGATTGTTATAATTATATCTTGTATTTTAATGGTTTGTTTATTATTAATCCATTATAGTTTGATATCTACCATTCACTAGTGATTTTTAGGAAGTAGAATGTAAGTAGCAAAATAAGCTATTAAATGGAGCCGTTTTCTTTCTTGTGTGCCAACGGCCAAACCTAGCATTAGGTTAAATTGTATTTTGCTGGGTATATAGGCGGCCTGAAAAAGCTAGGACTGATCAAAACTAACCGCAAGGTTAAAGACAAAGTTCTAATGTTCATGTCGATGTCTTTTATTTATATCGCAACCGTTACATTACGTAACGGCTATTTTGTAAAGGATTTGGAGGGTTTGCACCTTAAAACCACCGTATTGTCACCGTGGCTTCGAATTGGAACTACATTTGCAGCGGTAGCTACCAACAACGCACATAAAGATGGTTATAGTTACACCCAAATCTGAGTATTATATTCTTAGCTTACCGAAGAATATCACATCTTTCTTGATTGCTTATTTAGTTATAACTTTCTTTAAAATTTGGGTTTGAAACTGGATCTTTTCAAGAAATAGGGAGTTTTATTTTTGCATTACTGACTGCCTGCGGATGAAAATATTTAAAAGCCAAATTCAGTTTGTTAATTGAGACTGTGGGTTCCTGCTTCCATCATGCTTGGTCATGTTTTCTTCTTAAGCATTTTTTGGCATTACAAACACTAACAGCTTTAGTCAATATTCATAGATATACAAAACTTGTAAAGTAACAGGTTGAGAAAGCTTACGTATTGAAATATATTTGTGGTAGTGGGGCCAAGGCAATGTTGAAAATGGTTACACATGACGAATCAAGTGTTAGTCCACTTTGTATTTGTAAGGAAGTAGTTCCCTTTGCATAAGTGTTACTTCGGTTGGTAGGAAAATATATCCCTTTCTCCATTAATGAAAACTCGATCTTTGTGGTAAGAATTTGAAAAGTAAAATTTTGAATGCTTCAAGTCAGCGTAGAAGAGTGATTGTTTGGGAATAAGAATAAGTTAAAAAAAAAAGGAAAAAGAAAAAGAAAAGGAGCATATGACTTAAGGATAATATCGTATACCATGAAATACCAAGGTCAATGGTAGAATTATGCAAGGAACTTGGCTTTTGATTTAATTTATTTATGCAATTATCTTTAAGATGATATTTAATAGATCTGAAGTTCAAATTTTACTAGTTGCCAATACCAATCCTTTTATCCTCATGCTTATGGGTGTAATCGAACTCAGCTCCTATTCAATCGAGTTTCACTTTTAAAGTTTTAGTTCGATTCAAGATAGAAATTAAATTGCTCGAGTTTGCTTAATTAAGCTTGTTTACTTAGTAAAAAAATTGAACTCAGTTATCATGCTTAACTTTAAATTCAATTATTGTGCTCGATCTAGAATTTAAGTTTGAATTGAGATTTTTCAATACTAATTAAAACAAAAAGATAGAATTATGCAAGGAGATCTCCTCGCCTACAATTATTTTTTTTTAAATAACTAAAGTAAATATATATATACATATCATTTTATTTAAACAAAATTTTATATTTTTATTACACTTAAATAAGTCTTTAACTTTTAATTTGTACATAAATAAATTTTTAACTTTTAATTTATACTTAAATAAATTTTTAATTTTTAATTTATACTTCTATAATTTAACGTAAATTAATTTTTTATATAAAATAAAAAAATTATTTGGATGTCAATCAAAAGATAAGGGTTTATACTTTAATATTTAGCCTTTTATTAGAAGATTGGTTGGCAGAAACAAGTGGTTTGAGTTGTGTGGATGATCATTATCAAGCATGTATTTTTAATTTTTCTTTTTGTTTTTTCTTTTGGATGGGAAAAAAAATGAATAGCGATTATGAGTAGAGTTTTTTTATTTGTTATTAATTTATTTAATATTTGGGGGTGGGGGGGGCGCCGGGGGGCGCATGAACAGTTTCTAAAGTCGCTAACTTCTTGTTGGGTTCAAATGAGAAAACGAAGACTTATTCGGCTGAAATGTCCAAAAATAGAGGTTAACTTATTATATGGAGATATGAAATAATAACGGGCCAGAATAAAACGTTAGGAATTGCAAACAAAGGCTTGTGGTTTTCGGATCACAATTTAATAATGTTGATTCCACCTAATTTAACATTAATGCCCTATTAATTTAAAAAAAAAAAAAAGTGAGAGTTTTGCCGGCCTACGAATTGGCATTTTTAATGTAAACTCGTAGGCTAAGTCCAATTATACGTAGACATGTTTATATGAGGTGAAGACCTTAATTAGTGTATTTGGTTTTAAAAACGTTTTGTTTTTCATTTTCTTGAAAAAAAATTCTAATCTATTATTATTTATATATATATATATATATATATATATATAGTAGAATTGGTCACACCCATTGCATGGTGAAAGAAAAAATTTACATAAATTAGTTTGAAAAAAAAGAATTAGTATTTTTTAAATATGTATTTTTTGTTTCAAAAAATTTATAAAAAAATTAAAAACATTAATATATAATTTTATCACTTAATAAATTAATTTAATTACTTTTGTAAATTTACCAATTAAATTGATATCACTTTACTCGTGAAACTAAATTTAGTTAACTTTTTCATAATTAGTTTTAGATAAAATACAAATATTAAAAGATAGAACTTGGACTTTGGAGCTTATGCTCAATTAGAAATAAAAGATAAAGTAAGCTAGAGTTTTTATATTCTAACATTTACGAATACCCTAAATTTGAAGCAAATTAATCATGAAATAAATCAAAGTGGTTTCACTTTCTATTCTCAAAATCCCCTTCCCCAAATTAAAAAAAAAATAATAAAGAAAGAAAGTTTTACACTAAAAAGAAAAATGGGAAATAATAAAAACAAAGTTCCCATTAATCTTTTCGTTGAGAATGAGTGGAAAAACATGAAAATGGTGTTAATTTTAAATTTCAACTCAAAATTAGTTTTTGGGGTCAAACAGCTAAAAATGGTGTTAACTTCAAGGAAAAAAAGAGAAAGGAACCTACAAAAAGTAAAATTTATGAAAAAAGAAAATAAAATCTAAAATTTGCAAATAATCTCTTAGCCCATTGATTAAGAATGCGTTTAAATTTTATATATAAGCTTGGATTTAATTTCAAGCGTCTTCCTCTTATCTCCAATTTATCAAAAGAGAAAAAAAACTACAATTCAATACTTTTATCTTGATCTCTTTATATTTAAAATTTTTACGGTTGACAACGATTAAGAATGTCTTCAATTGTTAGTCTAATTTTGAGCATTCAGTCCTTGTAATTATAAGGTAGCAAATCACCAAAAAAAACAAAACAAAACAAAACACCTTGGATGGTATAAAATATAAAATGAAATACTTTGAAAATAATAGATGAACCAGTTCATAATTCAACTGAAATTCTGCCAAAGTATGAAATTAACCATAATGGTTTTTTTGCTCATCTCAAATTTTCAATTAAGTTAATCAATTAAATCTTTAGCCCTTTAGGGTGTGCAACCAATTAGGTTACCATGACAGATACTAAAGCAAGCTGCAGAAAATGATAGGCTTGAATGTGCAACCAATTAGGTTACCATGACAGAAACTAAAGCAAGCTGCAGAAAATGATAAGCTTGAATATATATCTATTATATATATATATATATTTCTATAATTAAACTCAAAACAGAAATCCTAAAAACTTAATTAATCGAGTAATTATATATCTTATACATTGATTTGACTTCCCTCTCGTAAAAGGTCAAAAGTTTTAAGCTAATTAATTTAATAGGTGTTGCTAATAACTTCTCAAAGGTAGTTGGTAAGATTACTATTAAAGAAATATCTTTTTAATTCAATGTAAAAATCGCCACCATATTCACCGTAAATTAGTGTGAGACCAATTCTATGCATCTAGATTTCTTTTGATTTAAGTATCAGGAAAAACATTTTAGACTAATCAAACATTATTAGTTTATCATTAATTACAAATTCTCAGATTTACTTGGTAAAAGGTAATTTTAGGGCAGACATATGGTAAAAATGTACAAAAAACTTCGTTACTAGTATGAATAAATAATACAAATTTGTAACAAATGAATACAAAATAGTAGTTAATGTCAAAAAAATTCATTCAATTAGAATCTCTTGACGCATAAACTAAAAATAAAAATTTTAATTTTTAGTGATTCAAAACCAACAATTTATAATTTTGCAAAGTATTGAAACATTAAAAGAAAAATGAAACTTAATGACACTAAACACTAAGTACATTCATCGGCAATCAATTGTGTTCATAGATAGCATAGATTCTCGAATGACTGAGTTTATCAATAGTTAGACTCGTATAATTTAAAATAAAAAGGAAAGAATATTAATTGAGAAATAAGTTAGATTTGATTCATGGTATATTTATGCTATTCAAGGATACGAAACTAGGCTCAAGATATATTAAATTTAAATGACACTATATATTAAGTATATCCACAATCAGTTGGATTTAAAATTACTATTATGGATTCATGAATAATCTATTCATGTAATTTAAAATAGAAAGAAAAAATAATTAATTAATATTAAAAATAAAAAATGTTAAAATAAAAAAATATATGAAAACAAACATTGTTAGAAACAAACCAAAAATTTAAATGCTAAATTCCTCAATTGAAGAGGAAATATTTATGACCAAATTAAAAAGAAATATTATCAACATGAATTTGAAATCGATAACTGAAATTTAAATCGTAGTTATAGATTTATAATTGTAAAAGAACTTTTAACAAAATGTCCTTATTTAAACAATTCATAGCATGATTGTTACATTTCATCTGAAATCATTAATAGGAGATAGTGACTCTGTTGGTACATTAATTCAATTAATAAATTAAAAAAAAAGATATTATCTATAAATATATGTGAAAATGTTAATCAATATCTATTGACACTAATTAAAGTAAAACAATCTAATTTAATAAAATATTTCCTTTTAAATTTAGCAAAAGAAGAAGATTGTTACTTTTAATTTCAAACTGCAACTTGAGGTTATAGAGTTAAATTTTGAGATGTGTTGGTGCAAGAATTAGTGAGAGGTTGATCAGCTTGCACAGCAAAATGATCTGTAAGACAAAAAGGATTATAAGAGGACTAGAGTTGATACTTGAAGGTATACGTCGATACTTAAATCAACAAAAAGTTATAAAGAAAAAGGCAAGGTAATAGAATAGGAAATATGTATCAATAATTGAGCTCTAGATTAAGAGAGAATATATCACCTTATATAGTTTACTTGTGTGACTTAGGGTTGACTTACCCTTAAATGAATTTTTGGCATAATGATTGGTCTAGGCCTTTATTAGGTATAGGCCCTAGTATATGGGGTAGACCTGCTCAAGGGCCGGGCTACCCGTCCGAGCCCGAAAGTCTGCCCAAAATTTGGGAGGGTATGGACAAACATAATAGGCCCGAAAAATGGGCCTGGATAAAAAAAAATAGGCCCGATTAAAAAATGGGTCGGGCCTTGGGTTTGACTTTCAAAGCCTGAGCCCGGCCCGGCCAGAT
>JBBYHL010000016.1:10064319-10077219 GCA_038381835.1 Adansonia madagascariensis | reverse complement strand
TATTTCGGGCCGGGCCGGGCTTGGGCAAGCATATTTAATGTTAATACCATGCTCAAGCCCGGCCCGAATCCGGCCCGACCCGACCCACGAGCAGGTCTAATATGGGGTATAACAATTGCCCCCAGGGTTGGGATGGTTATAAAGTGACCATATTCAGCCCTAAGTGCAGCAAGGCATTTTGCTTTTATTATGGCAAGCTATTGTTGGTGTGTAATGAATCCCGCCATTTTTTAATGGCAAGTGGGAGTGTACTGTTATTTAACGTATGTGATCACCTTTTAGATTTTTGGATTTCAAATTTTGAATTTTGAATTTCTTACTTGACTTGTGAAAATCATCATTATACAGCCATAGAACACCATTCAATGTTTGACACGTGTCACCATTGCATGGCTCAAGCCTAACATTCATGGAGCATTTATACCGATGGTTACGTCGAAGTTAAGGCATCTTTTTATGAAGGCTCTTATCTTATATGCAAGACACATAAGTTGTGTAATTACTTAAATATACTTAGGGTCCTTTATATGTATAACAATTGCCACGAAGTCTAAGGGCGGTTATAGAGTGACCATACTTAAGCCTAGTCAAGTCATATTGTTTTGTGTGCTAGGCTGTTTGGAGTGCATTAGTCAACCTATATAGCATGTTTGGCGACTGGCGGTTTGTCGAATGAGCATGTATATATGATAACTTGACACTATCCATTTATATGTTTGGTAGATTGATTAACCATGTGGGTCGAATGAGCATATATACATGGTAACTTAATGCTATCTGTTTATATGCTTAGCAGATTAATTGGACCGTGTCAATCAAATGAGCATGTCTAGCTAATAACTTGGCATTATCTGTTTGTAGGCTTAATAGATGATCATGCGTGTGCTAACGCATAAGAAAGCTTGACTAAGTCGTTGAAGCCTGAAAAGGCTATTGAAACTTGTGAGTTATACTAATATGATTGTCTATTAGCCACGAAGGCTATAATAGAGATATGGTAAATTATTCTTGGATGCTGTAATAAAGATATGGTAGATAAACATCGTAGGCAACACTGGAAATGTGATGGATTGGCCTTGTCGATCATAATAGACATATAGAAGGCTAGCCTTTTATGCTGTAAAAAAGGGATCTTGCCTTTGCCGGTGGAGATCATAGATTTCAAACTATAGTCGAGAGTTTTTACTAATGTCGTGAAAATCATTAGATAAGTTGGTAGGTTGTACTAGTGATATCTCGCTTATGTTGCAAAAATGATAGATCAGTTTACAGGCTATACTAAAGAGATCTTGTTATGTTGCAAAGATCATAGATTAGCTTGTAGGCTATATCAAGGCATATAATTCCAGGTATCACTTTATCTTATCTAAAGGATCATCCACCTCGATGATAAAAATTATTGATAACAATAAAAGTCTAATAAAAGAATGAGGTATTAAAGTTTGACAGATCATCTACCATGCACATAAAAGAAAAACATAGTATTAATAGTTATTTGGTATAATGAATAATAAAACTCAGATAAGTGGAATACCTAAAAGAACATAAGAGAATACTAGGAATCGAACACGTACCCATTTCTAGGTTTGAACATTTTGAAACCTAAACGAGATTTTGATTGTGAGCATATGGTTTGTTGATTCTTACAGATAACGCCAATCGTTAATGCAAAAATTTTCAAGAGGTTAACTAGCTTGTATAGCATAGAGATCTACAAGACCAAAAAGGTAAGAAAGCGCCGGAGTTAATACTTTGGGCATATTTCAATGCTTAAATTAATAAAATATTTTTAGAAAAAGGGAGATGGGCAGTAGAATGGTAAATATGTATCAATAATTGAGTTCTAGGTTAAAAGAGAATATATCATCTTGTATAGTTTACTTGTATGATCTAGGATTAATGAGTTTTTGGCATAATGATTAATTTTAGTCCCATATTGGGCGTGGACCTATCATATGAGTATAACAAGATGAATAAAATAAAATTTATTAGAAAAAGGAAAACTAGCTTCTGTAATGTAATGTTCAAGATCACACTCGAAAAAAAAAAAAAAAAAAAAGAACAGAGAAAGCGGAATAAAACAATAACACATATGGCCTTAAGTTTCGGTAGGTACCCGATACTTAATTCTCCATAGTCACTTTCATTAACCATAACTTATTCATATATTTCATCAGTAAAGTGGTCCTATAATTATATATATAAAGACATATATAATCTTATGAGGCAATAAACGTTATTTAATAGCTAATTAATCATCAATAAAAGAAAAAGTATACCTTGAAAATTATACAACATTTGTTTTCAAATTTCAATGTATTTATTGCAAAAATAGATGGCCAAGGCGTTCACTTAAGTTTGAACAAAGAAAAGTAAAGCATTTATTGTTGGGTCAATGCAAAAAGTACATAATGCTTAAAAATAATATGTAACAAACCAAAGTTGAAACATTGGTGATATAAATAAATAGAAAGTAGGAAGTTGGCCTATAGAATTCTTTTCAAGGTTAATTGCAACTAATTAAGCTAAGTTTGTGTTTTATATATACATATATGTATACGTTACCAATAGGATAGGTCCAACATGGATCGATCACCATGACCATGATTTAAGCTCAAAAGTTAAATAAATCCTAACCATATAGAAAGATAATGTTATTATAAAACTTGAAATTTAAACTAGTTGATTTATATAAATGTTATTTTTAAAAAGGGGTACTTAACAAATTTAAGATTTAAATTTTAGCGTATGTAGTCTAATTTTTTATATTTAAGTTGTGACTTCTCCCTTAAAAAAAAAATAATACTATTATATTCTTTCCTCCTATTATTTATTTGGTGTTGTGTGTATATATATATATATATATATATATACACAAAAGATTAAAATTAGGATAATGTCATTTTTATACCATTTTATTTTGTAGTAGATATGGTTAAATTTAGAAGTGGCAAGATGAACCTAAATCCGAAATTCCGTTCAAAAAAATCTGAGCCCGAACTTAAATCAAACTCAATTTAATTAAAAAGTCAATAGCTTGAACCTGAAATGGCCTGAACCCAAAATGATCCGAACCCAAAAGAACTTGAACTCGAAAGAACCCAAACCCGAAAGAACCCAAACTCGAAAGAACTCGAACCCGAGCCTAATCTGAATCCGAACCTGAATTGAATACTAAAAATAAATATGATGAAATTATAACTAAATATTTTTTATAAAGAAAAACTTTAATTACTAATTTTATTTTAATATTCTTTTAATAATTTAATTAAATATTAAAAACTTAATTTATATTTTATATATGATTAAACATGTTCATGAGTCGGGCCGAGCCACCATCCAAATTTTTTTAAAATCTCAAGCCCAGGCCCTTACTAAACGTGCCCAGACCTGCCCATTTAAGCAAAGACTAATATTCATCACATTAAAAAATATTTTTATTAATATTCATATACTTTATAATTAATTTTAAATAAAATCTATGTTATTTTAATTTAAAATCATTGTTTCAAGCCAAGCCAAGCTAGTCTGAAATAAAAATATGAGAACCTGGGCCTAGGCCTAATTGAGCTGAGTGAGTACCTCAACCCTCGAGCATGCCTATATATGATGAAATAATAATTTATTAAAAAGTAAGTCATATCATGAGTTTTAAAAATATTATTAATAAAGTATATCATCTATTTATCACATTTTCTTTAATTTAATTAGTTAAACTCATTAAATATTGAGAGTTTATGTATGTTAGTAGTAAACTTTTAAACATTTATTTGAATATTATTATTATTATTATTATTATTATTATAAGCAATGATAATTAGAATATGATAATAGTAGAACAAAGTAATAAGATAAATTAAAAAATATGAAAGCCATAATAGATAATACTACATCAAAAATAAAAAAAATCATATGTTAGACTAACAATTAGAACTGCCCACAGGCCAGAACGCCCATCCAGCCTAATAGGTCCGATATGAATAGGCCCGAGTCTCAGATTTTAAGTTTCATGTAAGCTCGACCTAAAACAGTTTTTTTTAAATAAAATAAAATATTTTATTTAAATTTAATAATAAAATATATACATATTAATATAACAATAATTTTTTGATATTATGAACAGTGATTTGTGTTTAAATGGGCAGGCCAGGCCAAATTCGACTCTAAACTTAAAGTTTAAAATTTTTCAGGCCATGGCTAGGTTCATGGAATCGAACTAATTTTTTTTGAGCTGGATTGAGCCAAATTTAGGCTTGGGCTTAGAATTCAAAATTATGTAAAAGTGATTATATTTAACATAAAATAAAAAATGATATAAAACATACTCGAACCTAAACCCAAACCTGAATTGACTCGAACCCGAATTAATCCGACCCCAAGAGAACTCGAACCTGAATAGGCCCAAACCTGAATTAACTTGAATCTAAAAAATTTTAAATCTGAAATGATCCGACTCAAACCCACTTGAACCCACCAAATTGCCTGTTAAATGTAGAATAAGATGATTTTTTTATTTACATTTTTTATATATGCTAACGAAGGGACTCTCCTGTCATAAGCATTGTTAAAAGAGTAGTGCTCTTTTTTTTTTTTTTATAAATATTTCCCTTCCTTTTTTTTTATTTAATTTGTTTGTTTTTTATTTAGTATTTATTTTGATAACGTTTGATAGAATAATTTATCATTTTAGTAATAATAGTATTTGTTTTTCGGTATAAAAGAGTTCAAACGAAGGAATTAAGGAAGGATTGTAAATGTTAGAATTAAATTTTAAACCTATTAAATCTCACATTTTAAAAATGATTATATAAATTAATTGAATTAAACTCTGAATTCATAATAATATTTGTTATAGCGAGTGTTCGCACACTAATACTTATCCATATTTTAAGATATAGTTGTATATATCTTAAAATTGAATAAAATAAATAAAAATATATATTAACTAAAATTTGCATTAACATAAAAAATTTGTTTCATAAGCAAATTATATCAAATTTTTATAAACTTTTTTATTATTTTAACTAAAAATTAATTATAAATATCAATATTTCAATGTAAAGTTTTTTTATTTATTAAATAAGTTGATTTATTTGTTAAGATTAACGAAAACTTAGAACTTTTAAAACAAGACAATGGAATCTAAACTTGTAATTCCTTTTATTATTAAATTAATAAATTTAAAGAAAGTGTTTTAATGAATTATATTTCTTCCTTTTAAATTAGATAAATATTATTAATAATAAAAAATATATAACTAATGATAATTTAAAAATATGATGAATAATAACAATTATTTTTATTAGTTCAAAATATTTTTCATATTCTTACATTATATAAATCATAGATAACTTATCAAGTGAAAACATTAAATTGTAATAATAGAGTTATATAAATTCAGTTGAACGAATAGTTACTCAGATAAACAAACGTAACAATTATATAAGTATTAGTTCAATTAATATTTATGTGAATAATTATAGGATATTTTTTTTTTTTGCGAATTCAAAATTTATATTTGTACTATAAAGTATAAATAGTAAATTTACTTTTTTAAAATTTAAAATTCATAAGTTCTTAATGTGATTAAATTAAGATTGAAATAAATATATTTATTAGTTTATGAGTAAATATAACTGATATAAAGATTATAATTTCTTTTATTTAGTAATTTGGATTCCAAAGTCAACAACATATAGTAATTTCATTAATATTTTTAATCTTTAAAAAAAATTATCCTATAAGGCAGCACCGTGAGGGCATGTACAAAGCTTGTTATTCGCCTATTTTATTTATACTATTGTATACAATATATATATATATATATATATATGCATATAGCTTGCTTTGAGAAAAAAAATGATTTTTTAGGAATAAAATAGGAAAATGAGGATATCCAACCTGCAAGTTATTTTATCTTATAGGACTAAAATGATCTTTGTTTCTTTGGTTTTCAGAATTGTATTCATTATCCAATTGAAGGGTTAATTAATACTAAAGTTCTCTTTTGCTATTTTCATTTTTGGCAACTTTTGTTCTAATTAAAATAATCATGCTTTGTCTACGGGAGTAGAACCCTCAATTTCATGTTGAATGACTGGGAGCTTCTTCCTTTGTTTACTGAAGAATATTCAAAACTTTATCTTGAATGTTTGAAAGAAATTAAAAGGAAAAAAAAAAGGTTGAATAGATTAAATTTAAGGAAGGAATAAGCTGGCAGGTATGTTGGCGATGATCAGCTATACATATAAGGATAAGCATGCATACACATATACATATAATACAGCTATCTGGGATCGATGTAACTGTCTAACAAAACCATGTTTTTGACATTATTGATTATAATACTTCCATTTCATTTTCTTTGAAAATGAAATTGGGGTTGAGACGTCTATTATTTGGTTCTCTTTTCTCTATAAATTCCCTATTGAATCTCTAATGCAAAACCCAATTATCAGCTGTCTCTCATATCTTAGTCGTCGGAAATGGGATCAGTTAAGGGAGATTTCACGGTGGCAGTGAGCAAGAAGGAAGTGGTAGCAGCACCTGTGCCATTTCAACAGCACTGGCTGCCATTCACCAACCTTGACTTGCTTCTGCCACCGCTTGACGTCGGTGTTTTCTTCTGCTACAAGAAACCAATATTCCTCGGCAGCCAGGTGACGACTAGCTTTGGTTCCATGGTTAGTGTTCTGAAGAAGGCCTTGGCTCAAGCTCTTCTCGCCTACTATGCTTTCGCTGGCGAGGTTGTCACCAACGCCCTGGGGGAGCCTGAGCTTCTTTGTAACAATCGAGGTGTGGATTTCGTCGAGGCTTATGCGGATATTGAGCTTCAAAATCTCAATTTCCATAACCCTGATGAGAGCATTGAAGGCAAATTCGTACCTAAAAAGAAACATGGTGTGCTCTCAGTTCAGGTAAGTTGTCATGACTCATGAATATTAATTATTATAGATGAGAAATCCCTGTAGAAGTTATAAAGATATAAATACATAGGCTATGTTATCTCCACTACACTGAGTGACTGATGCGAACGCATGCCCAGCTTTGATATATTTAACGTATCATCTTCCTATATTCAGATTTAAATGTGTGCCGATCACATATACCAAAGCATGAATATTTAAAAAAGTAAAAATCAAGTAACATAACACTATAAAATAAGATATATTTAGAGATAAAATAGGAAGACTTTTTATCTTGAATTTAGTAAAATTGAGACAGATGTTATCTTGAGTTTGATAGTATTAAGAACTAATGTTATTCTTAAAATTTTTTAAAGATAGTTTTAAAGGATGATTGTTAGAGACGTTTTTTATCCTTAAAACTTTTATGAATAATTTTTTATTTTTTAAAAATAATTATTGCTCGTCCTCAAATCTTCTAAATATTTAGTGTAATATGGGTGAAGCTATTTGGGATTTACTTGGGTTTTGAATAAAATCATAAAAAGATTCCTATAAAAGAATGATAATAATATCAATAAGTTATGTAAAAAAATTCAATATAAAATTAAACCAAATTCAAGCACATGGTAAAATTTTGATATGCAATGTAAAGTTTTTTTTTAAAAAAAAAAATCATAAAAATTATATAAAAATTATGCAGATAACTTCAATTATGAAAGGCAACTATTTGTCACGAGACTTAGTAATTACTCTTTTAAAAAAAATGAAAAGAGAAAAAATGGAAAAAGAAATAATAAAAGTTTACAATAATAAATCAAATTATCTTGGCATTATATTTTTTGATAATTCAAGATTTTTTTAAAAAATTTATCTCGGCATTATTTACGTAATTTTTAATTTTATATCGTGTGTCAAATAAAGATTTTTTTTAAATCATATTAAAACTCAAACAGATTTAGGCCTATTTTGTTTTGGGTTTAACCTAATTTTAGTAAAATTTATTTATTTATTTGTTTTGTTTATTTTTTTATTTATTTACTTCATTTAGTTTTACATGCATATTTAAAATTTTTTAGATTAAATAGATATTTTTAATTAATTTAATTAGTAAAAATAAAAAGTAAAATGTGCTAAAAAAATATAACTTTATAAGATTAAATAATTATAAATATAGTTTTTATTATAATTATTTTACCATATAATTTTCGTAAGGTTTAGTATAAGTGGGAATCTAACCAATGACGAGCTAAAAAAACCTATGAGCATATTATTATCAATGAATTATATTATAATTTTTAATTTTTAATTTTTATAATTTATTAATGTGCAATTATTAATTTACATTCACGAAAATCGGATAAAATATTATTTTAATAATTTTTTTATGTTTTATGCTATACATTAAAATAAAATATTTAATTCAATAAAATTTCTTATATTTTACGTTATATGTAAATTAAAAATTATATAAAAACCTACAACGAAGTGTGGGATTGCACGCTAATATCACTTAGACGGAACCCAGCTCGTCGTAGATTTTACTCTTCGCGTTTTCTTTGCTGGCTATAATTGCATTAGTTGGAATTTAATTAAAATAGCATAAGTCTTATGGAGCAGGTTTGAAAATTACATGACTCAGCAACCAAATACACATTATTGGAGGTTGAGAAACTCATAAAAAAATGGTCCAAAAAGAACTTAAATCCTATTAAATTGGTAAACGTTTATTGAAAATTATTTTATTATCGTGAAAAGAGTATTTCAAGTTCTGTATTATTAAATTTAGTATTTTAATCTTTATACTTTTAAAATTATAACAAATAAAAAAAATAATTAACTCTGTTAAAAAAATAATTAAATGCCAATAAAATGATGAGATGTCATGTGATGTGAAATTTAAAATTTTATATAGAAAAATAACCCTAACCTGACCCTAAACCTAAACCTAAACCTATTTTTGTATAAAATATCAAAATTCAGCATCACATAATATGTCGACATTTTATTAGCATTTAAACGGTTTTTTTAATATTGTTAACTATTTTTCTTTATTTGCTAAACTTTCAAAAGTATAAAAATTAAAATACTAAATTTAATAATATAAAGATTAAAATACTCTTTTCACTATATTAGAAAGACTTTTAGCAGACTTTTACCCTATCAAATTTAATTTATTTTGTTTCTTTGTCATATTATCATGCAATGATTGAGTTATAATTGATGTTAATAATTGTACGTGCTTAAGTTAGGTAATCAATTGTACTAATTAACGGAGAAACTTAAGCTTGCTTCAGAT
The DNA here is from genome assembly GCA_038381835.1 of Adansonia madagascariensis. Lineage (NCBI taxonomy): Eukaryota > Viridiplantae > Streptophyta > Magnoliopsida > Malvales > Malvaceae > Adansonia > Adansonia madagascariensis. The sequence goes on along the minus strand of JBBYHL010000016.1, from coordinate 10,068,015 downwards.
TAGGAGACATACAAGTAAAGATTTGTTTACCCTTTTTATATCTGATTGGTAGATATTAAGACTCAATGGGTTAGATTGCATAAAAGGAAATGTATGCCCCTCCTCTTTGCCTTTTACAATAACCCAATTTCAATATTCGAACCTTATCCTTTTAATTTAAGTTTCGAGATATATAGACATTTAGAATTGTTGTTTTAGTTTAAGTTTCTAGATGTAAGGACTAATTTAGAACTGTAAAAAGTATGATAAAAGAAATATAATTTAAAAATTATTAAGTGTTTTGATATTATCTATAAAAAATTGCTTTTGTAAATTGAAATGTAAAAAAAAATATAAAATAATAAAAATTTAAACAAATAAGGATAATAAAATTATTTTACGTTTAAAACCAACTTTCAAACAATAAAAACATCATTTTCTCGACATTTTGATTTAGTTGCCAAATCATTATTTTAAAAATAAAAAATACTTTTTTTATCCGTTTAATATTGAACTTGTAACGCAAAAATTGTGTTAACCCCGACGATACTAAACTGGCATAATTGTTAAAACATACAAACTAAAGAGTGATTGCTTGATTTTTTTTTTTTTTTAATTTGTTTCTCTCTTTACTTGAAGTAGCTAACCTCATTATCCAGTCTAGGTATATGTGTGTGTGTGTGTATATATATATATAAATTATTGGATTTGGACTAATGTGTAAACAATAAAGTCTTGCTTTAGGCATAATTTTTTTATGCTTTTTGACTTGGCTTTATTATCAGTTAAAAGACATCAATTGTATTAATAAATAGTATTTTGTTTAATTTTAATTTAAAATATATTTTAAGAGATTAATATAATTTTTTTACTATTTAAATAAATATAACAAAAATAGGTAAATTTGTCACAAACCTAGGTTTCTAATACATAAAACGAGCCGACCCAATTAATGAACATATCGAATATCTTTTATATATATACTAGATTTGACACACTCATAATATTGGTAAAAGATGCGTTTTATGATGAAAATAAAAGTTATTTGATAAAAAAGTGCAAACTGTTAAAAGAAATAAAAAAATTTTCAAGAATAAAAATAGGTAATCTTTTAAGAGTGAGTAGTTTTTATTTTAAATACTTACATTTAAAAAGAGTTAAAAATATTAATATCCTCAATTTTATTCTTTCTGTTATAATTTTGTTTTAACTTTTATATAAATTTCTTAATTTCGTTATTGTCACTTGATTTATGATATTTACTCGATTAGAGATCTTATAATAAGTGTATATATATATATATATATATATATATAAAATATTATTTACCAGAATTTGGTCTTTCCGAACGTAAACCAACTAATCTTTTTTAAAAAAAAAAAATTGATTCTAAATTTTTTTTAAATTACATTATGTTTTTAGTAGAGTACTGATTTGGTCATTATTTTTTTGTGTGTGTTTTGGTTGCCTAGCATTAAGAGACGTCAAGATTTTGTCAAGGTTTAACGTCTTATTAACAAATTAAAAAATCATTTTCATACTTATATTAGAAGTTAAGTGAATAAATATGCAAGGGGGATAGCAGTAGGTAGGTGCTTTGATTTCTTTAAAATATTTTAAAATTTTAAAAATACTTTAACTAATCAATTGCAGATATGATAAAATTAAATTAGATTCTCAAATTTTTTATATACATCCCGACCCTCTCTAATTTTCATGCATATATGTCGTTACTATTGAATGTCTTAGTAATTAAACTTGTACCACTAATATAAAAATTTCATAGTATGAAATGGTATTTTGTCCCATTTTGTAACCCATATTACATATAATATATATATATAATTTATATTTGATGCACTGACAATATATATATAAACTCAATAAATTTTTTTAAAATGCAAACAAAAAACTTTATTTTTAATGAAATGATATCATATGGTTCACTAATAGTATATAGATTTATATTTTATTAATGCATCAAATATATTTTTATATATATTATAATCCAAACTTGGTCATAAAGTTATTATCAAACTTTAAATAATTTATCCTCTCTCTATATAGTTTAATTGTTCAAGTGTGTACGAAAATGATATTGAATGTATACTACAAAATTTAAAAAAAATTAGGGTGATATAATTATCACTAAAAGATAAAAAATCGTTATTAACAATTATCCTTTAAATTTTTGTCTCTAAAAAATTTTTGAAACCATATTCTTTCTTGATACCGTTAAATTAAGGATAATATTTGCCCGTAATATTATTAAATTCAAAATAATGAAAATATTTATTTTTTTGGTCTCTTATTTTGTCTCCAAATATACTTTGTTTTATTGTGGTAGTTGGTACTTCCTATCATCTAACAATTAGATTGGTAAAAACATTAGAATATTATTGATGAAAATCTTGGAAGTTACCGAGTATCTATTGATTAATAGTATAGGAAGTTTGATGGAAACACAAATAAAGATTATTAATTAGGTGCTTTGACTTATTCTGCTAACATCTACCAACGAGGATAAAATGACAAAGGAAAGTTCATGATATTTATTTGACGACTTTAACATTATTTTATATACCAATTATTATATGCAGAATCTGACAATTATTAATAGTACTGATCTTAGTCCTACAATTCTATCATTCTCACGGAGTAATTAATTAAGCTAAATTGTATAAAAGAGTTTGGCATGGATGTGGTTCATATTCGCGACTTTCTAGCAATACAATTTTCTGACTTGGTTTACGTCAACAACAAATTATATATTCACTTGCTAATATAATTGCTTGGCATGTTTATCCTACATAAATAGAACTAGAGTTTGACACAACCTGCTAGATGAAAAAAAATAATAATATTTTTTGAAAAAAAAATTGACAATTCTTTTATAACTGAATAGTTCTATTTATTCTTTGGAAAATTGGATAATTTTTTAACAATAATTAGATATTTTTTAAATAAAAATATAAAAATTTGAGAGACAATATCTTTATCTTATTTTTATATTATTTTATATATTTAATTTACATTAATTAAATTTATATCATTTAACTACTAACGTCAAATTGAATTAGCCAATCATGTCGATAACATGTAACGATTGTGACATTTGTCCTAACATAGCTTTGTTTCATTAATGCCGTGAAAACAACGGAATTGATTGGAATCTTGTCTTCAAACTGAAATAAATAGTAAGATTCCTTGAGACGGTCCTTTGAAGAATGTATTAAACTTGATTTTTTTTAAAAAAAAAAATAGTGGTGCCACTTGCGGGTTTGGTTGGATAAGATTTTGGGTTTAAAAAATTTAAAATATTTGAAATTTGAATTGTATTTAATGTTTTGCATTTAAATTTTTTGAATTTAGATTAACTTGTTGAGTTTTAAAAAAAATTAATTTAATTTTTAGGTATTCTGAGTTGTTCAAGTTTGAAAATGTTCACATTTAAGTTTAATTCTGACCTCGATATTCAAGTTATTGACATTTCTAATGATTACATCTGCTTCGGGTTTGGAAAAAATTATTGAATCCGGATAAACTTTACCAACTCTACTGGAAAAAAAAAATCTCTTTCGTTTCATACACCCCACACTAATTTTTTTCAAAATTACATGTTGTCAAATGGCTAGACTTGGTGAACGTTTGATTTTTACAGGCAACCGAACTTAAATGTGGCGGTATAGTGGTGGCATGCACATTTGATCATCGAGT
>JBBYHL010000016.1:10037007-10051115 GCA_038381835.1 Adansonia madagascariensis | reverse complement strand
CTTATTCATTCTTGGCTCTTTGAGATCATGTCCATATTTAAAACACGCACTGACGCAAAATAGCTCGCGGCATAAGGTTGCATGTTAAACGGTGGTTTAATTCAAGAAAATAATTTACCGTCCGATCGGACATAAAAAAATGACATTTCTCTTCGATTTATTGATGAGCCATGTATCTGTTTAATTGAACAACACGTCTAACAATATATACGGTTATAGATCTTTTTTCTGTAAAGATATGCTAGCTTATAATATATAAACCTGACAATTCAATATCTGTCATGATTATGTATTTTTTCATGTAATAATCATATTTAAAATATTTTTATTTACATAAATTTTGAAACATTACCATATAATTTGATTATTTTTCGATATTATTTATATAAATGTGTCTAATATTGCTAGCTCTAATAGTTTTACACTGGATTATCTGCAAATAATTGCCCCAAGAAGTGTTTATTCTGACATTATTGGCTAAAGAAACTACAACAGCTAGAACACTTGCAGTAGCCATGAAGAAAATGTACAGCACCCAAATAAGTACGTCACTCTGGATGCGAGGGAAAACACCAAAACTGCAATGACTCTAGTCTTTCTCAAGGATGCTAAAAATTCACTTTGGTGGGGATTCAACCTAATTTTTGTAGCTTAGTGCGTGTATAATTCAGATTAACAAGCAAGGTAAAGATGAAAAGCTAATATAGACATCATTGGACTGAAATTTTGTCAGGCAAGAATAAGTAACGGAAGCGTGAATCGAAGGGAAGAATGCCACAGTTACGGGAACCGAGAAGGCTTTGCCTCCTTTGTGATATGCATTGCTCAACAAAGGCAGCTTGATTGGGCGGAAGGTAATGAGATATCCATACAGCCAAATTAGAATCATCCACAAAGGCCTTAGCAAAGCAGTGCAGTAATTTTGGCACTAATAGCTTCCCTTTGCTGCTAACGCCAACTGAAGCTTGCACAAAATCGCGTTGAGCTTCTTCAAGCTCCTCCCTAACATTCTTAGCAGTGTAGATTCTCACCTGGCATTTTTACCTCACTTGTTATAAACACTACAACCCACAAGAACCAAAATGACACGTGTGTTTGTGTGTGCATGTAGAGAGTAATCAAAAGATCAACATTACCGCAGGTGATGAGTACATCCCAGAACTAAGTGCAAAAGATACAAGTGGTTCATATGCATCAATTGCGGACTTGCGTTGCTCATCTGACACCCTCAGTTTGTGAAGGGCAAGAAGCAAAGCCTGACAGAAGTTGTTACATTTCTTAGTTGTTACCGGGCATTAGTTAGTGAAGTAGGAGAACCAAGTAAAGAAAAACAAGTGCAACAACATAACAGAGAAAAATCCATACAATTTGCGGTCTATGCAAAGGTGGTTTCATCTTCAGAATGACATATTCGATTGCAGCTGCACTGAAGGAGTAGCCTCCAACTGTATATGCTGCCTGGAAGAGTAAAAACCTTTCATCAGAAATAACTACAAAAATCTAAAAGTAAACTAAAATTGATAATCATCTTGCATTTCTCCATTTGAAGTCACCCTCTGATGTTATTTCATGCAGACAGATATATAAATTAGATACAAATATAAAACATAGCAACTCAGAAATTCCAGAAGAAATGAGATTGCGAATGAAGAGACTCCATTATTCATTGCCTGTTGAACCATGAAGTTTCTCTAAAGTACTAGATTTGAACATTAGAGGGCATACATATATGAAGGACTTAATGTTAATTATTCCCTTTCATTAGTATCGCTTCTTTAGGAGGAAAACTCTACTTTTTTTAACCATGATTATGTTACCTGCACTCTATACACTCACAAAATACAAAAAATGGTATTAGAAATCTATTTTGCTCCGACTCTTCATCTTTCTTGAAATACCCGTATCCCTATATGGCCCTCCAAATACATGGAAAACTTCAGAAAAAAATGAACATTGCTGTGTCCAGCACAGATCCGTATCCTGCACTTACACCTGAGTAACATGGCCAGAAATAATTTAGGTTTTGGTGGAATTATGAAATTTTCCATTAACTCATCTAATATAGTAGTCAAAAATTACTTAAACCACACATGGGCGATTTCGAAAAGTTGTATAAGGGACACTAGAAAGGAGATAATTATATGCAATAAGAATTCTAATACGATAAAGGTAGAACAGACAGGCATCTAATATTTAACACAAAGGGTCCCACTTGACACACTGCTATAAAAGATTAATCAACAGCCTGGAACCAACCAGCTTGGGCTACTGTTTGCTTCCTCAGCAGAATTCGTACCCTATAACTAATGGCATCTACATATGTCTGTTGATTAATGATTCAAAATTATTGACTAAAAGCTACCACAGGCTCTCCAGAATAATAGAAGGTTTTATTCACAGAGTATGAAGAACAAAGAAATACTAGAAGCAAAGTTCGCAATTCAGTGCCTGTCAAAACAAGGCACAGAGAGCACCATCAAGCTGACTATGGCACTAATAGATGGACCAGATGGCAACCAAACTAAGCAGCATGGAGATTAAATGGATGATATCAATGTTACTCGGAGATTGGTGTGTCAGATACGGATATGTGTCCAATAGGGATACTTCAAGAAAAAGAAAGAGTTATAGCAACATAGGATGATATATTGAATACAACACAATAACAGCTTCCCCTTTCTGAAGGGGGAAATGGCAAGTCCCATATCAAACTAGTTACAGATGCTAAAAGATAGTAGGATAAAAGGTTACTATGCCATTTGGCCCTTGTACCATAACCCGATTCAAAATTTGGGACCTAAAGAAAAAAACATTCACAATTTGGCACCTGAACTATACTTTTGTTAAACACATTAATCCAAAGCTTAACGGTGCTAACATGGCATTTTTTTCTTAACCAATATAACGGCGACATGTGGCATTGCTAACATGTCAACAATGCCACATCAGCATTTTTGAAAAAATAAATTTTAAAAATAAATAAAAATAAAAAATTTTCTTAATTGCTGACGTGCCATTGGTGACACGTCAGCATGCCACGTGTCACAATTATATTGGTCAAAATTGCCACATCAACGCCATTAAGGCCTTGGACCAAAATGTGTAATACATTTTTAGTTTAGATGCCAAATTGTGAAAATTTTGTTTAGGTAACAAATTGTGAATCAAGTTATAATACAAGGGCAAAAATCGTATATTAACCCTAAGGTAAACAGATAAAACTAGAAAAATAAACCCAAATATAGATTCGAGTTACTCATTCGACAATTCATACCTTTTGCATCAAGGAGAAGAGCTTCAAGTCACTTTTTGGAACTCCATATGCTAAGTAAGCCTGTTATAATGTGGACAAAACAGAACAATATTGTCAAGCTGAACTTGTCCTTTATATGAAACTCCACAATTCTTGTGAATGTAATTTAAAAAATAAAAGTTGCAAAAGAAAAATAAAGAACCCACATGCATGATTAGAGCGTTATACAAGTTGATCCAGAACGCAAACTTCTCATTGCAACTCAAGTGTATAGGATTCACTTTCGCCAGTTGCTCCACAAGTGTTCTGTTTTCCAAACAATTAGAAGCACAACAGTACTGAATCAGCTATAGTCCCGTACAACAGATATGCTATTCAAAAAGGAACATAGTATTTTAAAGGTTACTAACTTACAAATTTTTCATTTATTTATTTTAAAAAATAGAGTAAGATCCATAGAGAAAGAGAAAATGTAGACATTCTACTCACGTTCTAATCACTATGTTTATAACCGATTAGGCTATTAATCTATTCTGGCAAATCTGTGCCCATGAAAGTAAATCTCTGGAGTTTCAAAATCCCCATTTGATAATCATTTGCTGAGTGAGAGAACATATAATCAAAAAGGTTTCCCAAGCTTACCTGAACTTCCTTAAGGCCCCAGATGCATATTCCAGCTGCTTCTTCCCGACAGACATCCAAGATACTTCAGTTGATAAGCCATAGTTTCCAATTTCAGCCCAGCTTAATTTTCCACGTACTCTATAGGGATCAAAGGAATTCTCAGAAGCCAAAACTTCAGAGTTGCTTTGAATATCAATTTGTGGGCTCTGCACCCAAGATGGAAACATTGAACGTTCAGATGATGACCACCAAGATGAATTTGACAGATGTCCCCGAGGTGATAGAGTTGAGCTGTGGCTTTTAAATGCTGATGATTTGGATGGTATAGCTGAATCCGCAAGAGATATAAATATATTTCTCATGCATCTTACCATCTCTTCTGATAATTGGTTAGGGTGATCCCAAAGACCTTTAGGCGGTATCCCTCTTGAAATCTCCTCAACATGTGGAGGTTGAAGAGATTTGCCATCTGTCTTTGCAGATATTTTCTTCCCGTCAAGATGCAAAAGCATTTTATTCTTCTGTAAATTATAATTATTAAAAGCTCAATAAAAACGTTCTGCAGTTTTCAGTACTAATCGTTACTAAAAATAAATATTTTCATATCTATTATGCATTTTGATAGAGATAGTTCATAAAACAAGATGTGCAAATAAGATCCACCATAGGACTTTAATTGTTCCCAAACTTGTACCATAGAAAATTCAATCTCAATCTTCTATTACATTTAAAACTATGCCTTCCCCTAATGAGTCTCAAAGTGGATCTAGTTTCTAAATAAGGTGTGATTTTCATTCTTCCATCCCTGTCTGGATCAAGTCATGTTACCAGTTAATAGCTGAAATGCATTAAAATCTTTTCTTGCAGTGGTTCAATATTTTGCCTCTCATTTATATGGATGGCCACTTCCACTTTTCGGTAAGCTGACTTCTCAAACATAATAAGTTTCTTTCTTAAGGTAACAAATCTTTTGACCTGTAGAACAAAAATTGCCAGAGCAATCCTCTGAACGGCAAACTTCTTTTGCGAACAAAAGCATACTTTTCTTCGTATCAATTTGAATACCATATGTTCAATTTCAATCTGTCTAATGTCACCGTCATGCTTTTGGATGATAGGCAGGTGTTCGAGATAACAATTCAAGAAAAGTTATAATAGATTTTTGTTTCTAAAGGGTAACCAATCTTAGTAAGTTCCTTTTATTTTATGCTTTCTTGAGTTTATGTTAGAGTATTCTTGTGATTTCCAGATTCGCTCACAATTTCTAGCCTAGGTTCTATTTTCAAAATTCCATGTGTTAGTAGGTTTTATTTATAGTTTAAGAGTTGCCTTAAGTCACTTATAACAGATTTCGGTTTGAATCTCAAGTACGTACATGAATATGGCTAACTCCATACCATAAACAACCAAATAATCTTTTTCAAGTTTTGGAAATAAAAAGTTTTATATGAACTCCAGTAGCTATGTATTATATTTTGAATTGTGTGAAATAACCTTAACGCTTTTTAAGTACACATCAACTATGTAGACCAAAACATGAAAAGACAAGGAGCATAGAGATTGTATGTATACTAGCAAGAAAAATTACAAAACAAAATTTAAAATGAACATCATGATATGCAACATGAAGTTTTCCGAAGTTCTCTTCAATCCTAAACTCAGATTTTGGTTATAAAATGTAGATTAGATGAAATACTTACCAAAGCTTTCAGTTAAAAGAATTTAAACTAATCTGCTTTAAAGTGGAACCAATTTTTATTAAGTCTGATGCACTACAGCTGTCAACATAGATATGAAGTCGAAAGCAATGTTCTGAGGAGGCTCGAAAGAAGCTAGACATATACCTCTCTTACTGACTCTGTAGAAGATGATTCACCAGTAGATTCTGATGGTTGCTCCATAGGCTCTTGGCATGAGTCATCTTCTGAGGAATGATGTAATACAGAATTTGAGTGCTGCAAACGCCTTGATGAAGGTGAAATCTGGTTAACAAAGGAAAATTTCATATTTACAGCCAAGATATGAGAAATTATACATGCAATACTTTTGTGATGTCACCTTCATATCACCTAATCTTGTATATATATTTACAGTAGTAATAAGTTTATCATTAGGAGCACAAATCAAGGCTTGCAAACCACGTGAAAAGCCTCAGAGGTTAGTCAAAAAGGAAAAAAAAATGCCATTGCTACAAACAAAAGCTTAATGGCATAGTAATGCTAGAAAATGGCTAAAGCCATGCACCCACATTAACGTTTTTATCAGTTGTTGGTTGGTAGTGTCTGGCAGATGATGCCTCTAGCCCCTCTAAAACCTCATTCCAAATGGCTTCCATGACGGAGCCAATGTTCTTAGTTATTGAAGCCCAACTCAGAGAGTGACCTAGAAAGGGAGTCAGTCACCCAGTGAGCAGTTCAACCATTGGGTCAACAATTGAACCGCATATTCGGTTTTGTATTTAAATAAGTTTATATAGTAATGTTATTATTCATTTAAATAATAATCAATATTTTAAATATAAACACAAAATATAATACTGGAATCAATGTTTATAAAGGTTTGATTCTTTCTTGAGACCAATGTTCAAAACCCATCCATTAGTGACATTTCAGTGCTTTTAACTTTTTTTTTTTAGTCAAAATCAGTTTAACCATTAAGGTCAATAGCATGTAATGCAAAATACACACACACACAAAAACAAAAAAAGGGCCAAGTCATTTTCTTATCAGGCCCTACAGGTCCGGTCCTAGGGCTGGCCACCGATAAGCAAATTTATTATAATTGAAAACATTGAAGAGCTCACCTGACACTCTACGCCCACGAACCTAAGGGCAAGAGATCTTGATTGTAGTGAAGTTTAAGAGTTCTTGCTCTCAGGTTATAGGTGTTGAGTGCCCAGGATGAGTTTTTGGCATCAAAACTTGCCATATAATTCATCTTCTATGATTATAGTGAATTTTTCTTGTCATCTCTGCCCATGAATTTAGGCATGAGTCAAACTATGTAAATTCTTGTATTCCTATCCTTTTTTCTTCTTTTTTTTTTTTTTTTGCGTTTATTTCTTGATTCATATCGGGTTTAATTCCATTGAATTTATTTTTTGTCATATTGACTTGCTTCTATCTGTTTATTAAACAAGTACTATAATATCAATATCATCAAAACTAACCACAACAAAGATGTTAACAGGCTACAAACAATTATAACCTTAAATCATTGGCTTCAACAATGTTTATGATACAAGCTTAACTTAGAAAAAAGTTGATGAAACAAAAAAAAAAAAGTGCAGTTATAATCAAGAATGGTTTATGCTTTTACAGAGAGACATTAACTAGCAGCCATTTGAAAATATAGAGAGATACATACTGATGGAGAAACTGAATGCCTGAGTCGATATTCAGCAAGCCTCCGTTCATTTCTCTCTTGACTAAGTTGGAAATGCAAAGAGACCATCTCTTGTTCAAGTTTTGTGACAGTACCCTCCAATACCACGATATGGGATAGAAGCTCCTGTGCCTGCAAGAGAATAAGAACAAGGATACATTATAACAATCTTTATTAAAGAAACCAATTCATAATTTAACAGGAATTCCTACTTAGTTCATGAACAATTCGGTGAATGTAATAAGTAGAAATCACAAATAACCAGAGAGAAGCATGACTCCATATGGCCACTTTTTAGGAACCAATGAAATAATATATTGGAGATGTTCAAAGCACAGTAGCATTTTCCAGATGTTGCTGTGACTGAAATTCTTACACTATGAGGACTCCAGTTGCCTGCTTTTGTACCCCCTTGCAAGGGCAGCATCCAGCTAGCAATGCGTTGAATGGGACATTGGCTTAATAGATACCTTTAACACCAATTAAATCATCCAGACAACTGCTATATGCTATATATATATAAATAAGGATACGAAAAATCAGCTTTGTTGGAACATGAAAGTCCTAATTGTCAGAAAGTTGAGGCAAAGGAATAAGGTAACATTAATGAATAAGTATATGAGGTTGAAACATCTATACATTTATTAAGAAAGTAGAGTGCAAAAACTTGTGATTTATGGTACAAAACAACACCAAAGCCATTTGCCCAGCCTCATATAACATATTGCTTTCAACTTCCATAAAAATTTGGTATACAAACAATCACCATGAAAAATGAAAATGGCAGCTATTTACAGCTTGAAGTAGAATATCTAGACAAGATCACAAGGTGAAATTATCAATGGCCAGCAAAGATTAAATGTAACGGACATACATGGTGCGGAAGGCATGAAGGACTTGACAATTCTGAAGCATTTTTCCCTATAGCATTTTCCAGAATAGAATGCAGGTCCATCTCTTCTTGCAGCTTTTGCTGCAATCTACGTACCTGTCAAAATTTTCAAAAGATATAGTTACTAGAATAGAATATAGATTTACCCTATGTCCCAAGGATCCATTATAAGGTCTAAAATGAGTAAATTTTTTGGAGCAGTAAAACATCAGACTCCTCTTAGAAAAATGCCATCAAACACCAAAAATAAACGTGAGGGGCTCTGCCAGTAATTTTCCACTCCCGTATTAAATTAACACAGATTAATTCATTGCCTTTTAAAAATAACAAATTTCATCAAAGACATTATTATCAATGTCGCAGCACAGCTACTTCATAAAATCTTAATTAAGTTGTGTAACAGAGTTGATAAAAGATTATCACAGTTGAGAGATCCTTACATCCTGCTCAAGCTGAAACCTATAAGGATAAAAATCGCTGCTTTTGGAACATGATTCAACACTTCCAGTCTCTTCATTATAACTCCTTTCCTGAATAAATCACCAAATTCATGGTGCATATAAAATTTGAGCCAAATGACTTTTCCTATGGAAGAACAAATTATTACTTATAATATGCAACAAAAATATAACAAATGATCAAATCCAAATTATAAAAAATAAAATAAAATAATCTGAAAAAAAAAAACAATTTCTGTGTTAAAAATCTTATTATAGCCCTTGGAAAAGAACAAAGGAATTTAATTCAACCAACAAACAATAGGAAAGGAACTGCTTGTTTCTCTCATCCGCAACGGGTATAATACTAAAAACTTTGCATAAGATTGTAGATATTTGATATTTCATCAAAACAGCAAACTCTAATAACCAATACGCTAAAATTGTGGAAAATTACAGTCAGATAGCAAAAAAGAGGGAAGAAGAATAGCAAAGTGTCATGACGGACAATGACCTATTTCCATGGACATTTCACCCCGTGTAAATTAACAATCACTACGAGGGCAAGAACACCATCATTTACCTCTAAGGATGAGTTATTGCCTTGAAGTTCACCAACAATATCTAGCTGACAGCCTGAATTGCTGTAAATTGCATTAGAATTTGACAAAATGGAATCATATCTGCAGAAAAAGGTTCATTCAAAGGAAAGAAAGAAAAATAAAGGAAAAAAAAACCATGAGAAAGAATGTAAAAGCTCCATTTGTAAGCCAATAAGGAGCATAAGCAAGTAAGCAAACAAAAAAATAAACAATGCAATCCTTACTGGGTTAAGGCAGATTGCACAACCGACGAGTCACACATCCTGTAATCATGGGGTTTGGCTTTTACCAGATAAAGTAGAACCTGGATTTCCAAAGTAGCCTGGCTTCTATATCAAGCCCCCATATACAAACAAGCATCATAAATTCTGCAGATTCAATTCAAACATCAAAAGCCAGCACGCTTTTTTTAGAATTTTAAACTTGGGAAACTTGAGATAGATTTTGTCATCAATAATCTTTTGGAAGAATAAGTTGTTTCTAGACAGAGTACTGTGTGACTTGTGACTTATGAATATGCAAATAAGGACAAACAAAGTCAATGAATGCACAGCTACCAGTCATTTTCATCACAACCATAAAAATGAAATAAACTCAGCCTGGTTGCTTTGATTTAAGTCACATGCAACCCACAGACACAGAAGCAGAAATTATTTCAAAAAAGAAAATTTTTAGAAAACAAAATATCTTTGAAACTATTTTAGTTATAACCAATTATATTTCCACTTCATGAAAATCAGAGCTGAAGCAAAAGCTGTGAACATTATGAGGCTATAATTAACAAAAAGAAAAAGGAAATTGACTAAATGCAAAGAATATGCGATTATAAAACAGAAAAAGAAGAAAGTGGGGTTATCCCACTACTGATTATGGAACAAAAAAGTAGTTTCCACCGTGACCTAAAAACAAAGTCGAAAACTTGACATACCCTTCAAGAGTTAACCAAGGTTGATTTAAAAGCAGGGAAGTTGGTTGCTTTTCTGCCCCTATCATATCCATTGAAAATGAAGAAAAGTCTAATGAAAAATGTGGATTGATGAAAGTGAGACCAAAGTTGAGATTTCAAAAGTTGTGGGGCAAACAGTAAATCAAAAAAGAAAGGCAATTCAAGTTTTTTTCAGTTTTCACTTGGTAAAAAGATTCCAAACCACTAGAAAATGATGAAACAAATTGATTCAAAGAAAATTAAAAAGTAAAAGAAGAACAATCCAAAGGATAGATCTTACTGGTCCCCTTTTTCGCTCCAAACACTAGTTTTTTTTTTTTTTTCCTTCTTTTTCATATTGATAACAACTCACAGGCTGACCCCATAAACCATAATGAGTTCCTTTCCCTTCATGCATTCTAAACCTCACAAAAACAACCATAAGAAAATAAAATGAACCCATTTTCATACTTTCAAATGAAGAGAGAGAAAAAGGAGAATGAAACAAGTTTTTCATCAAAAAAAAAAAATCTTTGATCCTAAAGACTAAGAACCCAAAAGCCCATTTCCAGTGAAAACGAAAAGAAGAGACCTTCAAAAAAGAACACACCTGAAAGATCCCAGCTTTCTTGACACTTGGAAAATAAATAAAATAAATAACACCCAAATGCCCAAATCCAACTTCAAATTTGTTCTCAGCTACTACTTCTTCTTCTTCTTCTTCAGCTTTGCTTCTCAGACGAAAAAAAGGAAAAAAAAAAGAACGTGCTTGTTTGTCAAGCGGGTACTTCTGTTTCCTCAATTTTTAACTTGAAATTCAAACGAAGAGACTGGAAGTCAATTGTAGAGAGAAAAGTGAGGAGGACAAAAGACAAAGATACGGTTAAGCTAACTAGGACTTGGTAAAGAGAGATTTGAACAGAGAAAAAAAAACTAATTAAAAAGAATCTTATAACAACTTCCAAAGCATGTAATATTAGAAATATATTATTTATCTTCTGAGTTTTGACTAACTCAAAATAATAATGTAATAATTTTAAAATGGGTCTGTTTTGTGTTGTGTCTGTTTGTGGACAGAAGCTAGTGCAGTAGATGGGTGATGCTTTTGTTGTGGAAAATGAGTTTCATTAAAAAAAAGAAAAGAAAAAAAAGACCCGCTATAAGACTCCTTGTGTTCAGAATTTGTGTTTTGAAATTTGAAATTCGAGGAATACCCACCTCATTTGTAAGAAATCATGGAGATTATGAATTCATGATTATGATCATGCTGTTTTTCTCATTTTGTGTGACATTTATTGAGCATCCATTTTATGGTAAGGACGGTGAAATAAAATATTATAATATTAAAATTAAAATTATTAATAAAATATATTTTTAAATATAAAAGTAATTATAATTATGTCATTCATTTTGTTAGGTTTTTTATTTTTATTTTATAAATTTTAGTTATTATTAATAAAAAAATCTAATTATAAATTAGATTTATTAAATAATAATTATATATTTAAATTTTATATTTAAAATTAGATATGAATTTTAATTAATTTGCGAGTTAATGCGTAAAAATATTATTTTAAACATATCATTTAAAAATAAAATAATTAATGATATTTTTTAATTTTTTATATTTTTAATTAATTTTAGTAAAAAATAAATTTTATTAAATAATTTTATTTAAATTTGCATTTAAAATAGGGTACGGATTTTAAATCGATCCATAAGTTAAAGTATGAATCAATCACTTTAAATATATCATTTAAAAATAAAATTAAAATAATTATTAAAATAACCTTATTTCTTAAAATTTGTTCACTAACTGGCTCGAGTATAAACCCTAAACTAACTTCTGAGTTAAGATACAAATCAATCCCTTTAAATAAACTTTTAAAAGTAAAATAAAACTAATTAACTACATAATTTTTTTTATTTTTTTGAACGGGTTTGGTATGAATTCTAAATTGATCAACGAATCAATATGCGAACTAACACTTTAAATATATTATTTTAAAATAAAAATTTTTGAACTTTTTACCAAACAGGTCGAGTATGAATCATAAATTAACTCGTAAGTTAACCTACTGATCAACCCGTTAAATACGTGTCGTAAATCGACCTGCAGGTCACGTACAAAACAACTCTTTTAAATGTATTATTAAAAATAGAATAAATATAAATATAAAAAACTAAAAATAATTAATAAATTTATTTTTTATTTTTTATTTTTTCTTGAACAGAAGTACTAATTCTAAATTGACATATAAATTACTGAGAGGATCAATCACTTTCAATACATAATTAAAAAATTAATAAAATTTTTTATCGAGTAGCTCAAATAAAAATATCAAATGATATGTAAGTTTTCATATAGACTAACCCCTTTAAAATATATAATATCAGTCTTTTTTATATGTATAGTATAGTTCTTAGTTTTAAATTGAATCACAATGATCAACTATTCAAAACATAAAATGATTTGAGACATGATACATATAGACACCTCATTATATTCGGACCAACATTCAAGCTATTAGAAGTCATCATTCAAGGCACCATCGAGGTCATTCGAAGAAGCATGGTTCAACTTTCCATCTTCCTTGGTCGAGGTCAGGGGTTAGGAGAGTCTAAAGTAAGGAAAATCCACATTTTGTATGTATGTCTCAATACATGGGTGTGAGGTATCAATACAAGGCTTCACATCATTCAAATTCCAAAATCTTACTAGTTTTTTCGATACCAAAGGGAATGTTATCGATACTTGAAGAGTGGTATTGATACAAAGGGTGTTTGTATTGATACAGAGTTATGTCATAGCTAAAATCACAATTTTTGGCCAAGAAGTACCGATATAGGAGTGCATGTATCAATACAACAAGTTTGGTATTGATACAGGCTTGCTAGTATCGATACACTATGCATTGTACTGATACCAGATTTAAAATGTCAATACATTCTGGGTTGTTTAACTCAATGTATCGACACAAAGCTTAATGGATCAATACACAAGGCTATTTTTGGCCGAATTCGAGACATTTTTCTCCTTTCATACCATGACTTCAAAACTCGAATTAGGTCACGATGTTGGCCTAAAAAATCATCCAATGTTAGATATAAATTCATACAAATCATGTGGATTTAAATTTTTAGGCTTTAAACATTGGATTAACATATTTTGGAAAAGTTTATTAATCTTGAAATAAAAGCATTTCATCAAAAAATCTGATTTGGTGAAGGAGAAATTTGAGATTACTAATTTAATCAGCTAATGAAAGTTTTCTTTGCCTACAAAAATCGAGATTAACCAATCAAATGTTGAAAGGTTTTGCATTGGTACAATGAGTCATCATGTTGTACATACCAAAAGTCTTATGTGCCCCTTTTGCTAGGTTACTTTAATAGCTAAAATCGACTATCATATAATACAATTTTCTTACTCAACTGAAGAGGGGGTTACAACATATTTACATCAGGCACCAAAAACCTTTGAGCTCTCTCAAATACTCTATTCCTGCAACTCCCTTTTCACCATTCCAAACCACTTCCAAAACCTCTCATTTCCTTCATCTCTACCCTCAAAACCATCCTTCACACCATAACCAGAAGCTCATTCTTTTCACTCCTTCTTTGCTAATCCATGGCAAAGAAAGGGAAAAAGTAAGCTCTACCTTGCTTGGTTGCTGCTCAAGTAAGGAGCTAGGAGTTAAGGTCTTCATTAGGGTATATTTTCCATCTTTTATTCATCTTATTTTTTGTTTTTCTTCATCTTCTTATTAGTGAACCTCCACGTTTGCATGAACTTATTAAGGCTTCAATGCATTATTGTGGCTTTGTTTGTGATAGTCTTAGGATTTTGATGATTTTCTTAGTGCCTTAATGTTGCTTGGATGAAGTAACATACCATATCTGATTTAAACATTAAAACAACCCCTGTTAATGCAATTTTACCATGTTTTTCTTCATCTTAACATGCTTATTGTATGTGTAGATGGTCATT
>JBBYHL010000016.1:10024004-10036907 GCA_038381835.1 Adansonia madagascariensis | reverse complement strand
TGCCATTGAATGCATTTTCACCATGATTCCTTTGTTGAAATGCATGGATAACTTGCTGTTTTGATTGTTTGCTTATGTTTAATGTTTTCACTTAGTTTAGTTCATCATATGTTTGTTAAAATGCCTCTATGATGCTAGCAAAATTCTGTTTTCAAAGAAAAACCCACTTTAAGTTCATACTAACTTTAACCAAAGGGAATAGCATAGATTTAATATCTTCAATAAATTGGTTCTACACTCTTAGGGATATATCAAGCACAAATTTTTAGAGTCAAGGCCTCATTAGGCCAAACAAATTATGTTTTTAACCCTTACAAGAACCAAAAATGTTTTTCAAGTATTGATTAAAGTCTTGTTTCTAGCCTTTCGTCGTGACTAATAACGTGGATAGTGGGTGGTTCGGTGGCCTACTCTTCGAGAGTTGGATTGGTCCATTACTCTACTGCCATGGAAGTCAATGATTGGACATTCATATGTCAAATACCTTCACACATGACCATAAAAACCTTAAACTCGAAGAAAACCCTTGTATTGGTACAACAGCAACATGATTTTTATTTAAAATTTTATTTTTGACCGCCTATTTTCTAGCATTTTTCTTTGAAAGGGTTTCGAATTACCTTTCCAATATACCTTGTTTGCCCCTAGATCATTTCATATGTGGGAGTTATGATTTTTTGAACTTTCACTATCTAAAATCCCTGGAATCAACAATTTATACTCTGTTTGGGCAATTCTGACCCATCAAACAATTTTCTTGGATTTTTAAATATTTTTCCTGTAAAGTTCATAAAATTTCTTTTTTGAAAAGTTATTGTCTGTGATTTGATGATTCTAAATGAATCCAAGGTGATTTTTTGAAGTTCACAGCTCCCTTTCAACTGTACTTGTTGTTAGCGCTGGCTCAGACCTAGTGTCAAAAATTAATTATGCCTAGAAAGTGATTTTTTAGATTTTTTGAATATTTTTACATAAATCCTTATTGAGTTGTCTTTTTAACAGTGCCTTGTTCACCACTAGAACCTTCGGACCAAACTAGAATAAATTCAAGAAGGTGAACAATACGATGCTATCCCTTGTTTTTGTTGAACTTGACAAAAGTCACTAGGATTTTCCCGAACCATCTCTTTGGATCAATCGAATGACTCAAAATCTATTCAACAATTTTTCTTATGGAGCTTTATGTCACAACATAAGTGCCATTAGGCTCGGATCAAGACTCCAAACACTTTTAAAATTTAATTTCCATATCCTATTTTACTTATTGGGTTTCAATCTATATTTTCCTTAAAATATATCAAAATTTTGATTTTCAAAAATCACTCAAAATCTTTCTTTTTGAGGAGATACTCAAGCCCCGTTTCTGAGGAGATTCTCCAACCCAATTTCTCTGAGGGGATATTCCAACCTCGCTTTTCAAAAATACATAAAAAATCTAAGTTTTCTCTTCCCCAGACTTCCCTGGACCTTTTATCAAATTTTTCATGCCTAAGACAACCATCGAATCCAAACACATCTCAAAATTGTCAATTCGATTATTCTTCAATAACCGAGGTCAATAGCGTATGTGTTCGTGTAGTTGAATATATATATATATATATATGTTAGATTATGATGATGAGATGAGAATAAGAAATAACACATTAAATTACAATGTCTAAATGTATATAATAAATAATTAACAAGATTAAATTTATATTAAATGCTAAAATATAAATTAAAACTTTATCTATGATAAATAATAAATGAAAATTTTAAATTATTTATATTTAAAAATTATAAATTAATTAAAAATAAGTTAATAATATAAATATAAATAAATTAAAATTTTATTTACCCCTCCATTGGAGTCCAATATAAATATAAATAAATTAAAATTTTATTTACCCCTCCATTGGAGTCCAATGACTTCACTGGACACCTGGCTTGCTGGAGAGACTAATCGAGGATTGATCCGCATTTACTAGGGGTCATTTGATATCATTTTTTATTTTTTATTTTTATTTTTATTTTTCTTTTTATTTTTCTTTTTTTAAACAAAAGCATTGTTTAGCAACTCTCTTGTTT
This sequence comes from Adansonia madagascariensis, assembly GCA_038381835.1. Taxonomy (NCBI): domain Eukaryota; kingdom Viridiplantae; phylum Streptophyta; class Magnoliopsida; order Malvales; family Malvaceae; genus Adansonia; species Adansonia madagascariensis. Next base: position 10,034,840 of record JBBYHL010000016.1, on the reverse strand, counting down.
TCAAAAAAAAAAAGAAAAGAAAACAGAGACGAAAAATTACCAAAATTGTCGAAAGTAAAAATTTCTTATTTTCATTATTTTTAAAAAATATTTTCGATTCCGACACTATTTCTAGGTTATAGTATTTATAAATTATCATATTATTATATATTTTTAGAATAAAAATAACACACATAGAAGGTTAAGTACTTTAGATTAAATTTTAAATTAATTTCAAGTTTTAAAACGTATTAATCAAGTTTTTAATTATAAAGTTTCATATCAATTAAAACTTTTTATTAGTAAAATCATTAGATCAAGTATTAATGACATATAACATGTGACTAGTGATGTCATGCTGATAAAATCTTTTCTTGTTTTATTTTCTTTTTTATAAATAAATATAAAAATAAAATAATTTATATTATAATTTGAATTTATTTATGAAAAATAATTAATATATAAACATATAAAATATTTATTTAAATTTATAAAAATTATATTTAATTTTTTTGTTTCTTTTCTTTTTTTTTCATTTTTATTATTGACAAATAAACAGAAACATAATTATAATTTTATATTATAATTTAAATTAATTTTATAAATATTAAATAATTAATAAAATATAAAATATCTATTTAATTTAAATTTTTAATTTTATTTCTTCCTATATTATATATTTTTATCCTCCTTATAAATAAATAAAAAATAATTATAATATATGATTTCAGTTAATTTTATAAAAATGAATAATTTATAAAAATATTTATTTGCTTTAATTTTATAAAAAATTTTAAAGTTTTTCTTTTTTTTTCTTTTTTCTTTTTATTTATAAATAAATATAAAAAAATAATAATTTATATAATAATTTAAATTAACGAAAATAAACATAAATGCCTTAAATTGTAATAATTTTATATTACAACTTTCCTCAAATTGTGAGTCTAAGAGGCCAAAAGGGGTAGCAAGGTTTTAGTTGGTTCATTTATTTCATATAAATGCATGACAGAGTGGGTCCTGCTGCTCTCTGGCAGTAACGTTAGCTGTTCAGCAAGCGAATTGATGTTGAATGATGCTCATTAGAGGATCATCAATTAATCTTTGTTTTCTTCTATTTATAGGTTATGCTGTGTACTGTGGAATAGTGGTTTAGCCTTTTTAGTTTTCGTTATCTTTTTGCATTGCTGGTATTTTTTTTTTCTAATTTCGTTTAGCTTTTGTTTCCTTCTTTTCCGAATCAAATTTCTTTTGGCTTTTGGAGGGGAAAGTATAGTTTGCAAAATATAATTTATCGAGATTTAATGTAGATTTTCAAGGTTTAATATAAAATATTTTTATTTTTAATTATTTTTAAATAGTTACTTGAAATTTAATATAAAATATTTTTAATTTTTATTATTTTTAAATAATAATTCAAAATTTAATCTAAATTTTTATTATTTTTATTATTTTTTAAATAATAATTTAAAATTTAATATGATCATAAGCCGTATTAGATAAGTAAATATCAATTGTACATATTGCCAATACTCGTGAGAAGACAATCGTATTTAATGTACATATGATAATAATTGAATGTACAAATAAATATAATTAAATGTACAAGTGACCATAACTAAAGTACAGATGCCAATAACTGAATGTAAAGATGACTAAAACTAATATAGTGAATTTCAATATATATATATATATATAGAATATTTAATTCCAATATATATTTAATATAATAATTCAAAATTTAATATAAAATATTTTATTTTTAATATTTTTAAATAGTAATTTAAAATTTAATATAAAATATTTTTTATTTTATTATTTTTAAATAGTAATTCAAAATTTAATATGACCCAAAGTCATATCGATAAGTAAATACTAATTGTGCATGTTACTAGCACTAATGAGATGACAATCACATGTATTATACATATGATTATATCTAAATGTACAGATGACCATAATTAAATGTACAGGTGACCATAACTGAATGCACAGATGCCTATAACTAAATATACAGATAACCAAAACTAATATATTTAATTTTAATATAAATATATATTTGATATATGGTTTAACATGTAGAGGGTTGATTCCTATACCAGGGAACTGACCCAAATATATATTATATATAAATTATATATATATTAAAAATATTATCTAAAAATAACAAAAGATTAAAAATATTTTATATTAAATCTTAAATTACTATTTAACAAATAATAAAAAATAAAAAATTTTATTTTTATATAATAATTCAAGATTTAATATAAAATATTTTTTAATTTTTATTATTTTTTAAATAGCAGTTTGGGATTAATATAAAATATTGTTTATTAATTATTATTTTTAAATATTAACTCGAGATTTAATATAAAATATTTTTAATTTTTGTATTTTAAAAATAGTATTTTTAATATATAAAATAGTACATTATATATGATTATCATATTATCAGTGTTGGTAATGTATACAATTAGTATGTACTTATCTAATATGATTTAGGATCATATGGTTTAGGGTACAATCAAGTTTGGTCATCTGTATATTTAATTATGATCATGTGTACATTTAGTTATGGTCATCCATACATTCAGTTATGATTATATGTACAGTACAAGCGATTGTCATCTCATCAGTGTTGATAATATGCATAATTAGTATTTATTTACCTGATATAGTTTATATATTATATATAATTTATATATATAATATGTGAGGGTCGATTTTAATTTTTAAAAATAATTTAAGATTTAATATAAAATATTTTATATTTTTATTATTCTTATATAGTGATTCATGATTTAATTTAAAATATTTTTATTTTTATTAATTTTAAATAGTAATTAAAAATTTAATATAAAATATTTTTAATTTTTTATTATTTGTAAATACTATTTTTATTATGTATATTTATATAAAAGAGGAGAGTCGATTCCCTTGGAGGGAGGGGACCGGCCCTTCTTGAAAGGAGTCGACAACAACCATCAATAGCTAAATAGAAGAAATGAAATAAAGAAAAAAAATATAATTATAGTATCTTTATTAATAATTTTAATAATTATTATTTTTTATTTAAATTAATTTATCGGCTTTCATCTTTTTTTTTTAATAATTTCAAATCCATTTCCCAATTCCGTTTAGCTTTTGTTTTTGTTTTTTAATTTTTAATCAAATTTCGTTTAGCTTTTGGAGTGGAAAGTATAGTTTGCAAAATATAATTTATCTATATTCCCGCAATCATAATAGTACAAGAAAATTAATCATAAGTGGATGCCATAGTGCATAAGTTGCATAATTGGCTGACGAGCCTTTGGCCAAAGGCCAACAAAAGAAAGATGATAAAAACACTGACTAAGCAATATTTTGAAGAGGCAATTAGACGGTTTTTTTGTCTTTTAATATTGTTGATATCTTTTGGTGATATCTACTTTTCCGTAACTCATAACAGTTAAAATTTTAAATTTAGATCTAAATTTTAAATCAATTCAGTGAATTTAATATCGAATTCAATTCAATTTAATTTGATCATAAAAAAATTAATAAATTAAATGTATCAACCCAAACCTTAAAATAACATGAACTTAAAACGATCTCGACTTGAAATAATTTGAACCACCCTAAACTTAAATTAAGTATAAAATATTAATGTAATAAAAATAAATATAAAAAGATTATTAATTTATTTTAATTTTATATTTTTAATTATCTTTTAAAATATTTTTCTTTACTATTTCAATTTTTTTATATTTTTAATATATGTTTTTTATTATAATTATAATTTTTATATCTACTAGTATATATTACAAATAAAGTTCCTTATTTTTACTTTAATAAAATAATTAAATAGATTAATAATTATCATTTTTAAACAAAAATGATTAACAATAATTCAATTTATTTATGATAATCAGTAATATGATTTAATATAAATTACATACTTTTATTGTATAATAAATTATATAATATTTGTTTTAACATGTCAACTCTTAAGATTCCATTGTTGAACACTTCCTCGATCTTTTGGCCATATAAGATTTATAAAAATATATATATCTTAGAATATCCAAGGTCTAAGTTCGAAAATAGGATCTGCTACCACTTTTTGTTATCAAAAACATTAAAATCTATTCTCTTTTCTTCGATTTAGAAAATCCACAAAGAAATAAATACAAAACACCCTTAAATTGAAAACTCAAAAAGAAATCTCAAATATATTTTAGAAAAATTGATAACCCAAAAAATTTCTTATTGTCAATCTAATTGCTTCTAATGATGATTGTTCCATATTTGAATAGGAACTAAAATAAGAGTTTCAAATTTTATAAAAATTTTTTTTTGCCAGATTATATTCTAACTTTTAAAGAAATCTTTTCACCTTAGATTTAAAGATTGCTTTTGGTTTAAAAATATGTTTTCGTTCTTTCGTTCTTTTATTTATTTATTTATTTTGATTTTTTTTTGAAAAATAAAGAAATAAACAAAGAAAATAAAGATTAAGAAAATGAATAGAAAAATAAGAAAAGTGATAAGTTCATAAATCACACATCTTATGCATTTTCTAATCTTAATTCTTGTTATGTTTTCTATCTTCATTTTGGTTACTTATATTTATTTTTTAATTTCAGATTTATTTTGAAGAATGAAGCAAAAGCATAACAGTGAGGATGCTAATAAACTTATAATATCAAAATCGTAAGATGGAAGAGGATATTGAGTCAAAAATATCAAATTGTTTGGAAAAAAAAAGCTTGATTCTTGCATTTCAAGTAAAAAGCAGGTACTTGCCCAATAACAACAGAATAAGTCAACCAAATCTGCTGTGAAAATGACATCCATATTTTTTATTTTGAATAAAATTCTTAAATTTTACCTAGGGTTCTTTTTTAGCCACTATAAATAAAGATTTAACCTTAGCATTCAAGGGAAAGGAAGATTAGAACTAAGAAGAGGTTGAGAACACAAGAAGTAAAACTAAAAGGGAAAAAAGAAGAACAAAGAGAAGACTAATAGAAATTGGAAGAGATTACAACTAGCTACCGTAAATAAATACTTAATCTTGGCATTCAAGGGAAGGCAAGATCGGAACTAAGAAAAGGCTGAGAACATAAGAAGGAGAACTAAAAGGGAAAAAAAGAGAACAAGGAGAAGACTAAGAGGAAGTGGATAAGATTACAACTAGCCATTGTAAATAAAGGCTTAACCTTGGCATTCAAGGGGAGACAAGATTAGAACTAAAAAAGGGTTGAGAACGCAAGAAGAAGAACTAAAAGAGAAAAAATGAGAAAAAGGAAAAGACTCAGAGAAGAAGATTACAAACTAGCCACTGTACTTGAATTTTTTCTTTTTCTTTCATTCTTGCTTATTTTCTTTTGAATTTGGTATTGAATACATCAAACATTTTCAACTAAAGTTTTTCTTTGGTTAAAGGTGATTTAAAGCCCTAGACATGACTTTTTGTAATTGATTCTTAGGTATTTTTCATCAGTTATCTATTAAAATTACTTATGTTCTTCCATGAAAAGAGTTTCTAGTTCTTATCTTGACTTGTCTATATTCTCAACTAAATAGCTCTTGATAATTATCTATTATAAGATTAGGAATCTTGATTTGTAATTATTTTATTTTTCTATTCATTAGTAGCAGTTTCTGATTAATGATTACGCTCAAGTTTTTGTTGAGTGTGATGTGGAACATGACCTAGGTTAAATAATCTTAGCTTATATCTTTATTGGTTTGATCAACCTATCTTTCTTATCTTAAAGCTCCTATTATTACATCTGGAGCCTATCCTATTTATTTAATAGTTAGGGACTAAATAAAAAGCTTGTTCTATTTAATGACAAACTAAAGAAAGATTGGAGTAGCAAAGGTTGTTGCTATATATGGTTGGTAGTTTGAAGAGATAATTAGAAATAATTTTGATATTATTCATAGTTTATGTTTAGAGGAAGAGAATGATTCCTTAACCATACTTTTCATCATTATTGTTACTTGTTCTTTTATTTCCTTATATCTTAGTTTTACTTTTAGGTTTTCATATTCTATTTGTATTTCAATACAATAAAGCTCTAGTTAAAGTTTAGTTTATGTCTTTAGAGAAGTCTTTTTAATTTGTTTGGTCATATTAGATTAGAGTTTTGCATCAATAAACTATAAATTGCAACAATCTTTATGGATATGACCCTTATTTACTATTATACATAATAATAAGCATAATTTAATGCAGGGATTGAAGAGATAATTTATTTTGCTTGCCACAAAGAAAGGAAAATAAAATAAAAATAAAATGTATATGGCCCAAACTGGGTCCAAACCCATGTTTATAGCTCATAAACTTAATTAGGTCTAAAAAGCAATATTGGCTCAAAATCTAAAACAAAATTTAAAGTAATAATTACAAACCTAAATAAATCAAAATACTAAAGCTATTTGCACTAAGATTTATCAATAAAAAATATGGCTATAAATTCAAAAATCAACTTTAATATTTAATTCGATTTAGACAATATTTAATTAAGATCAAGATATTTCAAGCGAGTTTAATCTAATAATCAAATACAGTTTAAATTAGATCATCAAATAATCTTAAAAATTTCAGACAAAATTGGGTGTTTATAATATATTATCTTTAGAGACATAATTTAAAATAAATATATTATTTTTAATTTTAAAAGTATAACATCTTCTCATACAATGTAGAATAAAATGTATAAAAAAATGTCATTAATAATGATAATGTTATTTTATCATAATGATTGTTGCATTATATAATAATATCTTATCTTGTTATTTAAATTAAACTAGATATTTTCTTATTAATCTACATATTTTTGGAATAAATGTATTGTTTTTAAGTTCAAATATATAACCTCTTAAGTCTTATGATTTAATTTTTTAAAAATATATAAAATAGATCATTGATATGCGTATTTTATTATAATGATTTGTGTACATTATAATAATATCATATCATGTAATATATAATAAATTAATCTCTTATCATTATACATGTTATTTAGAATATATGTTTTTTTTTTAATTTTAAATTTATAATCTGTTATCTAATATTTTATATTAGTTTCCTCAATAGTCAAAATATTTGCCGTTAAACAGTGCTTACTACTTTGTTCATAAAAAGTAAATAATTTTGATTTTATTGAAAGAAGCTAAAAAGAGAAATATACATATATATATATATATATACACACACGCATAAAATCATATATGTATATATTAATGTAATAAGAATTAGATATCATACAAAAATATTATATATGCTAGTGCTTCAATATATTAAGAATTTTTATTTATTATAAACTTTTTATAAAGTTAATTGCATACATTATGTTTAGAATTAAAAAATATTTAACATAATTAATTAATTTAACTTCATAAATAATTTATTGTTATGTTTTTATTTTGAATAAGTATTTATTATTATATTCATTAGACTTGATAATTAAACTTTTAAGTAAAGTTCTTAAATCTAATTTAATTTTAGTACCAAATCTTTTCAAGTTCTAAGATTGGTTCACTTGGTAAAACCTTTAGTATTTAGGGTTACTTATCAATGTTCAAAATTTTTAATAAACATAAATTTTACATATTACACAAATATTTAAATAGATCCATATAATGATTTTTAGATACTAAATAATATCTTGTTTATTTTTAAATATTATTTATTATTTATTTTTATCTTTTAATAAAATTCTAATAAAATCTTATTTGATCAAATAATTTCTTTAAATTTAATCTAATTTGATTTTAAAAATTAATAAATTCAATCGAAAGGACTTGAATCCAAATAATCTGAGCATCAAACCCAAATTACTCAAAACCAAAATGATCTCAGTTAGAATAACCCGAACCAAATAACGTAAATGTCAAACTCAAAATAGAGAACCTGAGATGACCTAAACTATAAAGAGACTCGAACCCAAAATGATCTGAATAAAACATGATTTGAACTTGAATTAATCCAAACGAAACCCAATCTAACCTCCAAATTGACAGGTCGAATAATAATGCAAGAAAATCAATCATAAGTATGTGGAACCCATAGTCCAAAAACCACAATCAACAAGTTCCGTAATCGGCGAACAAAGATTTGGCTAATGACCAACAAAAAAAAAATTGATACTCAATACTTATGGCAGTATTTGGTGTTTTGAAATTTTGAACTCGTATCTATCTGCAAAGTTTAATTAAAAATTAAACTAACCAAGATTTTGAAGAGGCAACTAGAAAGATTAGATTTTGTTTTAAATATTGTTTATATCTTTTGGTGGTTAGCTGAGTAAGTTGTTGGAGTGTCAAGTAAAAGATGGATTCTTAAAAGATTAGAAAGATATCACAGCAATGTCTGTTTGTCTTTGTGTGCCATAATGTTTAAGCTAATAGGCTTTAGAAGAAAGCTCGCCGGTAAAAAATTTGGCAGAATTTAGTAGCTTTTAGTGTTTACTTCCCTTGGATCAGCCTTAAGCTATGGCTATTTATACTTGTTTATGATTTGTGCTAGGAGCTTCAATTTTAACAAGTATAAACCAGGTGTCTTCTGTTAGCAGGGCTTAATGGAGCTGCTAGGAACTTTGGAGCTTACCAAGTGCCTTTCGTCCTTTACATGTCTATCATGCTGGAAGCTTGGCTTGGTCCTCCGTTGCTTCACTTGGCCTTAATCTTTTTGGGCCTAAAAAAAATACTATTTTAAATAGGCAATTATAAAGATTTGATTTTTTAAGTAATATCTTTAAGGGGAATGACTGTTAAATCAAACAACTATTGCCTATTTTTTATCATAGTTGTTAAAAAAATGACCATACTCCAATCACACAGAGAAACAATCTCTCACTTTAATATATGTCTTACAGTCTATTTTTGTTTATTATAATTATCTTGAAATTGTTTCATGGGCAATATATAGAATATAATAGGGAACATATATTAATAAATAACCAGAGTCTGTCTTATTATCAAGAAATCCCTATCTTTATCAACTACGTAGATAAAAGGCAGTTATCTTTTTTTCCACCATTACTAAAGTAGTTTCACATGATTAGCATTTACTAAGACAATATCAAAAATAATAATTAGATAATTTATTTATATTTAATTATTTTGGTTAATTGTTATCATATATGTCACATTATTTTTTATCATTTCCCCACTTGTTCCATTCGATACAACCAAGAACTTAATAGGTAATTCATAAATTCAAAATTTATTATGGCCATAAACTACTCTAGCCAAATTATCACTGAATTAAAGATTCACAACATGAATGATAATGATAAAAATTCTAATTTAATTACATCTTATGTATTACAATGCATGATTCTTTGTAAAAAATCACTTTATGGGATAGTTCTTTATAAATGAAATTTTTTTATGGTAATTCAAGGTCTAAAAAAATTAAATATGTAAACTTTATTTACACAAACTAAAATGTGTTTGTTAAATTTTAAGAAGTACAAATTAAGCATGTCAAAGAAGCCAAGTTCCTGAAAGGAATTAATTAATCTTATATGATCCACATGACTTTTAAGTTGTTTTCCTGGTAATGTTTTAGTTATGGCATATGCAAGCATTAATCTAGTAGTAATTTGTTAGATGTCTACTTGTTTCTTTATATATCTCTCGTAACAAGATACTTCATATCTTTGTGTTTGCTATGACTTTCACTTTTATCATTCTTAAAATTTAAAACCATAAAATGGCTATCACAATAAATCCTGAAAGGCATTTTAATGGAATAGATAAATCTCAAAGCAAAGATAAAATTTATCAACCACAATGTTTGTGATGTTGCTATATAGCATGCAATAAACTTAACTTCCATGTTAGATGAAACAATAATTTGTTTGCTTAGCAATTTTTTAAGTTACGATACCACTAGTTGGGATGAAGATATATCTTAAATTGGATTTTTTTATATTTACACGTTTACCAAAATTTAAATCTAAATATCCAATAACTTCTAAATGATCAAATTGTTTATATGTATAGTTCTTGGTTCCTTGCAGGTAATAAATGATTCTTTTGCTAGCTTTCCAATGATCAAGGTGAGGCTTACTTTGATATATGCCATATTTCCATTTTGAACCCTATATCAAGTATCATATAAACTTGAACATATATAAGGCTACCAATAATAGATGCTTATGAAATGTCCTTCATCTGTTCATTTTTCAAGTTGTTTTAGGGACATTAAGATAAGTTGAATTCATTTTGTTTTATAATTGCTACTACTGTTCATGAATAGCTTAGTATTTTAAATATTTCCAATACTTTTCAATTTTATAATTGCTACTACTATTCATGAATAGCTCTGTATTTTAAATATTGTCAATACTTTTTAATGTAAGCTTTCTGAGATAGACTTAACTTCTTTTAAAATTTCTATATCAGTGAAATAAGAGGTTTTATCTAAATCTTGCACCTCACAGTTTTATGAAAGAAAATCTTTAGCATCAAATAACAATGCTAAATCAAAATTTGCAAGGGGAATATTATCAACATATAAAATTAAGAAAATAAACTTAACCCCATTGACTTAAGTTATATATAAGATCGATAGTATTTTTATGAAACCAAATGATGTCACTATATTTTGAAAACTTCACATTACACTGATAGAATACTTATTTTAGCCCATAGATTGATTTCTGTAATTTGTAAATCTAGTTACTATTCTCAAAGAAACCTTTAGATTGACTAATGTACATCTCTTCCTTAAAATCCCTTATTTAAGAAAGTTTTTTTTTTTCATATTCATTTGATATAAATTTAAATCAAAACAAATTATAGAACCATCCTAATTTTGAATAAATCATTCTTAAAATTTGGAGAGAATGTTTTATG
>JBBYHL010000016.1:9947732-9961092 GCA_038381835.1 Adansonia madagascariensis | reverse complement strand
AAACACAACACCAAAACCAACATCATATCAACATAAACATGATTCATGAAGAAAATAATTTACTAATAAGAAGAAAAAAATAAAATCAAGGAAATTAGTTTATGGCCATGCTTAGTCTTTCAACATGGATGAAAAATCCATGAACTTAAGCATATTTTAGCTTACCAAAAAGAAGAAAAATGACTGAAATAAATAAATCATCAAAGATTTTAGTGAAGATTATACCTTAACAAAGCTTTAAATTTTTTTCTCAGGTATTTTCTTGTTTCTTTTTTCTTTTTTTTTCTTTTTTTTTGGCTTCCCAAAAAACTCCCAACTCCTAAGAAAACATCCTTCCCCATTTATAGGGCAAGTTGGTTCGGCCAAGGAGGATGAAATCCTGCTTGGCCGAAATTCCCTCTCTTTTTCATCCTTTTCTTATTATTATTATTTTTTATGTTAAGCTTACTCATTAGATTGGAAATAATAAATATTGTGTCATAAGCCCGTACATTGTTATCTTTTCTTACAAGTCACTCTATTATCAAGCTCATGATAAAGTTGATCAGCTCATGTTATGGGTAATTGTGATGTAACCAACTTGGTTAGAAGGTAATTGGATGAGAAAACAAGCTAGTTAGCATGTAACTAGTTGGAAAAAGTAAATAAAATAAAATAAAATAAAATTTTCAAAAATCAAAATAAAATTGGAATTAATGTTAATTGATCTTCGACAAAATTTTAGAAATGAAATGGTGCAAAAGATCTTGATTGAAAGTTAAAAACTCGTAAAATTTTACGAGAAATATTTTAGTGTAGGAAAATTGATATATATGAGAAACAATTCAAAACGCATGAAATAAATTAAATTTTTCAAAACTATTTTAATGGGAGTTAAATGACAATATGAATTTTAAAAATTTAAACCAAAGAAAATTTTTTTGAAAGCATTTATGGAATAGAAAGCTCAATTTTTTGAAAACAGGGTGAGTTCAAGAGAAAAAAATTAAAACTTATGAAAATGAATGAATTTTTGAAAACTGAATTAAAGTGAATCTAATAATAATATTTGATGAATTTAAAAATCATAAACCAAGAAAAATCACCCCAAAAACATTTACGGAGTAGAAAACTCCATATTTCGAAAATAGAAAAATTTCAAGAAAAAATTTAAAACTCATGAAAATAAAAGAATTTTCCCAAACTAATTTAATGTGAATCAAACAATAATATTGGATGAATTTTGATGTTTGAAACTCGAGAAGATTCCACCAAAAATTTTACAAGTAAAGAAAAACTCGTATTTTAATACCGAAAAAAATTATGAAATTTCATTGACACTGAAGTAAAATAAATTCAAGACCACATATTATTCAAAACATTAATTTCTAAGGTGAAGAAAATGAACTTGTAAAATTTTAAAAATAGATCAACAAGAAACAAAAGTAAAATTCACGAGCATAATACTCGTAAGACTACAAAATTTAAAATTAATTTATAAAATTTACAGCTTGACACTTCATGGTACAAAATGCCAATACATATTTTTCTTTGAATATTTATGATTTTTCGAGGTGAGGATCGGCATAAAACCACATCGGTGTCGGTAAAAATATCCAACCACCAATTTTTTGAGTTTTTCAGAAAAATCTCAAAAAATTCTTAAAAATAGAAAAATTAATCGTGAGATCATCCACAGAGGTAATTTCCAAAATTTGTCAAGAACTTGTTCAAAAACAAAAATTTTTCCTTTGCGGATTTATCCTTTTTACTCGGGAAAATGAATTTTTTCATCATGTGTATATACAGTTATTTACATATGACTAATTAAAATTACAAAAATGTGAAACCATTATGGTAGAAGTTGGCCTCCATCAGAGTGGCCACTACATTTTCGTTATTAGATACTTAAGACTTTCGGAGACAGACAGCCTGGACGAAATTAAGTATCTATAGTTACTATCAAATAATAAAATTTAACGTGAGGTCAATAACATATATGCAGATTTAAAACTCATTAAGGCCTAAAAATATGTACACTGAAATTGCACGTCGAACATACAAACAAAGTGCCACACAACATTGTCATCCATCCCAAATTTTGTTATTCATCTTCAAAATAATGAGAGAGAAAACAATCCCAATAGAAGGGAGAATTAGGCCTTAAATGGTTTCATATCTGGATGAATACTAGTCCTTAGCAAATTGGTTAACTCTGGAGCAAGTGCTAATTGAATCTTTAAAATCTATATGTTTACGCTCTCCTTGGTTTTTACTTGCATTTTGCTATAAAGTTCCTAAAGAATACAAGCAAATGGTAACAATCAAGAGAATGTTTTTACTTAAGACTAATCTTTTGTTTGCACTTGCGGAAGGAGTAAAAGCAATAACCAAAAGGAATTTAACAAATGACTTGCCACGTGCTAGAATTTAGATCATGTGAATCCTATTTATTCCTTGAACCTATTCGCAAACATATCGAAGTGGCCTATAACAAACATACAAAATAAGTGGTAAAAAGTCATTGACAAAGTATCACCATTACTAAATAATGAACGAATTGAATATAATGATTCCCCCTTAGCCCATCATTTCACTTCATTGACGTGCGATCTTTGCAAGGACCGATGGTGGTGATCAAAGGTTAGGAAAGCTTAATAAAGACAGCCCATACACTGTCATTCACTTCATCGACTTTGGATCTTTGCAAGGACTATGGGCGGGTGGCAAAAGGTTAGGTAAGCTTAATATAAGGTTAAATCAGCCCACCATTTCACTTCATTGATATCGAATGTGATCCAAATTGACAAATCCCCCATGAAGAAAAGAACCAGGAAAGGGGACAAGGCTTGTTTTAGAAGCTTTCACCATACCAATCACTCTGCTTTTATGAAGAATTGGATAAAGGAATCTCTATATATCGCTCCCCACCTCACCCTTGATGATCTTTGATATGGGATGAATTGATTTTTTTTCATTTTTCTTTGCTAGTTTATTTTCTTTCTTATGTAAAATAATTTTATTATGTTGAATTTTTTTTAGCTTTTTAATTATGTTACAAAATACTATGCGCTCTAGTATAGCTTTCTTTGCTCATTCAAAAAGGTACATAAATAAATAAAAAATAAAACCTTAACGTGTTATAGCATATGGAAAGAGCCCAAAAAAAAAAATCATTTTCTACAGTTTCTAAGAAGAAATTAGCAATTCAGAGTTGAAATATCTAGGAATTCTAAGTTAGCAAGCAAAAACTTTAAAATAACTTATGCATGCATATGTACCTGCCCAGCTTCTATGAGGGCCAACATGGTCCAACTGGTATTAACAATATGCGGTCTGTTGCCCTCAAGATTTGTATAAACCTGTTGAAAGTAGAGAATATCATCCCAATAAATAGTGCAATATTCTCATCTTATGCAATGTAATAGGAATCTGACTTCCTAAATTGATGGTTCTCAATCAGACTATTTCCTTTCAAAGCAAAAGATAAAGGCCAACAAAATGGAACTCAAAATAATTCATCAAGTCATCAATAACTAGAAGACAGCATATAGAATTCTACATTTAGTAAACACTCTTTGAGAAATAAAATGTTGAAAAAACTACATAAATAAAAACTATTACTCGCTCAATATAACTAAGAGAAAGCTTCCTCTCATTTTTCAGATTCTATTTTTTTTTTCTTATTTTTCATGTAGTCCTCACCAACACTGGCGTTAGAAAATTACAGGAATGTTATCAAACTATAGCTTTTGAATTTGTACAAATATATTTAGGAGATTCTTTTAAACTACTTTTCAACAAGCAATTCAGACCAATTGGAATATGAGAAACTTCAAGAAATGTTAATGAAAGATCATTGACACTTTACACAGCTAGACACTCGAAGTTAAAGTTGGACTCAGTTTTTGTGAAGGCTAGATTCATTCTAGTTCACCTTTTAATCATACTCCCTTCTTAATCCCCCTGCATCTAGAATAGTAACTTGGTTACTGAAAATGAAAATATTGAAAACTTGAATATTTGTAAAAACTACAAATAAAAGGAGCTAAATGAATCTTGACCAGTTAGATGTCTCTTTGGAACAGGCTTGGTTTAGTTTGGTTTGGGGTTCAATCAAATTGGACCATTTTTTCCTTTTCTTCCGTTTATCTTAAAGCCATGCCCAATTGAACTCTAATCACTCCTATAAATTTAGATGATGATTAGTAGATTCAAAAAGAGAAGTTTATCCAGGGAGAGATTCTATAAAGTCAGATATGCCTAGGGAAGAAAATACAAGGAAATTCCAAACATGAGGGATCAAAACCTTGTTCTGGCATGATAAGTAACTCTCTCCCCAACCACCTGTTGGAAGCTCTTTGGACAGCAGAAAATCACATGCTTTACGAATGTTAGAGCTATTCTTGTATGTTCTACCAGCAGCAGATAGCCCCTTTATTCCAAACTGTCCAGCGTAACAGAAGCAGATGCCCCAGGATCCATACCTAACAAAATCTACATAACTTAGCACAAGTAATTAAAAATCAGAGCTCAAAGCAAGTGCTTCAGCAATGGATACTGAGTCAGCCATGTTGAAGAAGTGATAAAAGTAGCAGAATTTGTAAAGACAAATATTATGAAGCAAAGATGTAAAAGATATAGCTTGACTAATATATAAATGAACCAAGAGCCATCTGCTGCTTTCTTCTTTTCGATAAACTCCACAGCACTACCAATACGATTTTGAATTTCTTCCGTCCTATGTTCAGGATATAATTTCTTGAATGAGGCAAGTGCCTGAATTGCAGCTGAGGTACATGCAACATATCTACATTGCCACTCCATAAACATCAAACCAGAATGCAATTCAGTTATAGAAATATGTCTCAAGCAGAAAATGAAGTAGGCTGGGACCTTATGGGTAATCAATAACTATGTCACCAAAAGTTTCAGGAGGGTTATCAACTGAAAATAGCAGAAAAATGAAACAGTGCAATTATACTGGCTGCATTACAAGATGCATAAGTATCTGACAATTATAAGGGTTAAATTGTTTTAATAGCAACTGATAATATTAAGGGAAGCACATAAGGTTAGCACTAAACGATGGACACACAGTATATTGCAGTTAACTCCGTCTTTCCTAAACAATGAACTCATTTTAAGAACAGTTTTCCTCTAATTTCACATTCCCCTCAGTTCAAATAAATTAAATAGAGTACTATTTTGTTCTCTTCTAGTTTGTAAATTTATGGTATATCAGCTTTTATATTTTATGTTATTCACCAGTATAATAGTTGTACGCAAGAGCAAAGGTACTTTGCATTTTCTCACTCTCCTGATATGATGTTTCTAATGTCAATGATTTTCTTTCTATACAATTTATAAAGAGCATTATCTCGTTCTTTTTTCATTTTCCTGATTTTGGTAAATCAGCAATTAAATGATGCACAGTTATCATATTCTCTTTTCATATACAGTATTTGGTATCCTTCCATACTCTTGGTATAAATTTTCAATGTCAGTGATTTTGTCTTCAACTGTTACTTCTTGGGGCAATGTAATGGAACAAGAAAGAGAAGATTAGCATGGAAAGGGAGTTTACAGTTTTCGGTCCGCCGACATTTGGTTTTTTTTAACTATGTTAACCATTCTTTCCCTGATAGACTACCTCTATTCTGTTTACTGCTTTATAGGTGTAGATCGACAAATGTGTCATTAATGCCATACTTAATAGCCAGGGGTAACCAAAATTCAGATAAAGCAATGCCTTTTATTTCGTTTTGCTATTTATTCTATTGTAGTTTGGGCTATTATTTTTTCAGTATAAAACACAATGGTTAAAAGCATTTTTTTTCTTTCTGATTAACCTTTTTTACTTTTAATTGTTAATGTGTGTGTGCATGTGCACGTCTGTTTGTATCTCTGTCTGCTTGTATGTGTATGTCTTTTTTGTGTGAGCTTGATGTGGAAAGGGGAAAATGAAAGACCATGTACATGTCAAGTGGTTACCTCCAACCATTCATAGGATCTCGTCAATTCATATGTTGCAAAGCCACCATCAACATTCTGCAGCGATCCAAAATGTAGTCAAATTTATGGAAATTTATGTATAAACAGAAGTCAGATATGTCCTATCAAACTTCTGACACAAAGAAAGTCGATCAAGGTAAGGATAGCAATTCACTAGAGTGTACTGCAGTAAAATCTCGGTAAATGGATATTTGATAAACTAATAGATCCAGTTAATAAAATCTGATAGTCTCAACTCGAACCAGTATATTAAAATAATAACTTCGCTAAATGTATAAGGTAATAATTTTTTTGTAATTCTTTAGGGCCCAACAAATATATAAATTAATAATTCTTAAAAGTAAAAATAGTAATAATAATACTACGAGGAAAATGTTCACTTGACAATTTTTACCTTTGCATTTAAGCTTTTCTCAAAATATGCATCTAAAGTTGTTTGCTTTTTCTTTGTACTCAAACCAAATTGAACCTCATCCTTATTTTTTCTTTGGCAATGCACACACCACATTCGGTACATTCCTTCATGTCATAGAAAGTAGTTTTCTGGGTAAATATTAATTGTTGACTCTATATAGTGTTTTTCATTTAAATGTGATTCATGTATCTAAATAAAAGAAAATCATAATATACATATATAAGGATTGAAAACATAAAATTCTTTATTTGTAATGAATATTAATTTATCAATAAATGAATAATTTATTCATTTATCAATAATTAAATAACATCTTTAAATAATATTTTTCTTAGTTCTGATTAATATGATTTTATAGTGGTTTTACTGTATTTAAAAGTGAAATAAAATGATATCCATATTTTACAATTTTTATTTTCAATTTGGTTCGGAAACAGATAAATTTTGGGCAATTAGCAGAGATTAATATAATGAACTATCTATAGTAATATATATTTGCTTGAAACGGTGTTTTATCTCTCTTCTGTCACATCATGTCAAAGTTTTTTTTTTTTTTTTTCTATTTTTTTTTTCTAAAAATAGTTCCCTAAGACTATACAAGCTTTTCATTTGCCCCTGCCCTTTACTTACCCAAACTCTGGTGCCTAAACCCAAAACCAGGACCCAACTTCCCTAAGCGAAAACGACAAAGAAAATGTTGCCTAAACCCAAACCCAGGACCTATCTTCCTTAAGCGAAAACGACAAAGAAAAAGGCAACACCTGGTTAAAATGCGATTAATGACTCTTGAAGTTATTTGCAAAGCTAAGAAAAGAAAAAGAGAAGGCTCAAAGTAAAAGGACTAAACTGCATTATCAAGGACTAGTTGTCTCATTGGATGATAGTTTCTATTAGAAAAGGAAAAAGAAATTGGAGGTGCAAGGCATCAAACTTAAGCATGTCTTAAGATTAACCCACTAGAAACCAAAAAAGATCCACAAATATCGAAGTGCTCACAAGCATCAAAATGAACGCTTATACCACAAATAAAGTCCTTATCCAAATAACTTTTTGATAGGACTGGCTTGGCATAAGTACAAGAACCATGCTCTTCTGTTCTACCTAATTACTAAAAAACTATAAAACATTATATCTTTCATCACTATGTCTAGCTTGTTTCAAGGTTTCTTCTATTTATAGTGCCAGTGGTGACCAATTATTAATTCTCTAAACCAATCAGGCACTTCTTGGAAGAATTCAAACACTAACACCAATATAACATCCAATGTACCTGCAAGGAATGGATAACATTAACAGCATTGCAAAGCCGCATCACATCTAGTGGTTCCCCGAATACTGCTGGTGGCAGTGTTGATAATAATAACACAGCCTGTGCTAGGAAATCGTTATTACTCAAACCTGAAATATTTTAGAGTTTGCAGTCTCCTAAAGGTCATTGATTATTTGTACCTTCAACCCCTCTGATGTGCAGTCTGAGATGGGCCATCCATGATCTGCAGTTGAGAATGGCCAAGCACCCTTTGAAATATGATGATACCAGAAATTTAGGTCCCCAGGGCAGTCTTCTAATACCTGAAGAAACAGAAAACCTAATCAAGTTGAGGACATAAAGGGCACTACAATTATGATTAAAAGACTTCTACAAATAAAACCTGGGAAATCATGTGCTTTTCTTAAAATTGAACCATATTCGTCAGCAAGACCAGTGGAAATAATATCTTGAACAGCAAAAGCAGTATCCCATAATTGACTTCCATTTAACCCTGCAATGAAATTATAAGAAATTAAGGTATATTAGCATCATAGTATGATTTCTTGCATGGCAAAATATTTTTTTCCTGGCATTGTTCACTAAGATAAAAAATTAAAACAAGACAGTATCATATTAGACCTGCAATGAGACAAGGAACTGGATGAGTAGAATGCTGTAAATTTAAGAATCAGAAAAGCCAATATTGTTCAGCACCTGCATCTCCATGCCATCTTCAGCTATGCACAAATAATCTAAGATTCTAGGTAGATGCAATTTGAATGACTCTGAATGTGGATCTTCCACCCAACAAGAAAGCAAATTCAAAACCTGCAGAATACAAGTTATAGGAAATCAGAAACTCCTTGGAGTGAAGAGATGGATAAGATTTATGACTTCCTAAGCATCACTCCAGAGTTCTGCCAATAAAGAAGCGTCCTACTCTTACTAAAGTGAGATGAATGTTTAAAAACTCCCTTCCTTTCATAGATTGCAATTAAGTGAAACCAAAACAATGTGTTCTCTTCCAGATCAACATCTAAAGATCATGTACAACCATTCTCCAAGCTTACCTTGTTCACAGGCCTGATGCATATATACCGAGTATTCTCATCTTCATAGTGTATATGCTGCATGACAGTCTGCAAAGCCTTCTCCTTCAAGCTTTTACAAGGCCAGCGTGTAAACATAGGCTCATATAAATAGTGGAGAGATGCCCAAAGAATATCCTGAACCAGCGGATGTGGGTAGTGTAGATCTTCCTAAAAATATCTGGAAGAAGAAGAAGAAGAAATAAAGTTCCAATCTAAAAATCTGAAGGCAGGATAAAACATGAGAGTAGCTATTATGCTGAACTTAAAAACAACAAACCCATCATTTAGGCACATCTTAGCATAAAGGACATGCTTTCACAACAATGATAATGGAATACCTGTGCGATTATAGTTTCTTGTGTACGTATCTCATACAGTGACTAAAGTGACAGTTTTTAAGAGATTATTTTAATCACAAAAGATAAATAATAATTTTTTTCTCATCATGAGAAAGCACAATATTGTGCATGAGTTCACTTATTTAAGTCACTCTAAAGAAAATGTGCAACAAGTATTTGCATCATAATAATATCATGAGCTGGTTGTACCGGTTTCAATATTTCACAAAATATATTGTTTCTACTGCCCTTAAGCGGACTTAGTTTGATAGATAATGGCGTGTGGATCACAGAATCAATATATTAAACTATATATAACAATAACACTCAGATAGGAACCTGAAACATCATTAAAGAATCACAGAAATCCAAAAAAAATTAGTGTATTAGAAAATTAAAAGATATATTAAGAAATACTGACAACAAGCCCTTTAATAATGCATTATGATCGAATGCCAAAAGGCAAACAGATTAAGTTCAAGCTAGATTATTAAAAGGAACTTTAAAATCTAGCCATCCGTTGAAAAGTTGAAACACAAACAAGAATGTTAGACCCGTAGGAATATAAGTTGGAACACATTTGTTGATTTGGTTACAAATTTCTGAGTACTGATATGCATTGGAGGAAAAGAATTATTTACTTCTAACAACTATTTAATACCGTCCCTACAAAGGACATTGAACTGAGTGCATTGACCATGCTCCTTGCTCTCATTACTTAAATCCATGATCGTAGCAAACATATTTTTCTACCATTTTCTTAAATATTCCAGGAAATTTCTATTGAACCTAACTGCATTGGCCTGGAGAATTTTAAGCAACATATGACTTCAACCAAAATGCTTGCTTGTCAACTCTTGCATATGCTAGTAGCAGCAACTTCAAGAATAAACAACTGAAGTACTGCAATAACTATAGATTTTAAAAAAGAATGCCTAAAATGATTTAAACATTAAAACTTCAGAAAAGAAGCAGACTAAACACGTGAAATAAAAAGGGTAGCAATAGGAAACAAGTAAAAGCATCTCATTGGCCCATTGACAAAACTTGCACTAAAAAACAGATTTTGCAAGAGGCAGATGTTTAACCAACATTGGCAAATGTGTTGGGGGCTTTATTCCAATCTACTTCATGGTAAGGAACAGCATAGAGCTCATTTCAGAAAGATAGAATTGTGGGTGTGATAGGACCTACAAACCTCTTCCCATATAAATATGACATTGGAAGATACACCATTCGACAATGACACCACATTGTTCCTACAGAAATATAAGAAATTATTGTCAAGAGTAAAAATAAGTAGAACCTTAGCAACAAATATAAGACCTCTACAAGGGAGCCTATTTACTTCTAAAAGGTACCATGTCAATGAAGTTAAAGTGAAGAAGGGAAAAAGTGAAACAGAAGCAAAAAGAAAACATCAAAATCTTTATGATTTATACACAAACCCAATAAGAACTAAGAGAAAAAGAAGAAAGTTATACCCAAAGGAAAGCCCTAAAAGTTAAATGAGAAATAATAAGGAGGAATGACTGAAACAAACAATTTTATTCCTCTAGTCTATCATTAACTTGCGACTGGTAAAGCTACTTTTCTCCCTGAAACCTTACTCAATTCCTCAGTCTAGATTCCAAACTGGCAAATCAACTACCTGAACCTATTATAAAACAGCAAACAATTCCAATCTGCTACAGCATTGGTTAACAATTGGAATAAGCATCTCAAACCCAATCCATTTTTTGAGCCAGAACTGATGCAAGAAACAACAGACAACCCCTCCTCTTTCACCTCCTTGATTTAGTAAAAGTCAATGTAATTTTATAAAATGCCTAACTTCAAAAATTTTGTATTATCAAGCTCTTATTTATTTAAAGCAAGTTAATTCATGGCTACTTCAGTGAGAAAAGCACCCGTGCAGCGATGATGGTGAAGATAGCATTTTTTTCCTTTCTTTGCCATTTCCTTCCCCATATTTCCAATAGCTTCTCCAAAATTCCAAAAGATTTTGACCTGAATCCTTCGCTTGATTTTTCCCAAGGAACCTTTCTTGACCACCATCATTGTTGCTGAACCTTACTAAAACTTTACACACCAATCAAGCATCTATCTCTCTTTAAAACACAGACATTTCATTAAAGTTTCACCCATGTTACTTGGAAAAGGAAGAAAAGGGGCGGGGGCGGAAGTAGAATACACACCCATAAAGACAGAGAAGAGAAAGAGAAGGTGAAATCTGGGTTTCAAGAAATACGGTTTGTTGTTATCCGTGCTGGATAATGCAGCGGTGTGAAATTTGAATAACATCAAATTTGTGAAACTTATATGGCAAAGAATAATTATCGTTTAAGTATTAACCTTCCTCATATTTGATGTTATTCACACATGCTGCATTATCCACCATGGATGTCACATTTTATGATAAGGCATAAAAAGGAGATTCTGATCCATCTAAAGAACCAAAGTGGGACTAAGAAATCAACTAGCTTTAAGTGAAAATTTTTATCAGTTATGAAGGTGAACGCAGAATTAAAAAGATAACTATCAAAAAGTAATTAGAAACCTGGATGAATTGGAAAAAAGTAAAGGCATAGCCATCATTCTGGCGGCAGTGGATTATTCCCCGACCATTCATAAGCTCCAAGCACCTATCAGGATCAAATATCGATAAAAGGTTGACAGAGGTGTTCAAAGTTTTACCTCTTTTCTAAAAAGAACAAATAAGCAACCAATGAAGACTGATTTTGTTCCGAAAGCCACATTTTTCCCCATGACGTAATTGCAGTTGCACCACCATGTTCTAGGATCCACTCACGTGCTTTCTCAGCTGCCCCTTGTCCATCTTCAGCCCCTTCACCAAGCTGCCTAAGGCTGACATAATTTAAGGCAGTACCAAACATGGTGCTTGGGCCTTCAATATGAAGAACCTAACCACTGTCTCTATTCTTCATGAAAACAGACAACTCTTAGAAGCTAGAACATAGCAATTTTCTTCATTTCTTTATATAATTTTGACAATGGCAACTGACAGTGAATAATTAGTAGAAGGTAGTTGACTTAAGTAGTTCAGTTTTCCTCTGATCCAAATAGCACTATGCTTGCTCATAACAAACTCAACTGATGTGAGAAATATTCCAAAGATCCAACAGAAAAAATAATAGCATAATTAAGTCATGATTAGTGCATATTATAATATCTACTCAAATGCAGAATTTATAAAATCTAAAAACACATACGCGATTGCTTGCCTGATGATTGTATATATATCTGCATATCTCGTATTGATGCTCCTTTGATAGGACGGCATTCAAGGTCCAGTAACATATAATGCAATGACTGTTGCAGTTTGCAAACAAAGATTAAATTACATGTCATCCAATTACTAGTTGTTGAAAAATGCAATTATGTCAAGGTAATCAATACGGCATAGAGAATGAAAATATTTTGGAATCTCAGAATAACAAATGAAAACGTAAGGACAAAATAAAGGGCTGGTTCTTCTAGGATTACACGACACAAACACAATACAGAAAAAATAACTAAAACAAAGCATAAAAAAATAACAGAAATATGACATGAATACACTAATGTTTCAAAATTTATAAAATACGAATTATTAACATATCAAAATTTATATAAATAAAAAACACTTTAAACATGATTATCATATGGCAAAATATATAAACACAACATGAAAACACGAATTGTCAGGTTACGAGGACAAATGTGTAATGTCAAAAAGATTCTGAAAAGCAGCAATTTAATTCTTCAGTGGATTAAGCCACAGAAGAGACATATACGTATTTTCCACGTCAACAGGCAGATCAGATGTGGCTTACAGGTTAAGTCTTATCAAACCAGGAAGCAGAACCATAGGACCCGCATAATCTCCAGGCCAGTGACCATCATCCGCTTGTATTGCTGAATAAAAATTAAGGGCACTGCGTAATGTTGTCATTATAGTCTCTTCCGTGACATCTTCAAACTCTTTCAGTTTGACTTGTGGTAAATTAGTGACAGATTGTTTGTCCTTCGTAAACTACATCGAGAAAAGAAAACCTATGATAACATTCCAAACGCAAATGACTAAAACATTCAAGAATGGTTTAGATGACATGTCAAAAACAGCAAATCTTTTCTCTACTTGTTAAGTGTTTCCCATGCAATATGGATATGCACTTTACCACTGTAGAGGCAATAGTTGTAAGCTTCCATTTTTTTGGGGGGGGGGGGGGGCATGCCATGAAATCAATCCTGGAACCCCAATTTTCCT
>JBBYHL010000016.1:9877681-9893324 GCA_038381835.1 Adansonia madagascariensis | reverse complement strand
AAAATAATATAAAAAAATTATTTATTGAAATAAATTATTTATCAAAATAAATTAATTTTAAAAAATTATTAAAAAATCATGATTTCTCAATATAAAAAAAATACAATTTAGTTAAAAAATTATCAAATTAAAAGATAATTTCTCAACATCTAAATAAAAAATCATTATTTAATTAGATAATTTTTTAATACATAAATACTCGGTCATTTCCCAACACAACTTATATATAACTATATAAATTTTGAAAAAATTTCACAAAAAAAGAAGTAAACTAATAATTATTAAAAAAGAGTAAAACCAAAAAAATAATTATGAAAAAAGAAATAATAATTATTAAAATTATTAATAAAAATTTTAATTATTTTTTTACCTCTAATTTTATTCTTTTCTTTGTTGTTACTATTTTCTATATTCTTAATGAAATTGACTGTTCCTATATATATAAAAAAATATATAAATTATATATATTAAAATAGTATTTACAAACAATAAAATATTAAAATTATTTTTATTAATCTTGAGTTAATATTTAAAAATTAATAAAAATAAAAATATTTTATGTTAAATCTTGATTTATCATTTATAAATAATAAAAAATAAAAATCTTGAATTATATTTTATATTAAATCTTGAATTACTATTTAAAAACTAATAAAAATAAAAAATATTTTATATTAAATCTTGAATTACTATTTAAAAATAATAAAAATTAAAAATTATTTTATATTAAATGTTGAATTAATATATTATATATAATATAAAATATTTTTAGAAAATTTTTTAATGTATCGATTTCTCAAATTTTTTTCATGCAAATTATTTTATAATTTTTTTTACATTGATTGAGAAATCGATCAATAAAATATTTTTTTTCACGCTAATTGAAAAATTGACCAATGAAGCAGCAACCATGCTCTTTTTTCTTTTTTTAACCTACAATTCTTTCTTTTTACGTTTTGGATTGGTGACAAAGAGAATATAAGTTGAGTTAATACTAATAAAAATAATGGAACATACACACATAAAAATAATTTGCGTCTAGACTTTATAGTTATACGGATCAAACAGTTCTTTCAATTCGATTTTTATTAAATTATATTTGATAAATTTTTTTACTTCGAGTTAAATTATCAAGTTATGTAAATCGATTTGAATTATTATTTACATAATAAAAATTATTAATTTAAATTTAATTATAATTATTGATATAAATAAAATTTTTAAAATAATTTTAAATGATACAATATATTTAAAATTGATTCAATATAAATTAAACAAAAAAAAATTTATCAAATTACAGTGCGACCATGAACACCTCTATTCATAATATTTACAGTACATAGTTAACATGTTTTCCACTTGTCTAATTGGAAAACACAAAGAGACAAAGTATGATAACTTAGAATTTAAATTCTCAGGCAGCGTATTTTTCCCGGATATTCACAGGAGCAAGAATGCAGCCGCTCATAGTTTAGCGAAGTCGTGGAGGACGTTTAAAGAATATCCAGATTTTATGCTGTATTGTCAGAACGTACTCTGTGATATTTATTAATGAATATTATAATTTCCTTTAAAAAAAATAGATTTAAATCAATTTAGGGGACACATGATTTAGTAAGAGCCAAGAGTAGTGTACACCGGAAGAGTTTTAATCTAGTATCGAACTTGCATGTATACTTATTGATATTCGGGATATTGAATTATTAAACTCTAATTATTGTAATTAAATTTTAATTTAAATATTAAATTCGATTGATTTAAATTTAAAATGATTTAAATTTAAATAATATAAATATTAAATTTAATTAAATTGAATCTATAATAATTCAATTAAAAATAATAATAAAATTTTAAATTTAAAAATTAAATCAAATTAATTTTATCCGAAACTAATTCAACCCGTTTAATTGGGAGACTACCTCGACTGCTTTATCATATACTTGCCATGCACCTAAAATTCTAAAATTGGTGTGTCTGAAGTACTTTTTGGTATTTCCCCAGTTTCAAGTGTGAAATTGAAAAAAAAAAAAAAAAAACTTAATGCTAATAAGCTTATTGAATATCAATTAAGTGTCTAAATAATTTTTAAATTGATAGATATGTGTTGAATTAAATGATTTATATTTTGGATTTCTTTTTTTTTTAAAGGATAATTATAAGAAAATTTATGAAGGGAAAAAATATTTTTTTTTTATTTTTTAAATTTTTAAAAATATATCTTCGTATAATTAATAAAATCTAAATTAAATATATTTAACTTTTAAAGTTTAAAAGTTTTATTACATTGAAATCTGATTAAAATGAAGATAAGATCAATGTTTAAATTCAAAACTAATAACATTTAGATGATCTTTAACAATTAAATCCTAATTAATTAATTAAATTTAAAAATTATTGTAATCTTGTGATTTCAAGGTAATAAAAGTAGTCTATCTACGTAAATGTCTATGTCAGTAGAGTTTAAACAGTCAATGTTGCGTTATATTATATTTATATAAATGATTAATTTATTTTAAGTTATTTAACTAATTATGTTAATTACTATAATAATAAATTTGATTAATTCCTTAACATTTTGATTATTCTAATCAGAGACGTCAATTATTAACCTCTAATGTGACACATTCTCCCCTAATAATAGATGAATGGCGTGGCCAGGCTGAACACCTAATAAATCCGATTAACCGATTAAATAGCAAGTTATTCGGGGGTTCTTGAAAAAATATTTAGAGTTCTTTAAATTATTGGTTAATTCTATTTGATAATTAAATCGAATTATCTAAATAGTGTATAGAATATTATATTTTAAATTTTTGTTAGATATTTTAAGTTATTTATGTAGTTTTTATTTATATTTGGTATTTAAATTTCTGTTAAATAATTATTTTTATTTCAATTATAAAAAATTAAAAATTAAAAATTAAAAATATAATTTTATTTTATCTAACTATACTATTATAAAATGAATATCTTTAAGTGTAACGAATTAACCAGACACTAATTTAATTGATAAATTTACAAATAAATCAACAAAAAAATGAAATTACATATAAATTAAATTATAATTAAAATATAAAATAAATAAAATTAGGATGTTTTAATCTTTTAATTTTTAAAAAATAATTACCCACTTTTTTAAAAAATGTCAATTTCTTAAAAATCTTCTCATAGTTAAAAACTATCACTCGAATTAAAAATAATTTTCTTTCTTTTTAAAAATATTTTTTTAAATATTTTTATTTATCTACAATAAAAAAACTACTAAATCATATCACATTTGAAAGTAGCTACCTACATTAAAAAAAAATTACCTATCTTTTTTATATACTAAACTAACAATCTTATTCATTTTTTTCTAAAATAATTTTATCATCCACATGGCGGATCTGTTCAATTCTAATTAATCATAAAATAATTAAAGTTTGATTAATTAGATCAATCGACTAAATTAATTAAAATATTGATTAATTAAAGTTGTTTTTTAAATCTAATTAATTACATAACTCGATTACGATTTTAACCGAATAAAGATCCTAATAAATGGAGTCTGTTCCCTCCGTTGATGAAATGAAACCCTTGGTTTCAAAGTCCTCATTTCAGTGTCATGAGCTAAGATTTTAACCTAGAAAACAGCGTGACCTTAAGTTTGGTAGGCTCCGATCTTCGCTGGTTGGGTCAACATTACTTTGAATTAGAAAAATATTTGGGCAAGGGAACGGCAGCGCATTTGGTGCAATTTGCTTTCCTTTCTATGATATATTATATAATTATATATATAATAAATATGATATAAAAATAATTAAAATATAATATAAAATATAATATAATATAAATGAATAATATGAATGTCATACAAATAAATAAATGTGTTAAATTTATATAATACTAATTATTAATGTATCAAAATTTATATAAATATATAATACATTAAACACTGTTATCATACATAAAAATATACAAATATGATATGAATACATAGATCGTCAAGTCTACTATTAATCAAAATGCAAGGCCTACCTACTTCCATGATTGTTAGAATTAAACTTGACAATATGGGTATTCAAATCATATTTGTATATTTTTATGTGTCATAATCGTATCTTAAATATTATATATTTATATAAATTTTGATATGTTAATTATTTGTGTTATACAAATTTTGATATGTTCATCTATATATATATATATCATATTTGATTTTTTTGTATCATATTATACTTTACTTGGCATTTTAGGTGCTTTTTTAATTATTATTAGAGACACTAACAATGCATTTTTTTAACTTCACAATCAAAATTAAAATATTACTAATTGTCCAATTAATTTATTTTTTATTTTTTAAATATATATTAAATATATGTATAAATTTTTAACTTTATTTATATAATTAAAAAAAATTTAATATTAATTTATTTTATAATAATAATTTTTATATTATATTTATATTATCATATTCGAATTTGTCAGAACCTAAATTGAGTCACTACGTGGATGGCGGTCAACTTGACGCGGGATTGGTAAGAGTCACGGCGTAATTCGTGGGCCTTTCTCATTTGATCAGTTTTGCCTCCGCTTTATTGAAAGGTCTCTATCCTTACGGTGTTCATCGTCAATCAATGCGTCTCCAGATGGATTGATTAACCCAACCCTCAAGGTGGTCTTGCCAGAGTTGGATCTTCTGCTTTATGTGATTGACCGTCCTTACAATTATTTTAAATACAATACAGTTATTAAAAAAATATAAAAACAATATAAAATATAATATAATATAAATATATAAATACATTAAAATTAATATTATATAAATAATAAATATTTTAAATATAATTATAATATACGAAAATAAAGAATTATTAAGCACTACCCTATTGGATAACAAAAGAAAAAAGCACTTGCAATAGAGAAAACAAAGGAAAAGAGATGGGGTCTAAAGTTGGCAAGTGGAGAAGGAACCCACATAATCTCTCAAACTGCATCTGATTCAGATTTTTTTCCCATTTTCATGCATGGGTATTTTGAATTTTTCCTATTTATGAACAAATCTCATTCTTCATCCAATCATGTCAATCCATCTAATAACCGATGGTATTGAAGTTTTATTCTGTTTATTGAAAGATTATTGTGTAATTTGCCCCTCAAATAAAGCATCTTTTTTGTCAATTTGAAACTTACAAATAGATATTCTATCAAATATTCGAATTTCAATTTCATCCTTCATATTGCTTATCAAGCAAGTTCTTATTTATTTATTTATTCAATTAAAAAATTGACAAAATAAACTACCTTATAATAATAAAAAGTTAAATTATTAAGGGTTCCTATTTTTTATTTTCAAAATTATACATTAATATTTTAGTGATTTTCTTTTTTAGATTTGATATATTACAATTTTAATATATATAAAATAAAATTATTTATTGTCTCGTCTACATAATTTGTGTCTAACGACTATTTAGATATAATTTTAATAATCAAAGATTTAAAATTTAGAATTTAGGGTTTAATTTAGTTGGTTTAAATAATAACCCTTCAAATGTAGAAACTAATGTATTTGAGATCACTTGCGGCATTTATAATCAATTTATCTCTAAAATACGGTATTCTTTATAAAAAAATTTAATTTAAATTTGTGTAACCAGGATTAGTAATGTGGCTGAAACCTTTACAATATATTTAAAAAAAATTAAAAAATAAATATTTATCAATTTTTTAATCTTATTTATGAAATTAAAAAGCTTTCCTATTAGTATATTTAAAAGGAACTTTATATCTTGAGTTAGCTGACATTAATTTAGTTCAAAATTAATAAATAAATAAAATTATTCTAATAAATATAAATTAAGGGTCTTTGTGTTTTTTACTTAAAATAATAAATTATCATTAAAAAAAATCTACCCTCCTTTTCACTTTAAAAGGCTATCACTTCTTGGAAAATACTCGTATTTTTCACAGGTAGTGATCTTCCAATAGCTTTCACCTCATCAATCATCACCTTGGTTCTAAACCCAAAAAGCATGGTTGACTTCAGACCTATTTCATGTTGCACCACAGTGTACAAATTATTTCAAACAAACAGGCGAATAAACTAAAGTGGCAGAAGGAGTGTCAACCAAAGATTATATCCATGAACCAAACTACTGTTGTTGGGAACAAGAACTTAGTGGCTATTGTGCTTGTTGCTCAGAAGATTATGAATGTATACCATAAGTCTGCTTTAGGTGTCTGATGTGTAATTAAGGTGGGTTTAAGAAAAACATTGACTCCTTGAACTGGGAATTCATTTTGCAGATATGTTCAGCTTTGGATTTTCTTCAAAGCTTTGCAGATTGGATCAACAAATGCCAAACTACCCTAAGATATTTTGTGGTAGTCAACGGTGGCTTGCCAAGCTACTTGACAAGCGCTAAAGGGGTAAGGCGACGTGACCCCATCTCACCTTACCTGTTTGTGACAGCAGTGAATGCGTTATCAGCTTTACTAAATTCAGCAGTTGCACATCGGATCCCACCGTCCCATCTTAAGTGCAAGAAAAATTAGACTCACGAATTTAAGCTTTGCCGAAGACCTCTGAATGTATACCAAGGGGCTTGACTTTGTTGAAACCATCATCAAGTTTTTGGATGTATGCTATCAGTTTTCTGGGCTGCAGTTAAACTATGCCAAGATGAATTTCTTTAGAACAGGGATTAAAGAAGAGTAGTTACAAGACATAATGATCAGAACAAGGCTCAAAAGAAGCTCATTGCCTGTAAGGTATCTTGGTGTATCGTTGGTCATTGAGAAGTTTAGCGATAAAGATTGTTTCCCTTGGTGGAGAGAATTACATAAGGAGTCTGGGAGTAGGTTGCAATGCATCTGTCATATGCTAGATGACTCCAACTAATGCAATCAATCATATTCAGCAGCCAAAATTTTTGGCGTAGGATTTTTGTACTACCAATTGAGGTTGTAAGGAAGATTACTCAACTCTGTGGTGTATTTCTATAGAAAGAACGGGAAGGAAATGCAAAAGGAGCTAGAGTTAGCTGGCAGGCAATTTGTCACCCCAAGTCAGAAGGTGAACTTGCAATAAAAGGTTTGGTTACATGTAAAAAAGCCTGCATATCAAGGTGTTTATTGGTGGTGCTCACCGAAGTAGGCTCATTGTTGGCGGCTTGGATAACAGAGTACATTTTGTATGGGAAAAACATAATCATGCTGAACTCACAGTAGAGTTTAGTTGAAATCTAAAGAAGTTATTTAAGATGAGAGATCTAGCCTTCACATTCATAATGCAGAAAGAAGAATACAAGCGCATGGCGTTCACCAAACTTATAAGGCAAGAGTATTATGCCTTCTCAAATGTAAAAGAGGATGAATGTATGGAAAAGACAAGTGTATAAATACATTTCTATTTCCTAATTAACAATTTTAACTTTCTACAAATAAATTTTTACGATTACCCAATTTAATAATTATTCTCATTATGAGGCATGTTTTTCAAATTTACCGTACTTTTTTAATTCGTTATTTCTTAAAAAAAACAAATTAATCAAACATTTTACTGGGAGATGTGTCGATTATTGTAAAAAGCTACCTAAAATTACCTACCACCACTTAGTATAAGAATCAGGGGAGGGTCTAAAATTCCATCCCTTTTCCATTCCAAACCCGGAGAAAACAAAGGCAAGGGAGAAAATAAATAAATAAGATAGCCAATGCCTCGATATTCGCCCTCTCAGTCTCCACCTCAGGCAGGTCAATTCTCTCCCTTTCTTTTTTTTTTTTCCTTTCGTTATTGTAGTTATTATTACGAACAATTAAAGAAGAAAAATAAATTTTTGCATATTCAATCCATAATATGATGTTGAAATTTTGAGTTTGTTTGTCTTTTTTTTTTTTTTTGAGAAATTGGAAAATAAATAATTTTAAAAATTATAGTAATAGCAATGTTGAAAAATGGATTTTGAATCGCTCGCAGAAGAATAATTACAAGGCGTTTGGAAACATGGCGTTGGTGGTTCCAAAGGAGCTTGAGGAAGTAGAAAAACCTTCTTCTTTTTCTTCTCCAAAGCCTTTTGAGATCCGATTTCAAGTCCCCGATTTCAGGGTTCCCATCAGAGTGAGTTTCTTTTCTTTTTCTTTTTTTTTTTCTCATTTTATTTTTATTTAATTTTCTTCTAAGGAGCTGTTTGGGTGCTGAGAAAATGGAGGAATATTTAAAAAATGTAAAAGAAACTGGAAATTTTCTTTGGAATCCCACTTATTCAAAGCAAAAAAGTGCTCTACTCTGGAGCCCTTAGATTTTTGAATAAAGCCATGCTTTTCTGCTTCAAATAGTTTTCAATTTGCTTAGATAAGCCTTTTTCTGCTGATAATTATGGAGGAAATAAGAGTTAAAAAAAAACACTAAATAAAGGATACGAAAAGAGAAAACCTTCTTAAGAGATTATTCATTTTGACTGTTGGGTTCTGCGATAGATTTTATGCCAATGAAAGATTTCTCAATTTGAGATGGCTTCTTTTGTTTATTTATTTGTGCTAAAAAAAAAGAAAGAAATCATTATTGGATTTTTTACAGGATTTTCTGAATTTTATGAATGTTTATGATCCAATGCTTTATAACGGCCAAATGATTGTTGCCGGTGTTTGAAACCACAGAGCTCAGCTTGGACTATGAGAAACCTTTATATATATATAATTCATTGAATTTTTCCTAAATTTTTATTTGCCGGAAGTATAATAGATTTTATGGAAATAAAAGGCATCTAGGTTTCAGATGTTTGTTTCCTGAAGGGGAACAAAAATGCTTTATGTTGCTTTTTGGGAATTTGGATTTCAAAAATAGTGTTAAATTGTGTAATAAAAGACATGTAAATGTAACATTTAGCCTATTTTGTGGTGATGGTGAGATACCTATGAATATTTGTGAATTTGAAATCCTTGTTTTTATACCTTTCAGATATATAGTCATATTGAATCATAATTAATTTATGCACAATGTATGCATTTCATTCTCAAAATGTATATAGCAAATGAAATC
This sequence comes from Adansonia madagascariensis, assembly GCA_038381835.1. NCBI lineage: Eukaryota > Viridiplantae > Streptophyta > Magnoliopsida > Malvales > Malvaceae > Adansonia > Adansonia madagascariensis. Next base: position 9,884,302 of record JBBYHL010000016.1, on the reverse strand, counting down.
CATATCCAAATTTCAAATTCATGTTTTCAGACATAGCATTAGTGAGTTTAAGAATCATTTTGATTCAATGCTCTATGAGGGCCAAATGAATTGTTGCCGACATCACAAAAGCATGATCTCATTGTGATTCAGGATTTCCTGAGGACGAGAGAAGTTGGTGAGTTTCTTAGTGGAGCATTAGCGGGGGCTATGACCAAAGCTGTTCTTGCTCCTTTAGAGACTATCAGGTTTGCAGAACATGTTTTGCCATACGTTGTCATTTATTATTTTGCTAAGTTCTTGCCTTTGCCATTATATCTAATTGTTATGATTCTTTATCCAGGTGTCGAGTAAGTGTATTTGTTTTTTTGTTTTATCGGCATTAAATCTGCTAAAAAAGATATGGAAACTTACCTGGAAGCTTGAACAGGGGAGGTGTACTATATAGCTATATGGAAGAGTTGAAGATTTTAAATAGCAAAACATTGAATTTATTTCCATTTCCATTTTAATCACAAAAATGGTTCTCAATCTCATTTCTTTCATTTTCCAATTTTTTCCACAATGGAGCATTAGAAATTTACGGTGCATAAATTGGGCTGACAAACTTTTGTCAACTCTTAAAAGATTTTGGTGTAAATTTGAGAACTTGAATGTCTATTCAAACCTTTCTATGTAGTACTGCAGTTATATAGATCCTTCGAATTTCAAAAGAAACCACTCAGATTGATTGCTAATAAACCATTTTCGTACTTTCCACTTATTATTGGGATCAATGGTACTTCTTTTTCCCTAAAAAAAAAAGGAAAAAAAAAAAAGAACAAAGTATTAGTGTGATGATGCTTTGGATGCCTTATGTTGTTTCCTTGTATTGTATTGAGGTCCACTTCTTAAGCTTACGTTAATTCGTGTTTTATAGGATTGGATGTGTGTGCTGTTTGTTTTGGTTCTATGGCTAATAAATTAATTACCTGCAAAGTTTTTGGATGTCAAGTTATTTTGGAAACCTTAAAACAGTGTGTCGTTTTGTCATCATTACAACCTTAATCATGATCCTTTTGGGCTTACAATCTTTACGTTGCGTTTGTTACCAACATATTTGTGGCTTAAACTTCTGATGAGTTATGTTAAAACACTTCTTTGGAACATACTTGGTCAAGTCATAATCTCTGAATTCTGACATATGCAGGACCAGAATGGTGGTTGGTGTCGGATCTAAAAACATATCTGGTAGTTTTATTGAGATCATTGAGCAGCAAGGTTGGCAGGGACTGTGGGCTGGAAATGGAATCAATATGCTTAGGATAATTCCCACCCAAGCAATTGAGCTTGCAACATTTGAGTGCGTCAAGCGCACAATGACATCAGCACAAGAGAAATGCAGTCGGATTGAAAACCCAAAATTGCAAATTGGTCATTTTAATGTCAACTTTTCTCTTTCCTGGATTTCTCCAGTTGCTGTGGCCGGTGCAGCTGCTGGAATTGTTAGCACACTTGCATGCCATCCTCTTGAAGTTCTTAAGGTATCTGGGATATGTTGAGCCCATTATCCTTTTTCCATTTTTTTTTGGGAATAAAAACCAAAATAAAAGAAAATTCTACATCAAGTTGAATTATTTCTTTTAGTTGTTGCCTTTCAATGCTAGCTACCTCTGTTACTCAGACTCGGGTGTGTCGGATACGAGTATGTTTCTGACACTAATATTATTTTTTCTAAAGTTTTTCTATGGACTTGGAGGGTAATATCTTCATATCCATGTCTGAAAATGTGTTGGATATGGGGATTGGACATGGATACTTAAATAAAAATGAAGAGTTAAAGCAACATAGCTAGCTACTTATGAAGTGTATCTAACAGTATAGATTGGATAATGATGTATTCCAACTCATCATGCTTATTACCGCTTCAGACTCCTCTTAATATCTTACTTTTCTAAGCTTTGGGTAAGTAGTTGAATAGCCTATCTCTATGTTGTTTTGACACTTAATAAGATAATGATCCTGATCATGTTGAAGATATCACTATTTTCTCATTTTATGCTTTTGATTATGGAACTGACTGTTCTCCTTGGAATTCTTGCAGGATAGGCTGACTGTCAGTCCTATCATATACCCTAGCTTAAGCATTGCAATTAGCAAGATATTCCAGGATGGTGGCATTGGTGCCTTTTACGCTGGTATCTCTCCTACACTAATAGGCATGCTTCCCTACAGTACATGTTACTATTTCATGTATGAAAAATTAAAGAAATCCTGCTGCCAATCAAAGAGGAAAAAATCTCTAAATCGTCCGGAGATGCTTATAGTCGGAGCTCTTGCAGGTGAGAAACTTGGCCTTGGCTCTGTTGCTTTCGGAAAAATTTTTATGATATCTATGATTTACTGCTGAATTGGTTCAATTGATATGGCCAGGTCTTACCGCTAGCAGCATCAGCTTTCCCTTGGAAGTTGCCAGAAAACGGCTAATGGTGGGAGCTTTGCAGGGTAAGTGTCCACCAAACATGGCAGCAGCACTTGCTGAAGTCATTCGGGATGAGGGCGTGATGGGTCTTTATAGGGGGTGGGGTGCAAGCTGTTTAAAAGTAATGCCGTCCTCCGGTATCACCTGGATGTTTTACGAAGCTTGGAAAGACATATTACTTGTTGAGAAGCGCATATTATAATGACACCGAAAAAACTTCCCATAGCTAACTAGTTGAAACTGATTCTGGGCTCCTCTCCTTTAAAATGCAAGAGGATGCTTATCATGGTAGTGGATGCAGGGTTGTTTATGGAAGCTCTGGGACTGGAATCCTGGGGGCTGGTGCTAGTTATTTATGCGTATTAGCTGCCCGCTTTTATGTGAATGACCCTGGCAAATTTCTACACAAAATTTTGTTTTATTCAGTTCGACAGAATTGTTAAAGCAGCCTCAAATTTTGAGGCCTCATTGAACATATGAAGGTACCAATAGATTTCTTATATCACATAATTGCTAGTGTAAAAAAATTTTTGACCAATTTGGTCTTTATTTTATTCATTTTAAGTATTTCACTGCTTTGCAAGGTTTTAAGCAATGGTGGGGGGGAATCCTTGGCTGCATATTGTTCCATAACATGAGAAAAGCAAAAGCAGGCGGGCAGGCAGTTCTTTTGGGTTCAAAAATATGCTTCCAAATTAAAACAGATAATTTTTGATATAACACAATTACACGGCTTTAATATAACATGAGAAATGTCAAGAACATGTTACAAATATAGGAACATTTTAAAATTTATATGAATGCATAACATTTTAAACACGTTATAATAAGAAAAATGATATAATCACAACATAAATATACAAATATCATATTGACAATAAAACAATGCTACCTTTGTCCTCATAGTGCTTGCTATAGCAGTTGTGACTCGGTTTGGATCGTATGGCATTTTGATTGGCAGATATCATAAAAATTTTTATGATATCATATATGAAGTAGAAAAATGAAAATTCCAATTCCCAAAAACAATTCTTTTTTAACCTCATAGTGCTTGAATGAGGAAACCAAACTTAACCCTCGAGACATATATAGGGTGTGCTTCTTTCAACGTTAACCAGTTCAAATATCTGTCATGTTTTAGCTAAAAGAATTAAAGTTGCAATTGATTTCAGCCACAGAAAATGAAACTCAATGGAAAACATACCGGCAAAAGCAACTGTAACACCTGAGACCAATCGTCCAATAACCGACAATATGTCAAGACAAACAACAACCTGAAGGAAGATATGCATGGAATTAATAGTCATGCAAGAAAAAAAATCTTAAGATAATTGCAGCATCATTTTATCACAATTTTAAAACGATCTCAAAGTAATGAGCAGTTCAACCAATAAGGAAAAGGAAAAGTAGACATGGTTAAAAGGAGAAGGGTGTTTATTTTTAAAAGCTTAGCAGTATCAAGCCTTTCAAGATGGATATTCAAAAGTTAACAACTGAAGCAGGAAAATTAGGATCTAAAAGTTAAAAAGTGCTCAGATAGTTGATCTTTATATAGAATAGTAATTTAAGTTGTAAGAATTCACCCCTAAAGAATAGCCTTTTGTCATGCCCAGTTGCTGCAACTCTTAGAACTGACTCTGTTGCTCCTACGGTATTAGCTAACCATGCAACAATGCTATTAGCAGCATCCAGAGAGATCTGCCACTCAAGTGGATCTACTGGTACCCTACAAAACAGCATTTTTCATGATGACATTGAAGTAGTTCAAGAATTAAATTCATTGTTAAAAATGACAAAGCAAAATTGTATGAATTTTCCCAGAAAAATCACATGGCACATACGTACATAAGTTATCATAAAGGCATAATTGATCTCCTACTAAACTAAATTTGAAGAGCAGTCGAAGTGATGCTAAATCAACAAATACTTATTTATTTTTCCTAAAGTATTCATATTATCCACGTAAACTTCGACATTGATACGATATGTATGATTATCTAAATATATGAAAAATTAAAAAAAAAAAAACTGAATATACCTTATCTGACATTCACTCAAATCCTGGTAACATAGTTTATAAGATGAACAGAACAAATGATATACACACAATTTGTCTTTCATAATTAAAGCTATAGAACCCTAAATTTAGAAACCCAACAAAAGAATCTGAGAACATGATAATTTGGTAGGAAGTAGAGACCAACTTTACCAACTTTCTTCGAATCAAAACGAGGACAAAGACTTTGAATGTCCAAACTTCACTAATCCCCATAAACAAAAACAATTCTTAAACTATCAGTCAGCCTTATGATAACTTATACATTAAATTGGGTCATTTCCTAATTTTTTTACCGACGATTCCATGCAGCAGTTTTATTAGAAAACGCAGTCATCATCAATCCATAAAATACCCAAAAAAAGCTTAGAATCTTAACAATCAGGAAAACGAGTGAAGACCCGTAGTGAAAGAAGACTTAGGAAAAAAAAAAAAAAAGAATAAGGAAGAAGAAACGTTCGAGATGTTCGTACGACGAAAGAGGAGGCCAAGAATAGCAAGGGAGAAGAGAAGAATAATTAAGACATCGGAGAAGAGGGAGAGAATGCTAGAATTCCTGTAGCCACAGTGGTAGTACACCAACTTACCACACATATCAGCAATCCCAATGCTTTCCCTATCTCGCTCCTCCCTTCCATCTCTTCTAATTCCTTCACTCCATATTACTTCACTCCATTTTGGAGGGCCTCGATTTGAATTTCAATTTCTTCTTGCCAAGAAGTGGAATTTTAAAATGTTATACTGATATCGTAATGCTTTGTATCGATAATAATTTGACAGGTTTTATTAGCAAGCTATGAATATGTCAAATTTATCGTTGTAGGAACTATTAAACGATTTCTATATTACTCCTTTAGTCCTTTACCGACGATTTGTGCATGGAATTTTCGTCGCTGAAGGTATGTTTATTACATGTTCAAAATTCATTTTTACGTGAATTTTTTATATTCCAAAATTCAAAGAAAAAAATAGATATCCTTCGTTCGTTCGTTCTATCTATCTATATATATATATATATATATATATATGCTCAATCATAATTAAAGGAAATTTATTTATAAAAATTTTAAGATTAATTGCATATATCTAAAAAAAAAATTAACTTAAATAGGTATTCTATCGTGATTAGATATTTTGTACTAACGTTATTAAATAAATATTGATATGATATTTAATATCTAATAAAATTATGACATTTGATAAAATATCATATGCTACAATAAGATTTAATGTTAAATATCATGTCAATAGTTATTTAACAATGTTAGTATAAAAAATTATACCAAATCAAATTATTCAATCGGTTGAATCAAAAATCGATTGATCCGACGATTCAATATCATAGTATAATAAAAAATTATTGACCCAAAAAAATCGATAAAAAATTAAAAATCAAAAACTAAAAAACCAATAAAAAAAACTAACAGAACCGGATATTATAATAAAAATTCCAAAATCACTACTATCAATATTTATTAACACCCAAAGACCAAAAAAACAAAAAAATCCCCCAAGAACTAAAAAAAAAAAAAATTGTCTTACAAAAGAGGAAGAAAAATTTTAACCCATGTTGATGAAGAGAGATCGAAAGAATGGACAAAGAGAAGAACCGAAGATTAGATCGAGAAAGTGAGGGCATGCAACAAAAGGAAAGAGAAAAAGGCGGCACGCAGATGCGGCAAACCGAAAAAGAGAGTGAGTGAGTTGTTGGGGGAGAGTAGGGATTTTTGACATTCCGTTAAAAGCAAGATCATAAAAGGGTGAGTTTTAATTTTAGATTCGTATTTGATATATTGTTAGTAGAGATGATAAAATAAACTCAAATTCAAAAATTCGTTTAAAAAAATTTGAGTCCGAACTCGAACCGAACCCGATTTGACCAAAAAATTAATGATTTGAACCCGAAAAAATCCGAACCCGGAAGAACCCGAACCCGAAATGACTCGAACCCGAAAAAACCTAAATCCAAGCCCGACCTTAACCTCAACCCAAATTTAATACTAAAAATAAATATGAAAAAAATATAATTAAATAATTTTTTATATATCAAAAACTTTAATAATGAATTTTATTTTAATATTATTTTAATAATTTAATTAAATATTAAAAATATAATTTATATTTT
>JBBYHL010000016.1:9866392-9877581 GCA_038381835.1 Adansonia madagascariensis | reverse complement strand
AACCTAATGGTAGGAGGAGTAAAGGAGAAAACGACAAAAAAAAAAAAAAAAAACCAAAACAGCAGTATGCACCACCCCAAGATGTGAGAGTATGAGAGTGACACATGGGGTTTGTCCCCACCTTTAGGAAACTACCTCCTCCGCACATTGAACTTTAAAGAGTCGTATCGTCCGTCCGTATCCACGTAATTACAAACTTATGGACTGCATTTCTCATCTATACTTTTAGGATATATAAATCACTGTACCTTTTTTTTTTTTTAAATTTCAAAACATCGTTTGTCAAATTTTAATTATTATCATCTTTTTATTAGTGATAGCCACGTGAGTTAAGGTGTGATAATATATTTATATTATATTTTATATTAATTTTTTAATAATTATATTTAAAATATTATATATTTTATATAAATTTTAATATATTAATGATTTATGTTATTTATTTTTATATATGTTTATATTTATATTATGTTTATATTATTTTTTTATTTAAAATTATCTAACTATGGGAATTTCCTCATATATATGTTTATGTATATATTATGTACATCGTTCAATAACTTTTTTTCATATTAGATTTTATAACACATGCAGATGTATGAGTTTTTTTCCCAATTAATAAAATGAAAGGTATATATATGTTTTGAGTGGAAAGTTCAAAATGATGAGTGAGAAGTTTAAAAAATCTAAATCTTTGATTAATAGATTTATGAATAGTAAGTTACATGATATTAAAAGAAACATATAACTTTAGATTTATAATTTTAATAAAATTATTCAAACGATTTTATGATCAATTCATCAATTGGATTGATATCACTTGATTTATGGTATGAACTCAGTTACTTTCATTATATATAGTTTTAATATTTGATGCACTATCAGTATATAATTTTATATATTGATAATGAATTAATTGTGATTATTTATAGTTATTTTTTAAAGATTTAAAAATATTTTATTTATCTATTATTTAAGTGTTATTATATTATTCATTATCAATGTATAACTTTATACACTGATAATGTATCAAATGTAAACTCTATATATCATATATAAGTATAGATATCAATTAATATAATTTTAATTTAAGTATTTATCCAATAATAATAAATAATCATATACAGAAGCACTAGAGTGTTTAAATTTACGAACGTATTATTAAAAGATTGACATTTGTCTAGTCAAAATATATTTCTAAAAATTAATTATTTAATAAAAATAATATAACCATTTAATTTTATTTATAAAATTTAATTTTTTCTGTTAAAAAAATAATATCTGAGTTATTACTAATTATAATTTTAGAATGACAATGCAAAAACGATTTTGTAATAGGCGATTTTTATTGGTTTATTTAGGATAAGTTCAAAATTTACTTTCTACCAGGGGGTCATGAATTAAAACAATCAGTCACATTTGAACGGTTGCGATTAATCGTTATATTTTTGAATTTAATTGAAAATATTAAAAATTAGAATATTTTGTAAATTATTCATCTATATTCCCTTAAATATGAATACTAGAAGTTAACTTACTATTTCTATTAAGTGTGTGAATTTTTTTTATTTAACAGAAATAATGCATTAAAAATATTTGTATTTTTTAATTAAAAGGATATATAGTTTTTTTAAAGTAAAAGTTGATAAATTTTTTTTCAGGTGAAACGATTGATAATATTTAAAAGATAAATAATTAATTTTTATTTTAAGTAAAATGGTATAAACACTCTTAATTTTAGCTATCATCTATGCTATTGTATTGATAAAAAGAGTAGCTAAATTTAGTATCCCTTGGTTCGATGCCATCGATTTAATTATAAAACTACTTAAATATCTAAATCAAATTATAAAAAATTTATAAAATAAAAGATAAAATTATTATTTAATATAAAATTTTAATATTTTTAATTAATTTTATTTTTAAAATATTTTGAAAAGATAACTACCTGTTGTATAGTTCTTAACTAAATTAGCCTTCCGGGTCAAGACACGCTATATAAATTAGATTATAAGGCACCAATTAAAATTGGTGAAATGAAAAATAAAATATATAAAAATATAAGTAAGAAAGAAGTTACTTGTATTGTCTTAAATGAAAAAAAAAAGTAGGTAAAATAAAAAATATAAAAAAATATAATAAAAAAGTTACTTAACTCTCAATAATATTTTTAAAATAAAAATAAAAATAATTTTTTTTTTTTAAAAAATTAAATCACTTACATAATTTTATTAATATCTTATTTTAATTTTATAAAAAAATATATTACTTTTCATAAATCAGTGTCATTGTAACTTCAAACTCAATTTAAAGTTTTACTTTAGTAAAGATTAGATTTTTATAAGTAACGCATATTTTACATCGTTCATGTTTATAAATTTTGTCTTATATTAGTTATCACACGTATTCGTACGTGTACGAATTGACAACTAGTATTTTAGAATAATAATAAAGATAATTGAATAGCAGAGATACACGAATAAATAAATAAATAATTAAATAATTACTATCATCATCATAAAGCTCATAATTCACGTTCTCTTCTCTCTCTCTCTCCCTCTCTTGCATTCTCTCTGAGAGTCGTTTATTTCTTTGCGTCACTGCATTTTTTTCTCTAGACTGAAACCCTAGGATTTTGATCGATAATTTATTTCTTTTTCTCTATTAAAAATCGAATCGATTTTACTCGTTTGATCAGATCTTGAAATTCCCAAGCTAAACTCCTTCTCTCAATCAAAATTTGATTGTTTTGTCTAGTTTCATTTAAGTAAGAAGGGGAAAAATGCCGGCAGTTTACGGAGCCAGATTGACGACATTTGAGGATTCAGAGAAAGAAAGCGAATATGGTTATGTTCGTAAGGTGAATTCCCCCTCATTATATTACTTCTTACCTTTCCAACCTCATTTTGATTTGTTTTTAACGTTGGATTGAGATTAACTGGATATGTGTCGAAGGTTTTTATTGGCTGATCTGCATTTTCTTTGTGTAATTACTTTAATTTAGTCGATTTTTGACGTTTTTATGTGTTTTATGATTTCTTGATCTGGTTTTTTTGGAATTTAGGTTGGAGTGAAGTGATTGAGTTTTAGGTTTTTTTGATTCCTGATCTGTGTTTCCTCTGTTAATACCAGTTGTAATGATATGAAATTTTGATATATTTTCTTAAGGATTTTATTTCTCTCTCTCTCTCTCTCTTAATGCATGATCAATGAATTTTGGATTGATCTGGATGTCAATTTACATTACTTATGTTATCCAATGCTTTATTTTATGTGTTTTTACTTTTATTCGAATTCCTGGTTAGCCTTGATAATTTTTGTTGGGTTTTACTTTCTTTTGTTTTTCTTTTATTTTTTGTCCTTATTTTATGCTTTCACTGCTTTGTAATCTGTTAGGACTTGAAATACTTGATTTTCATTAATATTGATCCATTTTCGTTTCCTGTGTAATCTTTTTGGCAAGGGATTTGGTATACAAAAAGTTGGCTGCTTTTTTTGTTTCCAATGACTGTTTATTTTGCCGAACTATTGTTGATTCTGTTAAAACCAGTGGTAGTAAGTGTTGTGATTAGTTTCAGTTTAATTGCTTACATTGCACAATCTGAGATATAATGATCTACTTGATTTGGAGGCTAAGCCTGGTTCAGAATCAACTTTTCTCTCACGATAGTGTTTGATTGAAGAAACTTGCTATTATGAATTCCATGACAATACAAAATGAGAAAGTGACTTTTTTTGATGTGGATACACGAGTAATTTGTGTATATGAGGAAATTGCTAAATATTCATCTTTGCTTTTTCCGGAAAAAAAAAGGAATTATGATGCTTAGGTATTATGTTTATATTTGTATTCTATCAACTTGCGTTGCTTTTCTGATTGACTACCAATCCACTGAATTAGGTACATTAACACATTTTATCTTGCTTTTTGTCTCGTGTTTCTCCACTTCAATTATCATATTGCAGGTGTCAGGACCAGTCGTTGTTGCAGATGGAATGGCTGGTGCTGCCATGTATGAATTAGTCCGTGTTGGTCATGACAATCTGATCGGTGAAATTATTCGGTTGGAAGGAGACTCTGCCACAATCCAAGGTGTTTTATTAATAATAACATTAGCCTTTTCAGTTTAAGCTTCCCCCTGTTTATGCCCTTTGTTGTTTGGAAAGATGGTATGTACATAAAAGAGAAGTAAGAGTTACCTGTGGCTGTTATGAGGATCTTTAGTAGAAACGAGTTTCAAAATTAATAAGAAACTTTCACTATGTTCTTATTTCAGTTTATGAAGAAACGGCTGGCCTGATGGTGAATGATCCAGTTCTGAGGACGCACAAGGTGTATTATTGTTTTATTATTTTAAAACTGCACTAAAATTTACACTTAAAGTGCCTGACAGTGTGTTGATTGTATCTTCAAGCTTATAATCATATGTTGATGTTGCAGCCTCTGTCAGTTGAGTTGGGACCAGGAATATTGGGAAATATTTTTGATGGCATTCAGGTTCAAGCATACTTTACATGCAGTTTAAAATCTTATAGTTTTATAGGTCTTTCTGTGGTTTAATTTATCACTAAAACTGACTCATCCATTACCAGCTATGCTGTTGTTATTATATACTTGGTATTAATTAATATCTGCTCATGTCTTTTGTTTCAATGCTATATCAACACAGAGGCCTTTGAAAACTATTGCTAAAAGATCGGGTGATGTGTATATCCCTCGTGGAGTCTCTGTTCCGGCTCTTGACAAGGATACTCTTTGGGATTTTCAGCCTAAAAAAATTGGTATGGAACTTTTAAAATGCAACTTAAACAAATATCGTCTTGCGAGGTTGGTGTTCAATACAATGCTTACTTCCTGCAGGTGAGGGAGACCTTCTAACCGGTGGTGATCTATATGCTGTAAGTTTAATGCCTTTATGCTGTCATTTATAGTAATAGTTCCTTAAGTAAGCAGAACTAGAAGGCACTAGGCACCTGAAAAATCTTAGGTGCGACATGTAAATGATGCTCAGTTAAGTAACGCACTAATCCCAATTTCAGAGACTTCTAATGGTTTTTCAGAATATGCGAAATAATCAGAAATGATTGTGGTTAGAGATAAGGGGAGAAATTTTCAATCTGCTATGGAATTAAAGCAAAAATAGAATGAACTGGTTTTGGGTGTTGGTTTTCAAAAGAAAAGTGAACGGGTGGGTGAAGAGGGCTGGTGAGAGAGTGGCAATTTTGCTTTGATTTTGGTCTAGAACAGTCGGCATATAGACGATTTTGTCCTTCAATAAAGTTGATAGACAAATGAAAAAGGAGGCTGTCATTTCATAGGTTTTTTAGGTCTACTAGGGAGCGAAGGACCTGAAAAAATAAAAAGTAATAGAACATATATGATTTCAGCGCATTTTATCTTTTACGGCGAAATGCATACACTACACCAGTTACTTTATAGTAATAGGTTGATACTTTGATCACTTCATTTTATTTCTTTTAACTCTTATAGCATCTTCATATTGATGCTCTGAACTTCAATTGCAGACTGTTTTTGAAAACAGTTTGATGCAACATTATGTTGCCTTACCTCCTGATGCAATGGGAAAAATCACTTACATAGCTCCCCCTGGTCAATATTCATTGAAGGTTTGGCTGTTTAACTTTTATATCATGCCATTTTGTATCCTTTTATGTGGTATAACTTTCTTTTTTGCTATTACTTCATGGCAGGATACTGTGCTGGAACTTGAGTTTCAAGGTGTCAAAAAGCAATTCACCATGCTTCAGGTATTTTTTTCCCTTTTTTTTTTTTTTTTTTTTTCCATATAATGACATTTTCGATGACTTTAGGTGACAATAGGTGGGTTTGGTTTGGATTCTGTTGTTTTTTGGTGGGGTTTGGTCATCCCTTGTACCAAAAACCAGTACTTGGCCTAGTTGAGCTGTGTTAGTGGTATTCGATTGTTAAATTTTTAGTCACTTTATGTTTGGTTTTGGGCGGGTCATTTAAGTGAGGTCAATACTTTGCTAACTATACTGATAAACGGCTAATCACATGTTATTATGACTAGCAAATTTTTAACTTGTAACATGCTACACTTGTTTGTAGACATGGCCTGTGCGTACGCCTAGACCTGTTGCAACAAAGCTTGCTGCAGATACTCCTCTGCTTACTGGGCAGGTAAGTTTTATTGTTGGTTGTTTCCATTGTGTCTTCTTTCAGAGGATGTGATTTGCTGATGACTTTTTTCGATCAGCGTGTTCTTGATGCCCTATTCCCTTCGGTTCTTGGTGGAACTTGCGCTATTCCTGGTGCATTTGGCTGTGGTAAAACTGTGATTAGTCAAGCTCTTTCCAAGGTAAAGTTTTTAAATGTTGCTATTGAGCTTTAGCTTCTTCCAATGATAGATATTCATTGTGTTTATTTCCCTGATCATGTGCAGTACTCTAATTCTGATGCTGTTGTCTATGTTGGTTGTGGGGAGCGAGGAAATGAAATGGCTGAGGTATTTTTTCATCTTTTGTTAAGGAATGTTAATCCATCGTGGAGATTTTAGTCTCCTGATTCTATATTTATTTATTCCAGGTTCTTATGGATTTCCCTCAATTGACAATGACATTGCCTGATGGTCGTGAAGAATCTGTCATGAAGCGTACAACACTTGTGGCTAACACTTCTAACATGCCTGTGGCTGCCCGTGAAGCATCAATTTATACTGGTAAAAACTATGAACTGCTAATCATAGTAATTGAACATTAAATAGTTGCTTGAAGAGTAACCTTTGGGACTAAGAGTATCTAATTGTTACGTTTGTGTAATTTCCATAAATTATAATAATGAGTTTGGGGGATCTTAAATACTTTTATGGCTTTTGTACTCTGAAAAGATACAGGCTGCCATTAACATTCTTTTTATTTTTCTTTTGTGGATTTGCAGGGATCACTATAGCTGAATACTTCAGAGATATGGGCTACAATGTGAGTATGATGGCAGATTCAACATCTCGTTGGGCAGAAGCATTGCGTGAAATTTCTGGGCGGCTGGTAAAACTCTTCAAAACTTCACTAATGAAACAACCTCTTTTATATTTGACTTCTCATTTTCCTAATGCTTCATTTATTTCAAGCGTATTGACCAAGTCCATTGTGAATGCTTCAATTTAGTCTCTTTTCCAATCTGAGTACAGCACATGGTTTAATAGTAAATTATTGGTGTTCCAATGTAATTTGGGTAGAATAAAAGAACTGCTATTTTTTTAACAGTTGTTCTATATTGGGCCTCCAGATATAAATACTATCAAATAAAATTTGGGGGCTAAGTAGCTTTAATTTTTTTTTTCCCCAACAATATTTCAATGGTATCTACTTCGGTGAGCCTGTTTTTGTATTAATCTATGAAAAAGAAAGCGTCCTCAGCTAGCCTTTGTTTGTGTTATATACTGGACCAAAAAGAAAAAGAATGAAGGGTTGGTGAGTAAAAGATTAACATTAGAAAACTTAATCCAACTGGTTTGAGTTGTCTAATCAAGGTTCAAAAGTGTTCCTTGTAAGTTAACAGTCAGTTTTCTAGAATCATTTCATCATTGTTCTTTAAGCATGTCTGCAGGTAATTGAAACCATGAGTTTTTGGCTGATCCTTTTTCTTTTTTGACAGCCTTCTATTTTCATCTTGACATTGCATAACTGATGATTAGTGATATTCCTCTATATCTCAGTCCTTTTTTTTCTTTTTTTTCCTTTTCTGGATAAAATTTCTTTAAAAGCAAATGCTATTTGTAGCATTATCTACTTGAAACTCTCGAAATAGCTCAAATTTTCATGAAGTTTAGTACTATGGTGCCATTATTTTTTAGCATTCAGCAGTTTATTCAATAATTCTTTTTTGCTTCTGCTTTTCATATCTAATTCACTTCATCAATGAAAATATTCATAATTTTGGTATTCACCCTATTGGCTTCACAGCTTTCTTTCTGTTAAGCTCATGTTGCTATCTGTGTTAATTTGTCTTGCAGGCGGAAATGCCTGCTGATAGTGGATATCCTGCTTATCTAGCAGCAAGATTAGCCTCTTTCTATGAACGTGCTGGTAAAGTTAAATGCCTTGGTGGGCCAGAACGTACAGGGAGTGTCACAATCGTTGGTGCTGTTTCTCCTCCTGGAGGAGATTTCTCTGACCCTGTGACGTCTGCAACTCTCAGTATTGTCCAGGTATACATCAAGGTTTTATACATTCCCTGGCTCCCACCCTTCCCCCAATGCACCATGGTAGAGGATGGGAGAGAAAGGAAAAGAAACCAAAAATGATAGTAGAATCAGTTCGGTATTATTGTTTTTTTCCTTATAAAGGTGCCAGCTGTGTTATTGCTGCCTTTTAGCTGTGTATGACTATTATATACTTAGCATCTACACCTTATTGGCTGGAATTTTAGGTTTTCTGGGGTCTTGACAAGAAACTTGCTCAAAGGAAGCATTTCCCTTCTGTCAACTGGCTTATTTCATACTCAAAGTACTCAGGGGTATGCTAATAAGCTGATCCTACTTGGTTTGAATTTTCCCAAAATACATTTTCCATTTATTCTTTTCTGGAGCTGGCCTTTTTCCCTAGTCATACCAGTCCTCAATGGTTGTTCCTGTTGTATTTCTAGGCATTGGAATCTTTCTACGAGAAGTTTGATCCAGATTTTATTAACATTAGGACAAAAGCCAGAGAGGTGCTTCAGAGGGAAGATGATCTGAATGAAATTGTCCAGGTATGTTTTCCTTATCTTGCTACGGGTCTTTGACAGAATGGAGCTTTTTTACTCTTTAAAGACTTAAGAGGGAGAACATTCAAGATGTGAAAGCCGGTGAATCTTATAGGTCATTTTTGACAAAGCACTGATTCATACACAGCGTGATGTTACTTTCTCCTTCTTGTCCCCTCTTTCTGCTTTCGCCAACATGTTCCTTTGTAATGTTAATGCTAGTTTATGTAGCTTGCAATGAAAAACTTTTAGAACCATCTTTTATCCGTCCTACTTCAGCACTCACTGGAATTGTATTATTACAGCTTGTAGGAAAGGATGCTTTAGCTGAAACAGATAAGATCACGCTAGAAACTGCTAAACTTTTAAGGGAAGATTATCTTGCTCAGAATGCATTTACTCCGTAAGCTTCGGTTCTTACTATTTTTTTAATCAGAAATTTGTCTTAGTCTTATTAGCTATCAATCATTGTGTCAATGTCTTCCTCGTCATATGGTAATCCTTCTATGTGCCTGTTATTTGGGTTTGTTGTGATAGATATGACAAGTTCTGCCCATTCTACAAGTCTGTCTGGATGATGCGCAACATTATTCATTTCAATACTTTGGCCAACCAGGTAAAGAACCTATGTTATCTGCCAGTTTCAACTGCTGATCGATGCTACCATGTTTTTGGAGAATTTCTATTGTGGCAATTTTTTAGCTATTTGGAAAAGCTAGGGGAAAGAGGACGGCAACTCTTTCTAAGTGTGTTATTACTATTCTATCTTGCAAAGTTGTGGATGGAAGTTAGTATTTTAAATTCTAAATATCTATGGGGCTAAAGATTCAGGCTGTGGTGTAACGCTGCATTTTGTTGCTGAGAAGGAAAGTGCAATGTCAGGTTCTAGAAAAAGAGATCCAGCTTTTTTTCTTTTTTTTTTTTTTTTTTGGGGGGGGGGGGGTTCTAGTTAAGTAGGTCAAACAAATGTTTTCTTTGATCGATATACGTCAAGCATGTGTCATCTCGTTTGTAGCTTTGTATATTTCAAACACTTTGGTGTCTATATGGCTTTATTGCTGTGCCTGTATCTGATTATTTTCCATCGATTGGAATGAGTGGGGGACTAATTTGAACTGCAATTTTTGTGCACAGGCTGTAGAGAAGGCGGCTGGTATGGATGGTCAGAAGATAACATACAGTCTTATCAAGCATCGTCTGGGAGATCTCTTTTATCGACTAGTGTAAGTTAAAGCTTTGTGCTGGAAATTTAAGAAAAGAAAAAGGATTGGAAACGACAAAAAGTTTACTGTTCTTGGATGTTGTGAAATTTGGCTGCCAAAAAAAAAAAAAAGGTGATGCTGTACTTAAATGTGTCAATTTCTTGATATTTCAGATCACAAAAATTTGAAGACCCAGCGGAAGGAGAAGAAGCTCTCGTGGCAAAGTTCAAAAAACTTAATGAGGATCTGACAGCTGGTTTCCGTGCTTTGGAGGATGAGACTAGGTGAACCAAAGTTTAAAGATTCTGACTTCCCCGATTCTAATTATTGGGGTAAAAGCACTAGCTCTCTCTCTCTCTGTTTGTCTGAAAATTCTATGTTGGTCGATGATGCATGTTCGGCTGGCTTTGTAGCTTTTGTTGGCCTGAATTCTAGGGTGCTATAGCTATGAATTCATTATTATGTATTTTATCGTTTGCCCTTTCCCTTTTAGACAGCAGGAGATCGAGACCGTAATTTATTTTATTATGTATTTTTTGGAATAAGATGTGTATTTTTTTTTTGTTTGAGTTAGGCTGCTTGTGTGGGAAAATGATACCCAAGTATAATAATAATGGCAACAAACTGTGTTTATTCAGTATCATCATCATCAACATCTCATTGCGTTTCTGTGTTTGATGAGCGTGCAAATGCCAATGATTAGTGTGGTTTTTTGGTTTTGCAAATTTACATACGGAGTGTTTCCCTGAAAACCCGAAGTAGTTCTAATTAATTTTGATCTACTTGACTGCTATATCAATTGGAAGAGTTATTGTTATTATTGTTTGAACTTTTTATTGCTCGCTTGGATAACAATAATAGTAGTAGTAGTTAAAGTCTTACTATAGAGTTTAATTTTCTATTTTCCAATCCCAGTTGCAAGTAATAACCATTGGATGGAATGTCCAGCGAGGTGGCAAAATAAGTTCAAATTCAAAAATTTATTTGAAAAACAAATACAAATCTCCAATTGCCTAAATTCGATTCCGTAATAAGTTAAATACTTGAAATTGAAAAGAAAAAAAACCTATAACTGGAAATGATTTAAATTTGAAATAATTCAAATTTGAAATGATTTGATTTTGAGACTAATTAGATAATAAATTTTTAATAACTTGAACTTAAAATGAGCAATAAAAATAGTTAAATTATAATTAAATAATTTTTTATAAAACATAAATCAACTATCAAATTTATATTAACTCTTTTTTCTTTTTTTTTAT
>JBBYHL010000016.1:9767824-9804673 GCA_038381835.1 Adansonia madagascariensis | reverse complement strand
GATAGATAATAATATTAAATATTTATTTATTGTTTCTTTGTTCACCTCTTCCTTTGTTGAGTTTCTTTAAATAATTTAATTTTTAAAAAAATTTAATAAATTACTTATATATATTTTAAAAAAATTAAATTACCCATATATTTGTTTTTTTTTTTTTAAGTAATTCCCTCGACATCACGCGGGAATAAAATCTTGTGTATCGTACATGATGCAGTCACCTACTCAACAAGCACTTTTTAAAATACGTAGACTTCGTCAAGAAACTTCTTAGGATGGGGAGTAATTCACAGTAAAAATTGCAGAAATCTACGGAGAATGTTTGGATGATAGTGTAAAAATCTCTATCAGCGTTCACGGCTGTTCCTTGCATTTCCACAACTTCATGTGGGAATAGACAAAGATCAAATTCCTTTTTTTCTTTTTCTTTTTACAAAAATTGGAAGAAATTCTATTAATGTAATTCGAATATTAAATTCTACGAAATTCAACAATAACAAATTGAGACCCAAACCCCACCCCACGCTCCATGCCTAATATTAAGCCCTTGAAACTAGACCAACCATAAAGGCATTTCACGCCCAAGTCAAGCAGTGGTCTTATGAGGCATTTCGACAAACGACTTTCGTGCACAAAGTCCTTTTGAGTAAACAAATCCAAGGAATTATCCTAAAATCGTAGGGACATCTCTAACAGGGACAGCTAAAGCAGCAATAATAGAACCCAATCTCGGAATTTATGAAACTGTTCAAATCATACCAAAAAAAAAATGCCACCTGCGCCTCAAATTGGTTATTTACTTTTGCCTGCACCAATAAATTAAAGACCAATAGATGAACTAATTAAGATCATTTCGCCACTGCGATTCCAAATCCTCCATATGCATATACCCGACATGATTTTCCACTAAAAAATTTTACTTAATGATTAGCATATAATGGTTGACTTATAACAACGCTAAGACCAAGTTTTCACTGCCAAACAAACTCCTGTAGCCCCCTGCCTGTCATTGCCCAACCATGCTACCAAGTAGTCAGGCCTATTCACCCCTGCCTTGGTAATGTCATCTGCTAGACAATTGCATCCTCTCGGAATTTTAATTACTTGAACTTCCTTTTTGAGTTTGTTTCCAAATTCTCACTGCATGACGGTGGAACTATGATTTAGACAAAGAAATCAATTAACTTAAACAGTTTTGCTGTTCACATTTTCACGACAAATACAACAATTTTAGATTTGCTCAACTGTTTCTTCATATACAATTGTTCATTCAGTCAAAACAGACCCGTACTCATCTTCTGCAAGAGTGCGATCATATTTATCAAACATGTTATTCTTACGAATAAAGTAATCACCAAAACAGGAACAGTAGTGTAGTGTCTTAGATAGACAGACAGACAGACAGACATGCAATCTATTACCTATAGAAAAAAAATGCAGATGTATCACCACAAATTTAAAAAGTAAAACGGAAAGCTAAAACAAACTAACAAACAGAAACACTATTGAAGTGGGCTAAATGAGTAGCACAGGACCAGCAGCATACTATGCTGTAGGCTTTCAATCCCAAATGGTATCATTTCAATCACGTTCGCTCCCTGATGATCTTCAGGCCAAGATACCTGCAAAAACGAAGTAACAAAGATTAGTTAGTGGACAGAAACTGTGCAACTGAGTTGGCAATCAACACTGACCTCCCAAGCATCATCAAAGTGGCCTGAGGGTTGGTTCCCGGCGATATACTAAATGTTGACCCATCAACTACTCTGAGGGCACTAATTCCAATAACATGATAATTTTGATCAACCACTCTCCCCACAACAGAGCCACCATGGTAATGCCATATGGTGCTGACAGTACGCCGGCAAAATTGAGCCATCTGTTCATTGTTGGATTGATCAACAGGCAATGAAGGCCCTACAAACCTAAAATTTCTAGTCCCAAACCATTCACTGAATTTAAAATAATCCATAGATCGACTCCTCAGGACGTCACCAATCCTCCGTGTACCATTCACACACCTTTCCACATCTATCGGATTGCTAAAGTAATTAAACCGTACTATGGGATTTACCCTAACATCTGTTGATGCCAACCTTAATGAACCAGATGAAACAGGGCCTACAATCTTCTCCATGATAGTAGCCACAGTTAAAAACAAAGGGGAAGATGGTGTCCTGATGAACACAGAGCGTGCAGGAGATGTGAAAGGGACAACATTTGAAGCCGCCTCAATATAAGCACCCACTTCTGTTATGCCGACAACCTGTATGAGTGACTGTTCTAATGGGACCGGTGGCACAATTGAGATGCCATTCCTAGGATTATCATAGAGGAATTGGCCTACATATGGATGGTGATATGCAACCGGAATTCCCCAAGAAGACAGGTAAGGCCTTGGACCAATTCCACTCAGCAGCAATAATTGTGGACTTCCAATAGCACCGGCACATAGCAGCACCTCACCTTCTTCCCTCACCATAGCGTGGTGATACCTTCCCATTTCATCACGAAACACTACACCAATTGCTGACTGCCGAGACCTCACATTTGAGGAAGAGGAAGATGCCAGCAATACCCTTTCTACACTTGCAAATATTGCCACTTTAATGTTCGTTGATCTTGCATAATTCAGAAGATCAGCGGCACTATGTCTCTTTCCTGAGCTATCAAAAGTGGAGCCACCAATCTTTGTCCCAACCAAATGGTCCAAACTAAAGCCATTGTAAGGGTCAATCCCTGCCTCTATCAAACCATCCCTAATAGCTGATTGCCAGTTCTTTAACTCTGGCCTAAAAACAACTGCCCTCTCGACCCACTCATAAGACTGGTTAACCAAATTGAGATCCCAATTTACACCAGACTTCACATAAAAATCTGGATCAGCTCGGCTATAGAAACCTGCATTGATGGCACTACTGCCACCAAGAATTCGTCCGCGGGCGTTTTGGACTCCGTCCTCTGAAGTAAAGGCTTGAGCAGGAGAGTGGTAGGTGTTGACCTCGGTGAGTGTGGTCAAGAACCCTTCTTGAGTCATCAAATGTTGGTTACCGTAGGGAACGCCACCTCTTTCAAGTACAAGAACCCGAAATGACTGCGACAAAGTGGCGGCCAATGGACAACCTGCGGTCCCTCCTCCTACTATGATGTAGTCGTAGTAGTCTTCGGATGGAAAATCCGTTGCATTGAACACAAAGTTCAAGTAAACTGGGTCTGTCCCAAAAACATTTAAAAACAAAGAACACCCAAGATGAGTTCTCAATCAATCTGGGTCCGCTTTTCAAAACAAATGTACATAAATGGACAAGAAAATCTTTTCATAGCTTGTTCTTGGAAGAAAAAATGAATAAAACTTTTAAACTTTCAGTCATTTCAAAATTCAAAGAATGCGGAGAAAGAAACCAAAGAGAGCTAACCAGTGCTGTTTATTAGATAACAAGAAGAAACTTGAACTGAACTGACCTCGTTGAGAATGTGGTCTTGCAAGAGAAAAGACTGTACATAATAGCAGCAGGAACGCAATGCATTGGAGGGGAAAATTAAAGGGCCTCTCCATTTCTGATGTTTCAAGTTTTCTTGGTGTTGCGGGAAAGGAGGAGACAGAATTTTCTTGGAGGAAGTAGTAGAGAGAATAGGGGTGAATATTTCAGTTAAAGATTCAGTTGAAGATCGTTATGTTGATTTCAGCACCATTGTAGCGTAGAGGGGCTCCCACATGAATCCAACGGTCAACTATTTGTTGATCGAATCAATTTTAATCTACTGTCAATGACTTACACTGATGGTGCTTCGGTCTTTTCTCTCTCATATCATTTTATAGAAAAGAGGATTAAGTATTTTCGATTACTCAGCTTTGTGCTTTTCGTCAAATTGGTTTCTATTTTTCCAATTTTGTTTATTCTTGTTTTATTTGTTCATAAATTATTTTCTTTTTTGGAGATTGAAATTCTTGTAAAGTAATTCAATGTGAATATGAAATAATGGCTTTAATTTTTGTTTCTTTAAATTTCAAGGAGAATGAATGAAGGGTGCTTTCACAATGATACCTGTTCTAACTTTGTTCTACGGATAAAACTCAATAGTACATTTACGGTTAAAAGTACTTGGGAAATACCCGTACCATATAGCAAATTAGTTCCTACACTAAAAATTGAGTAATTTAGTCTTCAAATTTTTAAAATTAAAGTAAAAAAATAAATTCAATAATTGAGGTAAGGTTTGCTATTAAAAAATATGATTCTTTTTTCCACATTATCTTAAAATAATATAATTTATTTGTGCCACCTCAACATTAACCATATACATTATCATTTTTAGAAGACAAATACCATGTCAATATTTTCCATGGCAAATGTTACCACAATTTTACTTTTACTTTTTTGCATCAATTTAAAAATATAAAGGCTAAATTACTTGGCTTGTTAGTATAAGAACTAATTTGCACTAGATGATACTGTACTAAAACCTCCTAAGTACTTTGATCATACATTTCTTATATGTTTATCATTTTGAGAAGCCTGGGCTTATGCATGTTGAAATATGCATCAAATATATCAAACATGAATAGCAAAAGGTAAACAGAGAAATACTTAGATTTTCTTAGAATCTTTAGGTTGAGATCTACATGTGGTTGGATAGAAATTTGAAACACAGATCTAATGGAGATCTTACCTACTTAGAGACTCATAACTCTAAGTGTGTCGATAGCTACCTATCGTTGCCACATCTTGGTTACTTTAATCTCTTTTTGAGGTCACAAGCAGCACAAGTGTCCTGCCTTTAATGGTGATCTATATAAATGGCTACTGAAACCTTCACAAAGGTCCAATGGTTCTTTAGAGCTAGCTAGAAGGCTCAAGAAAACTTAACCTAAAGGTAGAATGCAACTGCTTTCTCTCATACACCAAGAATGGTTCAAGGTTGTTTTCTCAAGAATGTGAAGATGAGAAAAATGCTCCAAGGAAGCTGTATCCTGTTAACATCGTCTACACTTAGAAGTGCTATATACGTGTTCTCTCTTTTCTTAGGATCAAAAATGATTTTAGATCATCAAAGGAGCAAATAAATGTGTCAATTGTGTAAGGAAAGCAAGGTTGCACAAACGTCACTTAGGGATTCTAAAAGGATGGCACCTAGGGTTTTTCTAATAGCCAAAAGTTTATCAGCCTCCTAACAACTTTTATAGACGTATGTTTATGCATCTAAAATTAGATTAGTCCTAATTAATGGGCCAACCAAACCATTACTACCAAACCCCATAGGTGGCACCATAGGTGTGCTCGCATAAGGATCCAAGTAAAACATTTTTACCTAGTCCATCTAAGATTAGGCCTAAGCACTAATTATTTACTATCTTAGCCTAATCCAACACCAATGGGGTCAAGTAATGTTGTGTCTACCTTATATCAAGTCCAAATAGGTTTTGGTCTAAACAAGACCCATTTAACTTAATAATTAAGGCTTTTGGGCCAACCCCTATTTACATGCAAGAACATTTAATTCTCAATTAAATTTCTCACTAAGCAAACAATTTAATTTATGTAAATACTTTTAAATAATTATCAAATAATTATTTAATTTGCCAAAATAGTTATCCAAACCAAAACCAAGATATCCTTATTCGTATGCCTACTATTAGACATGATCTTGATAAGATATTTTTATCTTTACTGCCACATTAAGACATTTCTAATTAAATTTCATAAATCTAATTTATGTCTTTAATAATACTTAATTGAACTAATTCAATTTATGTCCTCCCCAGTATACTTTTCATTTAATTAAGTTATACTTAATTAAATTTCAAATTTAATCTAAAAGATCATTTTATTGTGTGTGACCCATTAGGTTCCCGACGTGTTGCAATGAATATAATTAATCTCATTAACTATGTTCATAGATCAAGAGCGGGATCTAGCAACCCATCATGATCACCCAAATGTTGAAAAGTCAATATGACCTTAAAGAAACCTTTTAGTAACTAGCCTATTAGTGTAATTGGGTCCTTTCACTAGATATTCTTAAAAAACTATGAGCATAGTGCAATGTCTATACATATATAAATCCATATTAGTTCCTATAGCATATGGTTAACATAATGAATTTAGAGAAACAATGTACCCTAAATTCATCACATGTTAGCCAACGACTTCATCAAGTTAACCAATGCCAAGAACATATGAGGTATGTCTTCAATGTCACTTGGAGTGGTTAATCATCTATGGATCACTCATCCACCTCCGCATGCTTCATGCCATAACTAAAACCATGGACCCATTTTTAATGGAACCAAAGCATGAAATGTTGGTATATGCCTCAGAGCCAATTGGCTTAGATAAGGCATATTATAGTTAATAATGCAAACCAATCACTTATGTTAGTGATTCAAGGTTTTCCTTCATGTTAGTGGCATGATTGATAGTCATGCAAACACTAATGGGATGAAGCCCATGAAACACAATGGCCTTGCAAAATTAGTAATGAGTTACAACAATGAGATCTTTATGCATCAAAGCTATGCTTCTAAAATCATTCCTAGTCATCGTATTATCAAGACAGGGCATTGACAATGGACAAAGACTAGCATATGCTAAGCTTCCATACGTTTGATTCATGCAAGTCTTTAATCTTATAGAAGTTAAAGTATAGAGATACTTGAGGATAGCTATAGGTGCTTGTTTTGTGAAAATAAGTTCACTAAACATGGCCTGTACGAGAAGTCCATTTGGTATTAGTCACTCAAGTTTTTATGGAATATGTTCTCATGTGCCAGTCATGTATATTAGTCCTCAGACATGTGATACCAGGTTATCTCATATGAGGAGTGTTATGCTTAGATTTATTTAAAATGGATTCACGATGGATGGATGCTTAAGGTAGAATACGTTAGGTATGACATACATCATATGGTGTGTGAATGAGCAATCTAGAAAGGGTTCAACACTTCGAATGACATTGGAGACATATCTCATTAGTTTTTAGCTTTAGTGAATTTGATAAAGTCATTGGCCAATGTATAATGAATTTAGGAGAAATTATTTCTCTATATTCATGAGGTTAGCCAAAAGCTACAAGAACTAACATGGATTGATACATGAGTTGACATTGAACCATGCTCATGGTATTTTAGAGATATCTAGTGAAAAAACTGAATTACACTGAGAGACTAGTTACTAAAAGGTTTCTTCAGAGGTTATATTGACTCGTATTGCATACTGGGTAGCCATGATGCCTTGCTAGAGGCCAATCTTAGTCTACAAATATAAATACTCTTAATTGGGTAATTATGTTTATTGTCGTTATGATGGAAGCCTTATGGATCACGCACATTAAGATGATCTATTAGATTAAAACTGAGATTTAATTAAGTATGACTTAATTAAATAACAAGGTATAATAAGAAGGACTTAATTAAATGAGTGCAATTAAGAATAATTTAAGACATAAATTAGATTTATAAAATCTAATTAGAGATGTCTTAATATGCCAATAAAGATAAGAATATCTTATATAGATAATGTCTATTTGTAGGCATGGTTTTAGGGATATCATTAAATAAAGCCAAATAATTGTATTTGGAAAATCAAATAATTATTTGATAATTATCTAATTAATTATTTAATATTATTCACATGAAGTAAAAATTGTTTTACTTGGGTTAGAAAATAAATGTAGATGTATGCCCTTGAACCAATCGAATTAGGACATAGGATGCACAACTAATTAACTATATATATGTTACTATTTTGCAGTGACAAAGTTTTTCCTTCATGTTAGTGACGTGATTGACAATTATATAAACACTAATTGGATAAAGCCCTTGAAACACAATGGCTTTGCAAAGATAGTAAACCATTACGATGATGAAATCCTTTGCATCAAAGCCCTATTTCTAAAAATGTTCTTAGTCATTATATTGTCAAGATAGGGCATGGATGATGCATAAAGACTTGCATATGCCAAGCCTTTATACATTGGATGCATTCAACTCTTAGATGTCATAGAAGTTGAAATATATGGGATACTTGGGGATTGCATATGGGTGCTTGTTTTGTGGAAACAAGTTAACTGAACATGGCTCACCTGAGAACTTTATTTGGCATTAGTCACTCAAGTGTCTATGAAATATGTTCTCATGTGCTAATCATGTAAATAATCCTCAGACTAGTGATGCCAGGTCATCTTATATGAGGAGTGTCATACTTAGATTTACTCCAAATGGGTCCATGATGGATGGATACCAAACAAAGGTACATTGGGTATGGCATGATACATATGGTTGGTGGATGATTGATCCAAAGAGGATTCACCACTCCCAATGACACTAAAGAACTATTCTAAATGATCTTACCTAAGGTTAAGTGATTAAAGTCTCTGGCCAAAGCATAATGAATTATAAGGAAATGTTCCTCGTAGATTCATGATTGTTAACCTTGAATTGCAAGAACGAACATGGATTAAAGCATGCGTAGACACTATACCATGCTCATGCTCATTTCGAGATATATGATAAAAGGACTGTATTACACTAATAGGTTGGTTATTGAAAGGTTTGATAAGGTCATGTCGACTCTTCAACATTTGGGTGGTTATGATAGCTTGTTAGGTCCTACTCTTGATCTATGAATGTGATTAATAAGATTAATTATGTTCATTGCCAACATGTTGGTATCCTAATAGGTCACACATAATAGGATGATATTGTTGGATTAAAATCCAAATTTAATTAAGTTTGATTTAATTAAATAAAATATGATTAAATGGAATACTTAATTGAAAAGTTCAATTAAGAATTGATTTAAAACAAAAATTTAGATTTTATGAAATCTAAGATTTTGTTGTATTTTTAAGACATAGTGGATAGATTGTCTTATCTGAATAATGTATATGCTATGTTTAGATGGATATTATCTAAAGCAAGACATTACATGGTTGATATGTCCTAGCCGAAATCCTTAGATAATCTTATCAAAATATTAATTATGTAGGTAATTAATATTAATAAGATTATTATTAAATTAAATTTGTTTTAATTTAATTTATGAATTTTATTTGGATAAAATTCAAAAAAGGGATAATTCATCTAGCTAAATAGGTTTCTACTTATTTATCTTATATTTAATTGTTTAATAATTATGTAAGATAAATTAAATTAATTTTTTTAGATAAATTAAAGTAATTTATTTAGATAAACTTTGAGTTTAATTGGTGAATTAAAACTCTAAAAGGAGACCTATCTTTGTAAACAACCTAAGGTGCACCTAGATGGATTTTGGACTAAATACATTGTGCTAAGTTTAAAATCCATTTGTCCATGAAATGTGCTAGGTTCAGCCAAAGTAATTTCTAAAAGGAAAAAATGATTAAATTCCATTTACTTTAGGTGAAAGAGTTTCACCTAAGATAGGAAATTGATGATGAGCAGATCTTTCCCTTTGGGAAAGATTAGGTTTGACTAAGCATAAGGAACGATAAGGGAATTAACCTGATTACTAGAAAAAAAACACTTTTGAAGTGATTAGAAAAATTGAGGAAAAATTCTTTCTACTTTTTCTCTAGTGTTGCCGCTCAAGTAAGGTAAAAACTACCTTGTCGCCATCTTCTAATCTCCCTATAATACTATTATTTCCTTTTTGGTGCTATCACTATCTTAAGAGCATTCTTGGATCATGTAAAGGAAAAAGGAGTTCGTAATTATTGGAATTTGGATTATAGTTAATCAAATAAAAATAAATTTAATAACAATTTATTAAATTACGCAGTAGAATAATTAATTAAATTAAAGACATACCAAATTCTTAAAAAGATTGACTTGCAGGTTTCAACCAGTCCAAAAATTTCAAAAACATGGAAACAAAAAAATCATATCTTAATCTAAGATTGTCAAGATCCCAATTATATTCAAAATTAACTTGTTCTTGTGGGCCAAGCCCGATTGTCGCAAACTAAAGCCGTTTAACTGTCCGACCTCCAACACTGATCCACTTGGTGACTTAGGAAACCTTCACAAGGTAGGAATTAAATTTTAGCAAGGATCCATGTGTAGACACATAATTTTGTCTGAGCCATTTCACTAGTAATCCTATAATTTTTTAGACTGATAATTAGGTAATCATCCCGAGGGGGTCAACCTCTTTCAGGTGGATTAGGCATTTTCAAGATCTTTTTTATCGTGCCTAAGTGACACTTATACATGTGATAGAAAAATTGCAATTTCGAGGGTTGTAGAGAATAAATCTCGTATAAAAAAATGAATATTAAGGTAAAAATTAGTTTTTAACTTTGTTCTTTTAAAATTTTGAAATTCATTTCTTCATATGATATCATGATCAAATTTCCTTAATTTTAGAACATTTTCAAAATTTTTTGGTAAATTTGACAAGTTAGTTGTCATATATTTTTACTACTGCTCGAGTAACATTTATGTTGATACACACTCCAAAAAATTAAATATATTTATGAAAAAATAATTAATGGCATTTGATACCACAAGGTGTCAAATTGTCAATTTTAGTACTTAATTTTGAATTTTTTACAGTACCATAAGTATCTTACTTATGAAATTTTTCGATAAAATTTATTTTGGATTTCAGATTTTTATCTTTATTATCTTATAAATTAATATTTTGAATAACATGTCGAATTTGACTCATTTTTATAAATATTTGAACATATATTTTGAATTTTTTTTGTTTCCAAAATATGAAGTTTCTACTCTGCAAAATTTTCGGTGGAATTTTTCTAAGTTTAGAATTTTTAAAATTCTTTAAGCAGTTTTACTAAATTTATATTAATTCAGTTTTTCAAACTCTAATTTATTTTATGAGTTTTCATTTTTTAAAATATAATATTCATCCGTGAGTATTTCTACTCGTTAATTTTTACGAGTTTGGAATTTCAATTTGTCTTGCGTATAAATTTTTTTAATTTTTTTATAGAATTTTTATATGGAAACTTTATTAGTTTTATTTTTTAATGGGCCAAAATTTATTTTTCTATTTCATGGGTTTTAAAACCCAATAATTTTTTTCCAAATGAACCCAATAAGCCCATTAACTTTCCAACAGACCCACTAAGCCCATTTTTTTAGCAAGCCCTATAAGCCTCTTTTGATTAAATTTTAAATTGATTTACTATGTGAAATATTTTTTCTTAAACAAATAATTTTTAATTTGTTACAATTTGATCCATATAATTTGTTTTTATCCAAATTAGATATTTTTTTTACTATAAAAAAAAGTTTCTAGATGATGACTCATACATGATGAGTCATACAAAATGACAAATTAATTAATTAAAGATTATCAAAAATCCATAAAAAATCTAAAAATTAAAAAAAATTAAAAAAGGATTCGGCCAAAGAACTCTCTTAAAAGTTTTCATTTAGGGAAGAATGCCTCAATAGCTAAAAGACACCAAAATGTCTTGAATTTTTGAAGTTTCTCAAGCTTTTAAGTTAGTTTTACTTAGAAAACTCTTGATTTTTCTTCATTTGAAGCTTGTTTCATCCTTTTAGTAAGCTTTGTGACTACTCGAGCTCATGGTTTTGATCTATATTGAAAAGTATGAAAGCCATGATCAAAGTTTCTTGATTTAGTTGTTATGTTATGTTTTTCTTGAAATTAAATTGATTTCATTTATATAGTTCATGTTTGTTTATGGAAATGATATTATTTCATATATATAATTTTTTGCTATTTTCCTTAGAGTTTTCATGTTGATTGTTGATGAGTATGTTAATGTGTTTATTATTTTCTATGATTTCTTGCATATTTGAATTTAGGACATGTATTTGTATTGATAATCATGGATTTATGTGATGGAAAAAATTATTTTTAATTATTATATTGGTTAGCGTAAATATGATGAAGGCCCTTGATGAAATTTTCATGCATGGTTTTATGATGTTTTGGATTATTTTCGAATGTCTGAAACTTACAAGGGCCTAAAAATAATTTCCCAAAATTTTTAAGGCCTTTGGATGGGTATATCTAAGTTGGCTGAACCTTGTATGAATGATTTTGTGATCTTTTTGATTTTTAGGTCATTTTGTAAATATAAAAAATATAGGCCTAAATTAAAAAAGTTGCAAAGCTTTTTTTAAGGCTATCTAAGCTTGGCTGAATGCTCCATGGACTTTTAGGGGTGTTTTTCATGCATTTTTAATATGTTTGAATGCATTTCATACATTTTAATCAATTGATGACCTTTATGCAATTTTAGAATGTTTAGGGACTTGTTTTAGAAATTTGAAAAAAATTGTTCCAAGGTTAAAGTTGTTTGGCCAAATGCTTTTGATGATATTTGGTATGTTTTCCATGTTCATATTGATGAGTTTGATATTTGATTTTGTGTTTTATTTCATATAGGGGCCATTTTGCAAGGTTAGAAAAGTTTAGGGACCATTTAGTAAATCGTACATTTTAAGGTTAAAATGGTCATTTCTCATGCCAAATTACACATTTAGGGTATTTAGGTCATTGAAGAGCATTTTTAGCCATTTTAAGGTTAAAACGTAATTTTGAAAATTTTAAAGACCTATTAGTAATTTTGCATTTTAGATCATTTTTTATGTCCAATTACCCATTTAGGGTAAAATTGTCATGTCAATTATTTTTAAGTCTTTTAGGGTACAAGGATACTTATATGTCAAAGGTACACCATAAAGGTATTTTAGTAATTTACCTTAAATTGAGTCTTTTATGATTACCGAGCTATTTCTATGTCAAAAGTGCATAATAGGGAGATGTTCATCTTTTTATGATAATATCGAGGCTTTTAACTAGGATACATTAACATCAAAGGTAGACCTTAGGGACATTTTAGTAATATACATTGGAACCAAGTCCTATGTGATTACCTAGATATTTTTATGTTGAAGAAGCATAGTAGGAATGGGTTGTCTTTTCATGATGTCATCAAATTCTTTATGATACTAGGATACTTTCATGTCAAAAGTATACTTTAGGGATATTTTCATAGTTTATTTTAGAACTGAGTCCTTTTGGGTCATAAGGATACTTTTTTGTCAAAGGTATACTTTAGGGGATATTTTGATCTCTTCGACCAAGTCTGGGTCTTAAGATGAGTGCTTTTATTAAAATAAGAATTTTTGAAACCTAAGGCAATGTTTTCGATGTTAAAATGGTACATGGAATGTCTGTTAGCATATAGAACGTGTTTTGGCATTATTTTAATAATGAGAAATCTTTTTAAAAAAATCAAATGTTTTTGAATTTCATCAAAATAAAACCTTTCGTATTCTTTTGGCTTTCCAGTGGGCTGCGAAAGATTTTATGATTTTTAAAACCTTTCATATTCCTCCGTCTCTCCGGTGGGGTATGAAAGATAATGATAAAAACTTTCGTGTTCCACTAGTCTTTATTGAAAAATATTGAAAACTCGATTTCCTCATACAAGATAACAAAATTATTTTTTAAAAATTTTATTTTGATATATGGGTATTATTATTAAACGTCAGATATTGAAACTGAATAAATATTAAAAATTAATACATGATTAATAAGGTACCGATCACAAGGCATCATGAGAAGGATCGATCCTTCCTTGTAATCATAATCGACTTTCGAACCCTTTCACGTGATCTCTGGTATTATCATAAACCTTAGAGTTTGTTTTAAAGGGTTTTGAAAACCTTAAAATATGAATCCCTATAGGTGATCAATCTCACTTAGCCAAATTAGAAAAAATAATAACGATATAGCCCCTAAAAATGAAAAAAAATAATGATATATATAAGAACTAGGGGTACATCCACCTTTTTTAGTCTGGCCGGTTAGGATTCATATCCTGACCATGTTGCAACACCATGCTAGTGGCTTAGGTTTCATAAAACTCCTTTGATCGATATCTTTGCCGTGTTCAAAAATGAGAGAGAAAATAATTTTTCTTTCTTTACATTATTAACATGTGGCCAAGAGTTATCAAAAGTGAAATTCTAAATAATGACAGCTAAAACATCACATTAAATAGTTAGGTTTAGGGTAACTAATAGTTTTGTGGTTTGTTTATGCTTAAGACCCTGGACTAATTTAATTTATTCAATTTTCTATCATATAACCTAAGAATTCCTAACCAATTATTCTCCTATTTAATTGGATCTAAGAGACAAAATATTTTTGCTAGTTTGATTTTCTACTTTAGCCATAAACTTTTTTAACTTTTCAAAAGCTTCAGACTTATATCTCATTCGATACACATAACCAAATCTTGAATATAATTAATAAAGGTTAAGAAGTAAGAATAACCTCCTCTAGCATTTGTGTTTAATGGCCCACATAATTTGAATGTATTAGGCCTAACAAAACACTAACCCTTTCACCCTTTCCTGTACAGGGAGTCCTGGTCAACTTACCAAGAAGAAAACTTTCACATGTCTAACAAGATTCATAATCTGATAATCAAATGGGTAAAAATAGCCTTATATATGCAACTTGGCTATTTAGATCTCATTGATATGACCAAATCTATAATGCTAGCTGTAGGTTTACTTAGAATTATTCCTAGCTTTCTTGACATTTATATTCAGCACAAGAATTTCTAAATCCTAGACATATAATCCATTATATAATGTAGTGGATCCACAGTGTATCATTTAGAATAAAAAACAACTGACTTTCATCCTAAACTCGAAACCATCATTTACAGTGAGGTATGAGACTGAAATAATGTTTCTAGACAATGCAGGAATAAAGTAACATTCTTTTAGTTCCAAATTTAAGCCAGAAGGCAAAAGCAAAACACAAGTTCCTACTACCAATGCTACAACTCTTGCACCATTGCCCATTCTACAGACTATTTCACCTTTGCTTAATTTTCTACTATTCTTAAGCAAGTTTATGTTATTACATCAATGTGATCCATATCCTAAATCAATTATCCAGGAGTTAGAGTTTGCAGTAGAAAGATTTAACTCAATCATAGACATAGTTAAATTAGAAACTTCTATAAAATCTTCTTGAATCGCAAAGATAGTAGCCTTCCTTTTGTTGAGAACACTTCTCAATTGAATACACTAGTCCAAATCATTTAGGCTAATAGCATCAAATATGCCTCGCAATGCAATTAATATTTACCACTTTCAACAACCTTGTATGCAAAAAGTTTGTATTAGTCATTCATGTGATTAAACCAATTTAAGATAAGGTATTAAATCTTTATTGGTTCTCCCACTAATTTTTCAAGATAATAGCCCTAGCTATTATTTGGAAATCTCTTCAAAGTATTTCTACTGGGCTAGGACTCTTTTCAACATGTTGCAACCTTAAGTGACTCAAAAAATTACAACAAGCCTAATTGGGTGGGTAACATGGGTTACCTATTGCATCTCTATGCAACTCCCAGATTAGTTAGGTGACAACTCTTTGTCAAGACACACCATATGTGTTTCGCCTAACTTTGCCTCTAATATCATATAGTCAAGTGCGACACATCTGAACCATACGACACTAGTTATGTAAGACCATCATATCATAAACCAAGATTTTTGAAATCCCAATTATGAATAAACTCTGTCTATTCTTGCACACTAACCTAATTGTTACAAACCAAAGCTATCTAACTGTCCTACCTCTAATGTTGATCCACATGGGTAACTTTGAAAACTTTCATAAAGTTTGGATCGTGTTTTGCTGAGAGGTGTGACAACATCTTAGGTTTCATAAACCTTCCCTTACTTGAATGCTTTTACGCATCAAAGGACTGAGAGCGAGAAAATAATTTTTCACCAAGGTTAGCTTTCGGCAAAAATAAATCAAGAAACTTGTCCAATGCAAAAGGATGGCCAAAACATGATATATATATATATATATATATACACACACACATAGAGTTTAATGCATATAAATGTTTTAGTCTAATTGCACTTTGACCCTTGGACTAATTAAAATATTCAATGAAGTCTTCAATAGATCAATATCTCTACTATTTAATCCAATCTTATTTTAATTCCCTAAAATTACCTTCATGTGTGTTAGCTATATTAGCTTTTAATTAATCCTGGTTTTGATATAACTAAAACTTAAGCTTAATTAGCTCATGTTTAAAAATTTTCAATTTAGTATTTTTCCATAAATATTTTGTAAACACTTTGAAAAATTCTAAAATGTGTTTTAACTCCTTTAAGCACTTAATATGGTGTTCTTAATACATACTTTTATATAAAACATTTTTTAGATTAGTTTTAGATCTTTTAAAGCCATAAAAAACCTCTTAAAATTGATTTGCATATGAATGCATCAATACACTCTGCATATGTATCAATATAATGCTTGGTAGTAGCTCAATTTTTATGAAACCTTTAATTGTATCGATACAAAGCCATTTATATCAATACAACATGGAGAGTGTCGATACACACCTTGCTTTTATTGATACCGTAAGCTTCAATGGTCATATTTTGAGGGTTTGCATAGCAATGTATTGATACAATACGGTGAGAAGGAATGGAAATCACTCAAATAAAGCTTCCAACAGCTCCAAACCTTCACCAATCATCCTCAATGGCTATAACCATGATGAAAGCTATAAATAAGCCTCTCCAACACCTTCAACAAGAACAAAAAGAAAGAGCTTAAAGCCAAAATTTTCATTTATTCCATCTTTTCTAAAGTTTTTCATAATTGTATAGGATTAATTCATTTTATCATCATATTCTTCATTTTGTATCTTTAGATACACACCTTTTTGAGCCAAAATTCTTGTAAGAACTTAGCTTTTAGTGATTTTATTTGTTTACACCCAAGTTTTTTAAAAAGGGGAAGTTCCTATTTAGCCATTGAAGAATAGATAAGGGTTTTATCTTAGCCATAAAAGATAGAGAGTAGAGATTGCTATCTTAGCCTTGAAAGATAGGGAGTGTAAAGTTTATACCTTGTCCTTGAAAGATAGACAATTTAAATTAGTGAATTGAAAAAATTCAAGGTAAGTGAAGTTGAGGTAGAGGATATAGGCAATTAAGGTCTAACCTCTCTAAATACTTGAGTTTGCTTCTCTTTCTTTAGCTCTTTAATTATGTTTTTATTATTCACTAACTTGTACTCCAAAGATCATTGTTTAGATTTCTTAATTTTTTTAAAGTTTTAATTTGTGAAAAGTTTTTAAGAAATCCCTCTTTTGATTTCATTCACCGCTAAAAGATCTAACAATTAATATCAACACTAGGTCTCATTTTTGAAGGTTTAACATCCTTGAGCAAAGATCTAAGCAAAATAGCCAGTAGTGATATTCTTAGCATGGGCCAAGAGGGATATTCTATCATGTGGTCTTCTTTCTTCAACGGTGAAGATTATGCATTTTAGAAGATGAGGAGAGGCTATCTATCAAAGCCAATGTTTATTAAGTATGAAAGATAATCATGAATGGCCTACTTATCCCTAAAAAAGATGATAGATGATCTTAAAGTCCTTAAAGATGAATGAAAATGGGATAAGAAAGACACCAAGATGGCTCAACTAAATGCTAAGGCCATACATATTCTTTTTTGTACATTGGGCCAAATGAGTACAACCGAGTGTCTTTATGTGATAGTGCCGAAAAGATAAGGGACAAGTTAGCTATCACACATAACAGTACCAATTAAGTTAAAGAATCAAAGATAAGTATACTCACCCTCGACTGTGAGATATTCAAGATGAAATCATAGGAAAGCATCAAACAGATGTCTGATAGATTTATGAACATTATCAATGGCTTAAAGGGTTTTGAGAAAATATATCCCAATAAGGAGATGATCAAGAAAATGTTAAATAGGCTCCTTAAGTCATGGAAAGCTAAGGTGACCACAATTAAGAGTCAAAGGACCTCAATCTTCTTGCCTTAGATGAGCTTATCGGATCACTTCTTACATATAAAATGAAAATGAATCATGGAAAAGAGCAACCAAGAAAAGTTAAAGTTATCATTGAAAGCTTCCATGAGTGAAAAAAAGAAGGATGATGATGAGGATGGTGAAGATGTTGAAATGATCGTCTCTGCAAAGAAATTTAAAAAATTTATGAAAATGAATAAAATAAATTCATCTCAAATAAAGAAGGTTAACAAGGTGGTTTGCTACAACTACAGTAAATCAGGCTTTGTCCAATCTGATTGCCCATTATTGAAAAAAGAAGAAGAAGAAAGCATTTGTAATAGCTTGGAGTGATGGTGACTCTTCCAATATGATGACCCTAAAGAAAACCAAATTGGCAACCTTTGCTTCATGGCTCTTGATAAGCCCAAGGTAACCTTAAACTCTTGTAATTCAAGTTTTTATACATTTAATGAATTGCAAGATGCATTTGATAAACTTTTAATTAAGTTTGAGGAAACGAACTTAAATATAGAAAAATGATTTCAAAATTGAAAAATGAAAACCATTTATTATTGAAATCAAAAATTAAGTTTGAAAATGAGAATAAAGATTTGAAAAATAATTTTAATGATTCCAAGTTAAGAATTGATATTTTAGAAAAAGTCAACTTTAATTTGAAAAAGAAACTTCAAAGGTTGGAACAAAAAAGGAAAATCATTTTAGATAAATCTTTTCAAATGAATATGACAAAGTGCTCATATTACAATTTTCATGGTCATAATATGCATACTTGTCCTATCAAGAAAAGAACATAATTTAAATTTAGACAAGTATAGGTTCCTAAGGGAACAAGAGGCTTTGAACTAATCTTCAAGGACATAAAGCAATTTGGGTACCAAAATTCAAGTAAAAGTCTATTGTTGGTGTGTGTTGGAGCAAGAAGGAGCAAAGCAATAAATTTGGATGCTCTAGACACATAAAAAAGTGTGATAGGTAACTTTTAAGCCTTAAACTTGTTTTACCTTGTATTAATTACCTTTTTATAATTTTTCAAATGTTTTAATGAAAAATATTTTTATGTTGTTTTGATGCAAAATGATTCTAACGAGAAATTCATGTTTTGCATGTTGAGTGATTATGAGCTTATTTATGTATACATTTAATGATTTGGTGCTAAATGATGAAATACTAGATCGATTTGTGAAATAATTTTATGAAGTATGAACTCAAGCATGATTTGTGCGTTAAAGCTTGATTTTGATAAATCTCATGTTTTGAGTTGTTGAAAAGCTCTAATGCAAGACTAAAGAAAATGCATAAACTTAGGGTGAGCTATTCTTGGTTACTTATATGATTTTATGCCATAAAACATGTTCCTAGCAAGCTCTTAAGGCTTTTTGATGATTCAGCTTTATGAGGCTTAAGATAGTTGATAATGTTGTTTGCTCGTATTTTATGGCTTAAGCAAGTTTGGTGTACATTAAAAATACTTTTAAACTTGTGCATTTGTGGTTTGAATGAAAATCTCTTATTTCAAGACCTTTAGTTGCATATTGCCTTTCTTATGTGACCAAATATGCTGATTCATTCAAACTTGATTTTTAAAAGTTGTTTTAATCCAAACTTTTGATTATTCATTTGAGTTTTAAATGTTTAAAATCAAAAGTTTGCATAAGTATGTTAAATCATGGGATTTGAATGCCAAATTGTGTATTCTTCTAAGTGTTCTTTGAAAAATTTTAAAAGAAGTATCGATACTTTGAGCGTTATATCGATATCATGAATAAACTCAAGAAAACCTAGAAAAATAAATGTATCAATATAGACATTCCTTATATCAACAAAAAGCAGCAAGTATCGATACAATAGTTTCTTTGTATCGATAAAAGCAAGCCAGTTTGGCTAGTTTGAGTTATTTTTGTTCCAAAAGGGCTTAATTTATATGTTTAATGAATTTTTACTCAATATGCTTCATTTTTATTATTTTTAAACCTTGATAAACATCATTTCATAACTCATCACACACCTTGCTTGTATTAATATAGCAAGCTTCAATAGTCATATTTTAAGGGTTTGCACAGTAATATTTTGATACTCTAGCTTTATGTATTGATGCAACTCAGTGGGAAGAAATGGAAATCACTGAAATAAAACTTCCAACAACTTCAAACCTTCACCAATCACCTCCAATGGCTATAATGATGATCAAGGTTATAAATAAGCCTCTCTAATGCTTCAAGCAAGAACAAGAAGAAAAGGAAAGAGCTTAGAGCCAAAAATTTCATTGATTCCATATTTTTCTAGAATAGTTCACAATTGTATCGGAGTAATTCTTCCTATCTTTGTATTCTTCATTTTGTATCTTTAGATACACATTTTTTTGAGCCAAAATTCTTGTAAACACCTAGCCTTTACAGGTTTTATTTGTTTACACCTAGGTAATTATAATAAGGGAAGGTTCCTACTTAGCCATTGAAAAGTAAAGAAGGGTTCTATCTTAGCCATAAAAGATAGAGGGTAGAGATTGCTATCTTAGCCTAGAAAGATAAGGAGTGTAAAAGTTATACCTTATCCTTGAGAGGTAGACAATTTAAGTTAGTGACTTAGGGAAATTCGAGGTAAGTGAGTCTGAGGTAGAAGATGTTGGTAATTAAGGCCAAACCTCTCTAAATACTTGAGTTTTCTTTTCTTTCCCTAGTTCTTTAATTGTCATTTTATTATTCTCTAACTTACACTCCAAAATTTATTCTTTAGATTTCTCGATTTTATCAAAATTTTAATTTGTTAAAATTTTTTGAGAAATCAATTCACCCCCTCTCGATTTCATTCACCATTAAAAGATCTAACAATGTGTGTGATCCATTTGGCCCTTAACATGTTGGCAATAAATATAAATTAATTTGGTTAAGAATATTTATATTCATTGACCACGAAAGGCATCTAGCAATGCATCATGGCCATATATGCCAAGAGAGTCAATATAATTTAATAAGCCTTTCAGTGTGTAGTATGTTAGTGTAATTTGTTCCTTTCATCATATATCTCGCATAAGGCAGGGGCATGGTGCAGTGTCTACTCTTAGCCCTTTCCATATTAGTCTTATAGCCCTATGTGTTAACTCTATAATCAGCATTGCCTTTGCTGAGGACTTTAAGTTAACACATGCCAAGAATAATTAAGATATGTCATGTCATATCACTTAGGGTGATGAATCCTTTTTAAATCATTTATCCACCTTCACAATGCTTCACAACATACCCAAACCACCTTACCATAGGCATCCATTAAAGTGGACACGATTGTGATGATCTCTAAGTGTGTTAATTCATATACAAGGTGACTTGGTGTCACAAGTCTAAGGATTACTTACATTATTGACATGTGAGAATTTTTCCATAGACATTTAGTGAAATACCAAATAGTACTCTTATAGTGGGTCATGTTTAGTGAACTTGATACTATAACAAGCACTAATTGTTATCTTTAAATATCATTATACTTTAACTTATGAGAATAATTGCATGCATCATATGCATGAAAGTTTAACATTTGCCAGTCTTTGTGCATTGCCAATGCCCTGTCTTGTTAATACTTTAACTGAGAACAGTTTTAGAAATATGGCTTTGATGCATAAGTATCCCACAATTATAACTCTTTACAATTCCTTTGTAAAGACAAGTGTTTTATGGGCTTTATCTTCATAAGCTATTAATAACAATTATCTTGTAATTTATCGATAAAGAAATACCTTATAAGCATTAATAATATGTAATGTATTTTACATGAAGTAACTAAAAGCTAGTGCGTTACAAATAAATCCGATTAGCTTGTAATGGTTACACTAACAATCTCCTACTAGCACTAAAGCCAATTGCCAAATGTTAAAGCCTTATACTCTCTACATGGCGCTTTTGTTTCTACTAGGTCAGCACTTTTGTGAAGGATCAGCTAAGTTATCTTTTATGGTACACTTTCCAAGCCTGTATCATGCTTTTCAGCAAAGTCTTTAATTATATGGTGTTACTATAATACAGATTTGGACTTATGATGAGACCTTGGTTCCTTAGCTTATGTTATCACTCCATTGTTATCATAGTAGATTCTACTAGACCAACAATGCGAGGAACCTCACCAAGTTCATCAAATGAACATATTTATCTGAATGACCTCATTCATGACCTTACACGCAGAGACACATTCAACTTTAATTGTTGGGTTTGCAGTCATGGCCTGTTTGGAACTTTTCCAACTAACTGTAGCACCATTAAGGATATGGATAAGTTCAACCCCTCCATATATCAAAAAGATATCCTTAGTCTTTTGTAAGTATTTAAGGATTTTGTTCACAATAGTCTAATAACCTTCACCAGGATTGTTTTAGTATCTACTTGTGATACTCAAAGTGAAGGATACATTTGTCTTGTATACAACATGTCATTCATGATATAAACGTATACTATGTACCATAAACAGGTTTTATTTCTTAGAATTTTCAATGCTAAACCTCTTTAGCACCTTACCTGTGTAAGAGGATTAGGGTAAGCCATGTAATTATTTTAACCTATCTCTTTAGATCTTAATTCCCCAAATAAATATGGCTTTTCCCAAATCTTTCATAGAAAATTGCCTGGACAGCTTAACCTTAGCATAGGTATATCATTTCTCATGAGCAATATGTCACCAACATATAGTATTGGGAAAATAACAACCTGGTCATTTAGCTTCTTGTTCGATAAGAAAATTAAATCTCTCTATAGTTTGTCTAGTCATACAAGATTGGAGAAATACTTATGTTTTTAGAGTTTCTGGCAAAGCATCTAATGCTTTACCCTTAAATTCAAGTTCCATAGATATAATGGTCTGTGATTTTTAAACTTTTTTAGGATCAACTATACTCCCACTAATCTATTCTAGTATAAACCCTCTCTCCAAAAGACAACATGTTTTGAATTAAACACATTTTGTTCAATTGGGTGGTAAAGTAGAATCCATAAGATTCTTTAGGATACACCGTAAATTATATTTTTTTGATCTAGCTTCAAGCTTGTCAAGCATTATTTGCTTTACATAAGTAGGACAACCCTAAATCTTAGGATAAAATAATAATGGTCTTTTGCCATGCCATATCACTTATGGCATCTTATCTATTGATTTAAATGGAACTCTATTCAGAAGATTTACGATACTTTCTAAGGCATATCCCTAAAAGGATTACCTTAGACATCATGGAAAAAACTACTTCCAATAGGTTTGGTTTCTCCTTTTAGACAATTCATTATGTTTAGTGTCTCAGGTGGAGTCCATTGTGATAGAATACCATTTTGTATTTGTTGACACCTAATTTGTCCAAGGCTCATCCTTGACAATAAAAAATATATTCAAGATCAAGAATTTAGCGATCGTCCAATAAGGGTTGGCATCTTAAGGTGGATTAGACATATAATAAAGGTAGGTTCACCTTTTTATAGAGTTGTTGAGTCTGTTAGGCTTATCGGGATACTTTACATCAAAGGTAAACCTTAGGGACATTTTAGTAATTTTTCTAGAATCGAGTTTTATGTGATTACTGGGATACTTATATGTTGAAGGTGTATAATAGAGATAGGTTCATCTTTTTATAAAGTTGTTGAGTCTTTTAGGCTTATCGAGATAATTCTATGTTAAAGGTAGACCTTAGGGACATTTTAATAATTTTCTTTAGAATCGATTCCTTTATGATCATCAAGATACTTATATGTCGAAAGTGGATAATAGGGATAAGTTCATCTTTTTATAGAGTAATTGAGTCCTTTAGTCTTATTGAGATAATTTCATGTCAAAGGTAGACCTTAGGGACATTTTAGTAATTTATATTAGAACTAAGTCTTATGTGATCATTGGGATATTTTTATGTTGAAGGTGTATACTAGGAATAGGTTTGTTTGTCTATAAAGTTTTAGAATCTTTTAGGGTAACAGGATACTTATGTGTTAAAGGTATAGCTTAGTGACATTTCATTAATTTATTTTAGAATCAAGTCCTTTAAAGTCACTAGGATAATTTTACATTGAAGTTGTACTTTAGGGGGACTTATTGGTCATTTCAACCATATTAGGATCCTTAGACAAATTAGAATTTTAAAAAATTAAAGCAATATCTTTGATGTTAAAATAGTGTGTAAAATTTCTCCTAGCATATAAGAGAGGTTCTACGTATTATTTTAGTAACGAGATATCTTTTTAAAAAATAAAAATAGAGATTTTTTTGAATTTTGGAAAAATAAAACCTTTCATATTTCTCTGGTTTTCTTACGGGTACAAAAAATATTTTGACTTTTTACAACAAAAAAACCCACTTTTCTCATTCAAAATAATAATTTTGTTTCATAAAATTTTATTTTTGATATATGAGAATTATAATTAAATATCAAATATTAAAATTGAGTAAAAGGCTAAATTTAAATTAACACATGGTTTATAAGGTATAGATTGTCGGGCATCACAAAAAGGTTGATCTTTATGATTATAACTGACTCCCGGACCTTTCAAGTGATCTTTGAATAAGTGCAAACCTTGTAGTTTGTTTTAAGGATTTTATAACCCTTAAAATATGAATTCTGATAGGTGAGCAATCTCACCTAGCCAAATAGATTGGTGCCAACTCCAAAGTAAATGGTCATTTCATAACGACTATTTAGAATTAAGTCAAGTGAGCAATTCATCTTGACAACCCAGTCTCTAAACATGAAAAATAAGAAAAATAATAATGATATGGCCCCTAAAAAATAAAAGAATAATGATATGAAGATATATGTAGGAGCAAGGGTACACCTGCCATTTGAAGTCAGGTTGGTCAAGATTTGTAATCCAGGCCATGTTGTGACACTATCTAATGATTCAAGAATTCCTAACCTAAATCTTCTCCTCCTCGATTGAATCTAAGAGCTAGAATATTTTTGCCAATTTGTTTCTCTACATCGACCTTAAACTCTTTAAACTTTTTAATAGCTTCGGACTTGTACTTCAGCAAGTACACATGCCCATGCCTTTAGTAATCATCAGTAAAGGTAATGAAGTAGGAATACCCTTTTTAAGCCATTATGTTTATTGGTTTACACACATTTGTACATATTAAGCCTAGTAAGACAC
Organism: Adansonia madagascariensis; assembly: GCA_038381835.1. NCBI lineage: Eukaryota > Viridiplantae > Streptophyta > Magnoliopsida > Malvales > Malvaceae > Adansonia > Adansonia madagascariensis. Next base: position 9,779,740 of record JBBYHL010000016.1, on the reverse strand, counting down.
TAGCTTTTTCACATTTACTAGTGAAGGGTGTCTTGATTATCTTGCCAATGAGACAACATTCACATGTCTTATGTGATTCATAATCAAATGGGTGGAGATAGCCTTGTTCTTGTAACTTGGTTACTTGGGTCTAATTGACATGTCCAAGCCTACAGTGCTAGATATAGGCCTTAGTTGGATCATGCTTCTTTGCTTTCTTCACATTATGTAATGAAATTGGTCTATAGATCATGTCATTTAGGATCCAACAGACATAGCCTATTATGTAATGAAGTTGATCCATAGATCATGCCATTTAGGATGATCGAGTAATTATTGCCTTTCATTCTAAACTCGAAACCACCATTTGCAGAGATGTATGAAATATTAGTGTAAGTCTTACAAGCTAATCATTATAGCTTGTAAGGAGCTAATATCTAGTGATTTCATGTATTTAAACATTATATTTTATTAATGTTAATGAGGTATTTCTTTATCCATAAGATTTTTTTTGAATAATTGTTATAAAACCTTATGAGGATAAAGCCCATGAAACACATTGGCCTTACAAAGGAATTGTAATATGTTACAATTATCATATCCTTATGCATCAAAACTATGTTTCTAAAATGTTCTTGGTCATCATATTGTCAAGATAGGGCATTGGCAATGTATAAAGACTGATATATGTAAGCCTCCATGCATATGATGCATACAACCAAGCTTATAAGTTGAAGTATAAAGATACTTATGGATGTTATATAGGTCCTTGTTATGGTATTTTAATGAACATGGCCTGAAATGAGAGTTCCATTTGGATTTTGCTCAAGTGCTAGTGTAAGTAATCCTTAAACTTGTAACACCAGGTCATTTTTTTTTATGAATTATAATACTTAGAGATCATCATGAAAGGGTCTATAATGGATGGATACCAAAATAAGGGTGGTTTCAGGTATGATATGAAGCATACTAAAGATGGATGAGTGGTCCAAAGAGGATTCATTACCCTAAGTGATTTAAAGGGACATATCTCACATGTACTTGGCTCGTATTATCTCAAAAAACTTGGCCAAGGCAATACTGATTATAGAGTTAACACATAGGGGTTGCACACTAATATGGAATGGGCTAAGAGTAGACACTAAACCATGCTCTTGCCAATTCTAAGATATATGATAAAATGATTGAATTACACTGAGATACTAAACACTAAAGTGCTTGTCAAAACCATATTGACACACCCTGCATGTTGGGTGGCTATGATGCATTGCTAGATGCCAATCATGGTCTACAAATATAAATATTCCTAATTGAGTATTTTATATTTATAACATGATAAGGGCCTAATAGGTCACACACATAAGAGTAAATAGTAAAAATTAAATTAAGACTGGGCTAATATGTCTAATACAAGTAATGGTTACTCAAACCTAGTTTGAATGAGTTCACATAAACTAGGTGCAAATTTATAATTTTTTTGAAATTAAAATTTTAAACCCTAAATGTATTTAGCTTATGTTTGTCATCCTATATATGATAGAGAGGCTTAGAATTTTTGCTAAAAAGACCAAAGAAAGGGTTAGGCAATAACCTTCTTCAAACTTTATGGAAGATTACACAAACCCCTTTAAAGCAAGAAAAAAATTGATTTTCTTCTTCATATTGATTACATAATCAAGGTCTTCTATGTGCAAGCAAAGGTTTATTGAATCCTAAGCTGCTAGCAGGGCTCCTTGAAGGTTTTTTGGGTCACGTGTATGGATACTATTAGAGGTTAAACGCTTGGATGCTTAGATTTAGGATAATTGGGCTTAGTGTTTGACAATTTATGGTCATGGAGATTTCATCATTGGGTTATTCGAACCCTAATCCTTTGTTTGTTGATTAGATATATCAACTTGTTCAAAGCATACAAGCCGATCCTTAGAGAAATCTTAATAGTGTTTGTTTCTTTAATTCCACAATGCATGTATGGTTAAATTTTATTGAAAAGTTTTGTACAATACTTGAGCATGAAGTCAAGGTTTCCAACACGTTGTATAAAAGCCTTCTTCTATCATTTTAATTGATCTAGTTTTTTGATTGTTGCCACTTACAAAATTGTTTAAAATTGTTTTAATATCAATGTACTTTGATCAAATTCATGTTGCCTTCTTCGGGGTTTTGATGATGCTAAAATCTTTAGCGGCCCCTAGTGCAATTTTTTCCTTTATTTTCCACCATAAAAGTGTTGTGAAAAGTTCAAGATAATTGCAAAAAAATTAGGTTAAAATCCCATATCAAAAGGAAAAATTTTGGACTGATATAGATGCACTAGGCATAAGAGTAGCTGCATCTTCCCTTAAGCTTTGGATCTTGATGAGACAGCAATGGCAGCAAGAAGTTGCTGCATGTCTTTAGTAGTTTCAGAGGTTTATGGGAGGAAGATGATGGAATTCAAATAGTACTTGAAGTACTTGGGCAGCAAGCATGATAACACTCGAATCCTACCTAGAGTAAGAAACTTGATTTTGCCTCAATCTCTACTACATGGAGTAAGTTTAATTTAATTTGGTTTTTCTTGTAATTAATGTGATATGATCAGGTTATTTTTTAATCCAAATAGAATAAAAAAATAAAAAATATTTTGCTAAATGTTAGCAAATAAGTGGTGCAAACATCTCCCTGAAAGGTTTAGACGAATTAGGACTCCTATTGATCATAAAATACTTAATCATCCAATTGAAATATTTTTCTTAAATGGTTAAGATATAAATTAGATAATGCAAAAAACATAGATTAAAATTCAATTAATTTGATTAATTGAAAAATATACTTAATTTAAATGATTAATCCTACTTGGAGTAGGATTTGTTCTAATATAGTTTTAATAAATGTTAATCATGTAAGAAAATGTTTTTCTTAGTTAAATTAAGTGTGGATCAATTGTTTACATTTCAACAATTAGTAATTTGAATCAAAACATGTATCTATTAGAATATATTCATAATCGTTGTGGATGTATTTAATGATTATGGACTAGGCTCAATAGTATTATGGATGAATGGTTAATTGTTTATGGTTATATAATTTTTTAATTAAATAGGGTTTATGAACCTTGCTTATCTCTATTTTTTTGGACTTGTAAATTCTTTTCTCATTAACTCCCCTTGAATGTAACTTGAAGTTTCTTTATTACAAATGTAATTAAATTACTTAAAGTATAATATTAGGGTTAACTATGAAACAATTTCACAACCTAAAGATAGAGATCCAAGTGAAGGCACTATAAAGCCTGGAAGATTACAAAAGGACCTGTGATGATCTTGTATGTAATCACTTAGGAATTGACCAAGTAATTTCCTTTGGTGGCTCAAGGAAATTACATTAGTAAAGTCTGTAATCATCCATGTAGTATACATGATAGTATATTTATTTTATGCAATAATTTGAATGCTATGCATGCAAATAAAGATGAGACCTTAATTATAATAAAAAAAAATAAAATCCCTCATATATATTGAGCCACTTGCTATGCATGATATAGATGCCTTCCATTATTCATAACAATATACTCGATTTTCAACCATTGGGATTTGTTGAGCTGACTTAAGGTCATAGCTGTCTGAAATGCTTGAGTTATAAATAATGGTTCTTATTCAACTAATGCTGTGTTGTTTGGTGCGTACAAGTTGACTGCGTGTGTTAAAAGCAAAGGTTAGGCAAAATGTAAATGATACATTTAGGCAAGGAGTTGCCACCTAACTGATCTAGGAGTTGCATGGAGATGCAATTGGCAAGCTATGTTGCATACCTAATTAGGCATGTTGAGATTTGTTAAGTTGATTCAAGGTCAAAACATGTTGAAAGGGATCCCAACCCACAGGAAATACCTTAAAGAGATTTCCATATAATAGTGGGCTATTATCACAAAAATTAGCAGAGACCAATAAAGATTTAATACCTTGTCCTTATTGATTCAAAACATGAATATCTAATTTATACTCATTTTCATACTAGGTTATTAATGATGGCAATCATATTAACTGTATTGCAAGGCATATTAGATGCCATAAGCCTAAAATGTTTGAACTGGTGTGTAAGATTAAGAAACATTCTCAATAAAAGTGCGGTAGCTAACTTTCATATGATTGAGTTGAATTTCTCCACTATTGTTTGACCACTTAGATAGTTGATTTAGGTTATGGATCACACTTATGTAATGACAAAAGTTTGTTAAAGAATAGTTGAGAGTTAGGCCTTAATGAGGTAATTTTAAGAATGGGCAATGGAGTAAAGGTTGTAGCCACTGCCGTTGGAACTTATACCTTATCATAGCCTTTAGGCAAGACCTTAAAACTAAAAGAATATCTTTATGTTCCTAGATCATCTAGGAACTTCATTATAATATCACATGTTAATGATAATGAAGGTTTCAACTTTAGAATGAAAGACAAAAATTACACCATCATTTTAAATGACATGGTTAATGGATTGGCCTCATTAAAGAATGGATTATTTGTGCTCAATCTAGACATGCCTTTACTCAATATAAATGTGAGGAAAGCAAAGAATAATGATCCATCGAAGACCTATATCTGGCATTGTAAACATAGAAATGTAAATGAGAATTAAGTAGCTAGGTTACACAAACAATATTATCTTGACCTATTTGATTATAAATCATATAGGACAAGTAAATGCTGTCTCCTTGGCAAGATAACCAAGACTCACTTCACTTGTAAAAATGAAAAGGCCAATGATTTGTTGGGCCTAGTATATTCAGATATATGTGGACCAATAAATACAGTGGCTACAAATAGGTATTCTTACTTCATTACCTTTACCAATGATTATTGTAGGTATGGGTATGTGTACTTAATGAAGTACAAGTCTGAAGCTTTTAAAAAATTCAAAGAGATTAAGGCTGAAGTAGAGAAACAAACTGGTTAGAAAATTCTTACTTTTAGATCCGATCAAGAAAGAGAACATTAATATTAGGAATTCTTAGGTCATTTGACATAAAATTGTATTTTGGCACAAGGACTCCACCCAAAACTCCACAACATAATAGAGTGTTTGAAAGAAGAAACCAAACCTTGTTAGACATGGTTTATTCCATGTCTAAAGTAGACCTTTTGATATCTTTTTGGGGATACGCCTTAAAAACTGTTGTTTATCTTTTGACTAGGGTTCCAACCAAATTTGTGGATAAGACACCGTATGAGATATGGCATATTAAAAAACCAATTTTGTCTCATCTTAAGATTTGGGGCTATCCCACTTATGTGAAGCGAGTAATGCTTGCAAGCTTGAAGCTAGGTCGACAAATGTAAATTTGTGGGGTATCCTAAGGAAACTTATGGATATTACTTTTACAATTTGACTGATCAAAAAGTAATTGTTTCAAAAGATGTTATCTTTTTGGAGAAAGAGTTTCTACTAAAGGAATTAAGTTGGAGCAAATTTAATCTTAAAAAAGTTGAAAAGCCACAAATATATATTCCAGTGGAACCAGGGTTGAGGGATGAAGCATTAGATGTTCCACCCAAAACTCAAGAAACACATGAACTGTGATGATCTGGTAAGATCAAGTAAGCTCCTGAGAGATATGGATTTCTCTCGGATAACTTGGCCAATGATATTAAAGCTATCACTTATAAGGAAGCAATATCTAGCATTGATTTCGAGAAATGGCTTGATGCCATGAAATCCAAGATGGATGCCATGGAAATTAACCAATTTTAGTTGACCCACCCAAAGTGTAAAGCCTATAGGGTGCAAATTGGTCTTTAAGAGAAAGACTGATATAGATGGTAACGTGTAAATGTATAAGGCCAAACCAGTAGTGAAAGATTATAATCAAGTTGAAGGCATTGATTATGAAGGTTTGGCATGGTAAAATCCACTTGGATATTACTTGCAATAACCGAATATTATGATTATGAGATATGATAGATAAATGTAAAAACAACATTCATTAATAGGAATCTATAGAAAAAGGTGTATATAACACAAGCAGATGGTTTTATATCCAAGTCAAATCTAAATCAAGTATGTAAGCTAAAGAAATCCATTTATGGATTGAAACAAGCTTTGAGAAGTTGAACATTAGATTGGATGAAGCAATTAGAGAATTTTGGCTTAAAAAAGAATCTTAATGATCCATATGTTTACAAGAAGATATATGAGAGGCAATCATTTTCTTGTTGCAGTATTTAGATGACATATTACATATAGGAAATGATAGACCAATGCTACGTATCACTAAGGTCTGGCTATCTAAATAGTTCTCCATGAAGGATTTAGGAGAAACTACATTCTTTTAAGGGATTAAGATATATAGAGAAAAATCAAAACAAATACTTAGGCTTATCCCAATCTTTGTACATAGATAAGATTTTTAAAAGGTTTAATATGGAAAACTCTAAGAAAGGAAACTTGCTTTTGGTGCATGGTATATGTTGGAAAAACAAAACAGTTTAGTAGTTAAAATTTTTTAAATTGGATCATTTTAAATCGTGTTGTTATATACAATAAAACCTGAGTTGTAGATCTGAATATGCCATCCAAGAATTCCTAGATTCATGTGAAAGCTTCAACCAACTAGCCTTCTCTACTATTCTCCAATTCCCAAACGGTAGAGTGTGTGGGCATTCTTTATCTTGATTCAACTTCAGATTTTTATTCTTAATTCTTTTTTTTAACCACCTTGTGCCATCAGGCTAGGAATCACGGGATGTTGTGATTAGAAACCTCTGGGTATGGTGCCAAAGTCTATAGAAAAACCCTAGGCATAAGCTTCTTATATATATCAAGTGACAAGGTATTAAAAACTATCTTACTATTTCCATAAAACTCTATATGCCCACCAAATTTTCGGCCAAGCCAACAAGTATCTATATATTTTTTGCCCAAATTTATTTTGTGGAATTTAGCTCATCTAATCTGAATACTAATTGATTTTGAATAAATTGTTGATTTTATTTAGTCCGATAATTTTCCATAAGTAATTCCAATTCGAAATAAAATCATGCCAATTTTATTAGAATAGGATAATTATGTATAATAATCAAAGTAAAAGTAACTATAGTAAAATAGTTAATTTAGTTGCAAATTAAAATTAATTAAATAAAATAATTTTTTAATTTATTTAGGATATTATTCATATTTAATTTATAAATAAATATTTAAACAAGATTTAATAGATATTAAATTAATTAAATAAATAATTAATTTCCCATATCTATTTAGTTCAAATTAGTACCTATATTTAGTAGAAGATAAATATAATTAATTTAAATTGCTAAGTCTTGTCCAATTAAATATTTAATAAAATTAAATATATATTCTAAATAAATAACACTAAAAAATCATTTTTTTATTTTACTAAAGAAAACACTTTTTTCACTCCTAAAATGAGTGAATCCGGTGTACCATTCACCATATTAAGAATCATCCGACTTTGGGTTTTTCAGTTGATAATCATCTATTAAGTAATCATGTTAAGCTAATAAAAGGATCAACTGGACATATATATTTAGGCTCCAATAATCTATATATTAATTATTCTATATCAAATAATTAATCACATAATTATTAATCTCAAAGTCATACCACTAAAGACCTAAGATTACACTTCCAATTATATTTTGTATTACGTAAGCATTATAAATAGCTTTAAGTTTAAGGACCTTGTCATTTGTGTAACACCCTCATATGATATTCATGATCAACATAAGGTTGAAGTCTGTATTACTTACTTAATCACTTTTCTTAAACTTCCATTATACTCTATATGTGAAAATGATTATTCACGACCTATGAACAATTATATAATTTGATAAACAAATGATCGAGGCCTCATCCATTTTCACTATCTCGTATAATGCCTTTGAAGAGGATAACTTTAAATTTTTATAGGATCTATGATTTCATATCTATAAGAAAAACTCTCATTGAGTATAAGTCATATACCCAGCAAACCTATGTAGTAGCTTACTACTCAAGACGTTTTAGCCTTTAGAACATCAAAGTATACAATTAATACATGTGGAGTCAGTCACTTACTCAGGATTAAGGTAATTACACATTGAACGTCAAAAGTGAATTAATTCAAGTAAACAGACTTATTAATGGATTAATTGCACTTTGGTCCAGTCCAATATATTACCACCTTTAGACAACATATCTATATCTATACTTAGGAGTCAAACTGCTTCAAATAACCATGACAAGCCATCTCTCCAATTGGGTTTAGGTAACATAATAGTCTTAACATGAGTTAATCACTCGCATTAACCTTATAGACAATGGACTATTAATTTAGACTACTTACCTTTGAATGTTGTCTTTCTGCATATAAAACATCCATTATATGCAACATTCTAATGGTATAAACACAAATAGTTAATAAGCAATATTTATTTACATTTACTTTAACATGTAAATTTAAATAAGGATAGAATAGCAATGATATAAGGAAACCTAGAATATATAAATATGAATAATCAGTTCAAATTAATGAGTCATGTCTCATATCCTTATACCTCAATGTGCCTTTCAAAACTCTTAGCAACCAGAGTTTTAGTAAAAGGATTAGCCAAGTTGTCCTCGGATGTGATTTTTCATACTTTAACAACTCTATGCATCACTAACTCTTTTATAATGTGGTACTTCTTGTCTATATGCTTTGTTCTCTTGTGATGTCTAGATTCCTTAGTATTCTCTATTTTCACACTATTATCACAATAAAGTGTAATAGGTCTATCCATACCAGGAATTACCTTGAGTCTTTAAGGAACGGGTGAACCTAAGTCACTTCCTTAAATATTTCAAAGGTAGCACATGTTTGGCATCCATCATGCAGTCAGCCGTACAAGTCTGTTTAACAGTTCTCCAAAAAATGGCACTTTTTCCTAAGATAAATACATACCTTGAAGTCGATTTCTTCAAATCCCTACAAGTTTGGAAGTTTGAATCCGTATATCTTATGGGTGTTAGGTCCCCTCTAGAATATACTAAAATATAATTCCTCATTCTCTTAAGATACTTAAGTATATGTTTCATGGCTTACCAATGCTTGGTACCAGGATTCGACTAAAACTACGTACAATACTAACTGCATAACAAATATCTAAACATGTGCAAAGCATAGTGTACATGAGACTACCTACAAGGGATGCATAAAGGACTTTCTCTATGTGTTTGTTTTCTTTAGATGTCTTAGGGCAATCATCCAATGAAAAAGAGAATCCTGCCATAGAGGGTTGTGAACCCTTCTTGACATCTGGCATTGCATACCTTTTGATAATTTTGTCTACATATGAAGCTTAAAAGCTATCATCCTGTTCTTTCGATCTACATAATTAGCTTCGCCTAAATCTTTCATGTCATACTATTGTGACAACCACAATTTGATTGATGGCAAGTTCCTTACATCATTCCCAATGAGTAGTATGCCATCGATGTATAAGACTAGAATAGCCATTTTGCCTTCCTTAATATGTTTATAAACACAAGGTGTAGACGCCTAATTTTGTTCGGGTTTCTTTCCCAATAATCCTAAGTATCTGAGATCGATAACTTAATGGCCATCCTCATTAAGAATGAACTTTTTCAGTTGAACAAGGCATTTTCAAGACCTCATTAGTCATAATTTAAATAACTGTAAGTTCACATGACAAAAAAGTCATATTTTAATCTCTAATTTCGAATAAATAGGATGAATATTTAAGAAAAAAATTATTTTTTATCTTTTCTGGTCAAAATTTTGAGAATTTGTTTTTGTGAAATATATCGCAGTCAAAAATTTTTTTTTTAGGAACTTTTAGAAAATTTTTCATTAAACTTGGAAGTTGACCGTCATATAATTATACCGATACCTATATGATATTTATGCCGATATGCACTCTGAAAAATTAAAAATATTCAATGAAAAATTTGTGTCAGCATTTTATACCATAAGGTATCAAGTTACTCATTTTTGTAATTAATTTTGGATTTTTTTCACAGTATCGCGAGTATTGTACTCATGAATTTTTTTTTTATAAAACTATTTCAAATTTCAAATTTTCATCTTTATCATTTTATAAATTAATATTTTGAATAATATATTTTATTTAATTCATTTTATATAATTTTTAATATATTTTTTTAGAAATTTTCTCGATTCTAGAATATGAATTTTTCGTTATTTGTAAACTTTTTGGTGTAATTTTCTTGAGTTTTGAATTTTAAAATTCTTTAAATATTCATATTCAATTACCATTAAATCAGTTTTTCAAAATTCATTTATTTGTTATGAAATTTTAGAATTTTTTTCGTTTCAGAAATACAGAGTTTTCTACTCCATATTATTTTTAGAAGATTTTCTAAGTTTTTTTTTTTAAATTCCTCAAATATTATTATTTAAATAATATTAAATCAGTTTAGAAAAATTCTTTTTATTTTATTAGTTTTGTATTATTCTTTTGAAATTCTTCTGTTTTTGAATTATGAAGTTTTCTACTCTGCAATATTTTGAAAAGATTTTTCTTAGTTTATAATTTTTAAAATTCTTTAAATATTATTTTTTAATCCATATTAAATTAGTTTTGAAAATTTTAATTTATTTTATGAGTCTTAAAATTTTTTCTATTACCAAGATACGGGTTTTATACTTTATAATTTTTTTCGATGAAATTTTTTCGAGTTTATAATTTTTTGATTCCTGTAAATATTATTATTTAATTCACATTAAAACAGTTTTGAAAATTTTAATTTATTTTATAAGTTTTAGAATTTTTTCTATTATAGAGACATGAAGTTTTCTACTCATAAATTTTTCAGTAAGATTTTTCTGATTTTATAATTTTTAAAATTCTTCAAATATTATTGTTTAAATCATATTAAATAAGTTTTGAAAAAATTAATTTATTTTATGATTTTTGCATTTTTTACATAAAATAATTTTTCCTGATAAGGGTTTTTTTCTCATAAAATTTTATGAGTTTGCCACTTTTAATATTTTTTTGTAAATTAAAAAAATTATTTTATTATTATATTAAATTAAATTAATCATACAAAATTTTGTTTCAAATTCATAATTTTTAATTTTTATAATTTAATTTTTAATTAATTTTTATGGTATAATTTTACAGGTTATATAAATATCTTCCAAAATTCTCTAGACTTTGATGATGTTATGCATGACATCATCCACTAAAAGAAAAAAACAATTAATTTAAATCAAATCCATAAAAAAGAAATCAAATCAATCAAAAAATAAAATAAAATAAGTAATAAAAATTAAAAAAAAATTTCCTAAAAATTTCTATGCAGGCTTCAACCCATGGTATTTTTCCAACCATGTGGCCGTCCTCTACCTCTATATATAGAGGTGGTTTGTGTTTAATGGGATTTTTTTAGACATTTTGAAAGGAAAACACAAAAAAATAAAAAATAAAAAACAAAAATACTAGTTTTTCTAGTTTTTTCTAAGGTAAATACACCATTTTTTCTTATTCTTCTTCATTTGATTCTTTTTTTTTCCATCTTATTTATGAGTTAAATCCATGTTAAGGCTCATGGATTTCCATCCATCTTGAAAGGCTAAACATGGTGATTTTAGTTTTATTTTTATTTTAGTTTTATTTTATTTTTCTAGCACTTTTTTTTATGAAATATTTTATTGTTGTGAATCTGATTTTGTTGTGATTATATTTAAATTTCAATAATTGTTTTAGTTTTATTTTGATTATTAGTATTTTGATTGATTTTATTTTGTGCTTATTTTATAATTTATGTTTATTTAAGCTTAATAATGATTATTTATGTTATTTGCATGATTTCTTTTATCAAATCATGCATAAATCCCATGCTTTTTCATCTTAGCCGAATATGTTTGGGTTTGATAATGATGATTTTGTGCTTATTTTCTTTTAATTTTAGGGTTTTTAGGTTATTTAGTAATATTTG
>JBBYHL010000016.1:9726500-9744459 GCA_038381835.1 Adansonia madagascariensis | reverse complement strand
TCTTTTTTTTTTTCTTATTTTATTTTCTATCTACAGGTGTTTTACCTTGATTCTAAACTTTTAAAAGATCGAAATTGGATCCGTTTAAAAGTCAGATTATCGTTGTTTTTTTAAAATATTTTATAAATAGTTTAAGTTTTTAAGTTCAATTTAATTTAATTTTTTTTAAAATTAAAAAATTTAAAATCACAATTTTACCTACAAACATGTCTAATTGTGATGATTAAAATTTGATTATTGAAATATAATTGTTGAGAAAATAATATTTTAAATTTTGGTAGAAATGTTAAAATATTGAAAAAGTTACGTTGATACCCTATAGTTTACTAGATATTATTGAGTGTGGTAATAATTTTCAAAACTACTATAAATTTTCTTTAATTTTATTAATTTTAAAATTTTTACGTGATGTTTATTATTAAATATATATAAAAACATTTAACATTTTTATGTGACTTATTATTAAAAATTGCTTTATATTTATATATTTTTATAATTAAATATATAAAAAAATATTTTATTAATAAATAATACTTAGCGCCTAATAAAGTTATAATCCAATTTGTAAAACCTTTATTCAAAATCCTACCCATACTAAGTGATAACATAATCCATGCACAAGATTATATTTGATACCTCGATAATCTGTATAGTTATAGACAATTAATAAATCAAATGACGTTAACTTATTAAAAAATTTTAAAATAAATATGAAATAATTTTATTTTTAAAAAGATGACATAATTATTAATAGTAAATAAATGCAGCAAATATAAATAAAAAAGAGATTATCTAATCTACATTGTTAATCCACTAATGGATTAAAAAGGGAAGAAAAAAGAGTCTATATCTTTGACGGACTGAGTCGCCGAAAGCACATCGGATTATAAATTGCAATTCATGGGAAATCAAATGTCTATTATCTCAACCCAACATTCCATTACCATCCAACTTTCACAACAAAATTTTACTCTATCAAAAGCCTGTGACTGAATGTCAATGTCATAAAGACCTCATAAAACCCCCAAATCGCATTTTCTAAAATTAAAGGGAAAAGGTGGTGCACCTTACCCTCAATTAAAACTTAGAAGCCATTTCAATAATAATAATAAAAAAAAAAAGGACGGGGCTGAGAAATACCATATTCGGATGCCGCAGGTAACACTGTACATATGCATTTCTGGTTTGCAACTGCTCTGAATTGCAGTAACAAGAATGGCTTTTGAGTTTTAATGGTAGGTTGGAGAACAATGCACACAAAAAAAAAAGAAAAAAATGAAAAGATTTGTTTTAAAAGGGTTCATGTGCTCCACTTTTTAGTCTTTCCATACGCGCTTGAAGTCCCGACAACGCCTTCTCATCCATGGGAAGTACGCTTCCTTGTGCAGGATTCTCTGCACTAAGATGATCGGATGCACGAGTCTGAGTAGAGAGTCCAAGATTTAAGCTGTCATTTACAGACATCAAGGGTCGGGTTGCGTGATCAATGTTCCCAGCAGCTGCTGCTAGTTGCATACTCTTCATCCTTTCTCTGATTGCATCCAATGTGCCACTGGTTACTGTAATTCCAACAATAGATACCACCGTAAATACTTCAAAGTATAAGAACAAATAACAATAAAAGGAAATGTAACAGCAATTGGTCTGCCAATGCATTTTCAGAAGGCAAGAAATCTTTTTATTTTTGGCATTACCAGTCCGGTTGTCTCCAATATATGATGGTGGCAAATTCAAATTTGTTGGTTCAGATTTCGCACTCAATGATTTAGAATCATTTTTATGCACTGGGGAAAGTGGCGCAAATTCAGGTGATGAAACAGTAAGAGAAGCAGCTGGAGGGGTTGAAATCATCACACTTGAAGGAGTCCTTCCTTCTGTAGCACTCCTCTCCATCTGCAATGCAAGTAAAACTCATTAGCAAGCATAAAATCTAACCAGTCAATTTGGACTCAGCAAGTGTAAAGAATACAAACCTGAGCTAAGCCATCTCTAATGTAAGTGCGAAATGCCTCACTAGCATTTTGGAGCTGAGCAAATATATCGACCTAAAACAAATATAAAAATAAGTCTCCACAGTTATGTTAGCTAACTTTGGGACAAATAGTAAAAACTACAGTAATAACCTTGGGGTATAGCTGAGTGATGCGATAAAGTTCATAGAGACCAATAGTGCATGTTTGCTTGTCACCGATTTTCTTGAATATTGCCGCAAGTTCTTGCTGTTAAAAAGACATAGTTCAATCAAATTGGAGAAATAAATTTTAAGGACAAATAAATTTAATAGTACAAAAATCGTTCAAGGACAATCACAACTTCATTAAGGGACAAACATCTAGTAATAAAAATAACGAGAATACTTTCAACTGCGCATCAGCAGAATTTGTGGCAGGTGCTGGATTGTTGGCTCCGGAATCACCCCAATGATTTTGAGCAGGGGCAGTTGATGTCAACATTCTTGCAGCAGCCAAAGTCTGTTAAATTAAATACAAAGGATAGTTGTAGTTAAAGAAGATGCTCCACGTGCAAAGTTAAGAAAGCTGGAAAAGTCATTAAATTTACTACTACCTCAAGATTGAGATCAATATAGGCAAGAATAATTGGTTGAGGCTTCATGTCTATGGGCACCAAAGATAAGTGACCCTTTATAGCAGCCCCTCGAAGCTTGACAAGTTCATGTAGAACAGTTTTTACCATCCGCAATGGTTTATCATCAGCTCCAGCTCTTTAATCAGAACCGTAAATTCAGGGGAAAAAGAAGAAACAGAAATTTGAATCAGTTTATCAATTCAAGACCAAGATAACAATTAACATTCAACGCAAAGAGAAGGGAACAGAAAAATATTGGGTTAAAGACATGCCTTCGGCGGATTTCTTCCATCCCCAGTTCTTGCAGGTAGATATGGATACTTTGAAGGATGCGGTCAAGATCAACATCATAGATAGTGCTTTGAAGAACCTAAATCCCAGACGATGTAATTGATAATATCATGAAATTAAAATAGAAAAAAAATAGAAAACAAACAAATCCACACCCATGTACAGACAAATACACAGATGCCCCTAATGTATGCCACAATTAGAAGGAAATTTCTTATGAGTTTAAGTGAACAATCTCTAATGATTCCATTCAGTCTCTAAATAATGATGGGAATATATAAATTCTCCATTTATCTTCAAGCCCAAATTATCATATTTTGTCACGCATTTACTAACAAAGAAGTTCAGACAATCCTTCCAGGTTTAAATCACAAAATGAATAGATAGATGACCTTAATTACATCATAGCCAACAGAAATGGTCTCCTCACAAGTATACAATTGACATAAGGCACAACTGACATAAAGCTCTTGTAAGATGGATAACTAAATTGACTGAAGGGAAAATTAAGTTGCTTTTGTGGATAAGGATTTACTGGTATCTTGAAGGAATGGCACTTAATTCATAAATAGCACTGTTTCAGACTATGAATGTTCTTAAAAGCACCAGGCATGAAAAATTACCTTTGTGAGTTTAATAAGGCATTTGACAACCAGATCAGAGAACTTCTGATTTCTTGTAGCAAAAGTTTCATTTGTTGCAGGCGAAGGCCATCTTGAGGGATCTAGAGGACGCAAGAGTTTAATGAGGACAACAAAGGATGAGGTTCGATCAGCATTATCCTGCATTTACAATCATCAGTTAAAGCCTAAGAAGATATATTTTGAAATTTGAAGTAAGAATAAAAAGCATTTCAAAGCAGTTCAACCAGAATTTTAAGCATCAAGACATTCAAAGCTTTTAGAAGTTGGCTGCCATCATCCATAAGAGGAACCCTTTCATCCAAAAGCCATAGCAGAAGTTCTGTAATAAGATTGTCAAGTGTGTTTTCCTTCACAACATGTGCAAGCCTCTTATTTTGAAATGTCTGCCAAAAAAACAATTCAAAAAAATTAGCATTTTGCCGCAAAGCATCCAGTAATAAGAGATTTCTTTGCTAACAAACAAGAAACAATTCATTTAAAGTAACTTCTTAGAGCAGCATAATATATATATATATAACCTCTTTTTTGGAGTTAAAAACACATTGGCACTTGAACTATAGTAAACTATCAATCTGACACCTAAAGAGAAAATCACAATTAAGTACTCCAATTTTCACTTATTAAACATATTGCGCTCCTCACTAACTCCATTAGTCAAAAAGCTGAAATGTCCAAACATACTCAAATAGAATATACCATGCATCTAAAAACACAACGAAAATTTTTTATTAGTTTAAATTGTCCCAAAAAATAAGAGGGGAAGCCAGATCTTTTCGGCTCACCATCTTTCCACTTCCCCTCCATCTCTTTCCTTCCTTTCCCCTCTCTCCCCAATTTTCCTATTTCTCTCACCTCAATTGACTTTTTTAGGAATTCTACTTTATGGTTTTAGGTCAATTTTTTTTATTTTTGAATTCGAGAAACAAAAAAATATACAAAAGGAATTTAAAAATAAAAGGTGGCTTTTTTTGACATTTCACACATGCTTGTAGGCTATCTTTGGACACATCACTCATTTGCCCAACCAAGTTAGTCAAATGTGCAAATTGATGGACATTATTTCAAGCACATAATTAAAAAATTTTTCCTCAAATACCAAATTGACAACTTCACTTTAATTCGGCTACCAACGTGAAGCCTTTTCTTTAATAGTTTCTGTCTCCCCACCCCACTCCTCCCCTCCATCCAGCCAAAAAGAAATATATGATCCCCCAATGACAATCCGGGATTCTATTAGAAAAGTAACTTGCATTTTTTTGGCCAAAAAGAAAATTACTAGTACAATAGATCATAAATTTACCTGCATAAGTGTGTTTAGAACATATTTGCAAGATCTCGATGAAGCTCCGGTCAAGCTGAAGTCAAAAGCTTTGGCTACCTATTAAGTGAAGACAGAGAAAGGAAAGGTAAAGGTTATAAAACAAAGGGAAAACATGTTCTTTAACAAGAGTCTGAACAAAATTAAACTATTTATTGCTACGCATAAGGAACTCAATGCTTGAGGAGATTAATAATCATATCATAATGAAACTATTTGATTGCCTTATTTGCCAAGCATGAAACAAGTCTATCTGCATCCTTCACTAGCTCATCCATCAAACTGCCTTCTGGATCGCTGGTGGCCTGAGTTAACTCATGGCAGACAACTTTCATTCCTTCAACAGACTGCAATACAAATTGTATCAGGTGCTCAGAACATGGTTCTCGTTCAAAATGAGGAAAAAAGCAATATGAATTAGAAAGAAACCATGACTTCAAACGAGTAATAACCAAAAAGAAACGGAAAATTGTAAAAGATCCAATTTTGTCAAGAGCACAAGGCCCACTGTAGAAAGTAAAATTTTATACTGCCTGAGGCACAATGCGGAAAAAATGCACTCGCCTGACTGAAGTAAACCACAATATCTATGTGTAGTCTATATGTCTTTCTATATACACTCGAGTGATCTAATTTCCTACAAAACAAGCAAAGTTTTCATTTTTCTTCTGTTGGCCAATATGCATGATTTTCTTATGTTCCCATGTCTAATGTTGAATATCGAGAAATAGAATATCCCTTTTTGACTAGTAAAAGAACAGTTACAAAAAAATAATTATAATAAAGAAATTAAACAGAACTTTAATCAGGCAGGCCTTTTTTGTGCCAATCACCCTACAAAAAGCATGCCATAGTGTGCTTGATCAGATGCGTCTTGCCCGCAGGCTCTGAAGCGCATTTGTTGTCTGGCACTAAGGGACAGCGCCTAAGCACATGCCTTAACAAGGCTGGAAAATCCAATTCTTAATGCTAATAAAAAGTAAGAATATCCAGGCCCTATGAAATAGCTGTGACACTTACAATTTTTTCCTTCATTTAAATGTAACGTCTTGAACATTTTAACATTAAGATGGAAAGGTATTATTTTATAAACTAAACACATTCCAATCTAAAATTCTGATCCCGGTGCACAGAAGTTTCAAATCAAGATGATTTTCTGGCTAGACAACTCTAACCCTTCTTATAAATTGGCTAGAAATCATACTAAAAATGAGAAAAAAAAATAAAAATTTGACAAAGTTAGAAACCTGCTCAGGGGAACCAAAAGAAATGATATCCAAAGCTTCATTCCAGTTTGAGGGGCCATTGAGACCAGCAAGCACATGAGGCAATACATGTCTCTCCATGCTAAGGTCAGGTTGCCCATAGTTTTTCCTGAGGTTTAAAAGACATTCAAAATAATACAAGAAAGGAGTTCAACATGAATAAATACATCATAGTGAAACCACGTTCCATGATTGAAAGACATAAAAATGTGATAAAAATCAATAAACCTGGCATATATTGACCCAGTAACAGATTGTGGAACTTCACCACTCTGCTCTGCTACATCAGGCCTGGCAAACAAAAGGCTGTAAAGATTAAAAGTTGAACAATTGAAGTAAACTACCACATCATCAAATCATTCAGGTACGAAGAAACTACTAGGAAGGCCTATCTAATATCTAAAATGTCAGATATAGGGACAACAAAATATTGTGATATACCAAAAACTTGCCATGTAAAAGGAAATGGAGGTCATACCTTTTCGCTAATCTGACCGTTACCTATTAAGATGGAGTCTGAACTAAATTGACATTAGCATTTTCAAGAACTTTTCATACAGATTAATTGGGCATACAGCTAACTTTATAGGAGAAGCATACCAAATAAATGTAAACAGCCACAATAACCTCATTTGCTTTTATGGAACTATATTGAGAAATTGTAGAGCATAGCACCACATTACACAAGACAAAACACAATAAGAGCATGTGATGGTGGTTTTTGGATAATCAAATTCCTTTTAGAGAATCGAAGAAATATATAACATAAGACTCATAGAGCAGAAACTAGCAGACATTATACAACAAACTTGACAACAGAAGTGGCCTAATTTTTTTCTTGTAATTTTGATCATGACAACAGACAAGCTGTGAGGTAAATCCTCACATCTAAAGAATGGCAGAAGGATGCTCACCCATTTTCCCTTACAGAACGCCTTAGAGCAGCTCTTGCTTCACCAGGCTGGCCTTCCCTTCTTTTTTCCATCTCTCGGACCTGACACAACATATCATGTTGAGAAGAAAGAAACGGAAACATATAAAAGCAAAAACATACACTGACCTTCCACTTAAATCTGTCATCTAGCATGCTTTTTTGAGCATCCGTCAGCTTCCCTACATATCTCCAAATGTCCTCACCTAGACAGATGAAATCATCTCAACAATCACAAAGCAGAAGCTAGAGGCATAAGAGGAAACTAAACCGAAATGAGTTGAATGACAGCACAAAGAAACAACTTCAAAAGAAAATTCTTAAAATAACATTTTTAATGCAGCACACAACAATAAAACATTATGTTAATATAGGAGTTGCAAAATATCATGACATACCCAGAATCTTATATCCAGTAGCCAGTGAATTTAGTGCAGCTTTCCTAATTTCACCATCTCGTTCAGCTGTCAAGCTTGCAACAATTTGCAATGATTTCAATTGTCCACTTATCTGTTTAGAAGGGAAATGAATTTATTATTCTAGAATAAAGAATGTAAGAGCAAGAGAGAGTCCAATTCTCTAAAGTTTTGCTTTGGAAATACCTCAGCTACATGATGATCAATCAAGAAACCAACAAGATCAACACACTCTATCCGTGTACGGTTATTTTTAGAACGAAGACCCTCCAAAATGTAGGGGTAACTTTTTGCGGCAGAATACATCTGAACTATTTGTTTTGCCAGGTCCCGCATCTTTTCTCTAACTTTTTCAATGTTATGCCCCAACTGCAACCAAAGTTAGAAATCAGTATATTTGTGCAATATGGATATACCAGACCCATGCACGAGTATGATTTAACCAACCAAAACTATACAAAAGCTTGGATTGACCAAACTGAATCTCAGCTTGATTTCAACCAAGCTTCAGTTTTCAAACTTGAGGTCAAAATGGAGAAGGAATTGAGCGAGTCAATTTGAACTCAAGTTGGCTCCATGATTATTGAGATAAGCACGAACAAACTTGAATTCGTGCTTTATTTATGTATCTGCATATTAGATATAAAATATACTATTGGAATATTAGTAAGGCAAAAGCTTAAATAGGTTGGCAAGCTGTTCGAGCCAAGTAACAAAATACTCAGACTTGGCTACCTTTAACTTGATGGTAAACCAGCAAAGCACTCCACAATTCAAGTCCGAAAATTCAAATAAAGGTTGACTCATATACACCAAAATAACACACTATATAGGCATAGTGCAAGGTAGAATACGACATGCTTCTCCAAAGAAACTACCTAACAACCAAGCAATTCACTGAAATGCAGAACTGAAGATAATGAACAAGACCTTCTCTATAAAGCACGGAAGAAATATGGCAGCTTCTGGCTCTGTCAAAGCATATGCCTCGCCCTTCAATGTATCAAAAAGTTCAGGAAGAAACTCCAGCACCTAATAATAACACCCATTATTTATCTATTCTACAGGAGAAATCATGAAATTAAAGCATTAATAAAGAAAGAAAATAAATTTTACCTTCAACAGGCATGTCGTGTTAGATTTACAGAACTGCAATACAAACCACCTCAAAAGTATGTCCAGAACTTCAATTATTTCCTTCCCAATGGAAGGTAGTGCCTGCAGTTATTTCAAGAAGACAGAGATAAGAAAAATATTCAGATAGCCCCATCAAATAACTTCTAAGAAGACTGTAATTGTGGAAAACCTTCTGTAACATCTCAAGACCATCAACTTGCTTCTTGAAATCTGTGCTCAGTAAGCGTTTATGGAGATCCTCTCTAAAATACTTCATGATATCATTCTGCCATAAAGGTATAAACACACATCTCTTAGAAGTCAATAATAATGAATGGTAGACAGCAGATTCTTGTAAGCAACAGTCTACAAACACAAACCTCAAGATCTTGGATTTGTTCAATCCGCAGCTCTTCAAACTTAAGCTTTCGAGCCACCATTCTCTCCCTTTCCTCCTATGACAGAACAAATGAAAGATTCTAATAATTTAGATGGTTAAGCACCAAATAAGTGTGCATGGTTAAATTCATGTGCTCCATAAAAATCTTAAATTAATAAATCACCCAGCTATACCTTATTTGAATCCTTGACATTCAACAAAGCCTGGGACTGAACAGCTATATCTTGAACAGACAACATGGTTTCTGGTCTCAACCCCTTTGGTGGGATGGCTCTCTTCAAAGCCACATAAAAACAAGATAATTAATAGTCTTCTGATGAAAGAGGAACTACCAAAAGCAATCAAAACCTACCGAAGTAACACTTCTATTTCCATGCTTTGTGGCACCACTGGAAGCAGATTTTGCAACCCTTGTGTTGGTTTTTGATGCTAGTCCAACAGGAACTCCTTTGGACGATTCAATTGATTCTGAGAGACATAAAACAGATTAGAATAGGAAAGGGGAAGGGGAAGGGGCAATGGAAGCAAGCCAAAGCAAACAAAAACATACCTTGGAAAGAGCCGTAAGGTTTTAACCACTCAAGGATAAGAGCTAAAGCTGGCCCTTGCACATCTTTAAGATTCTTGTGTATCTGATAACATGACATAAGCAAAAGCTAAGATGCTCAGGCAATGCTCTAAAACAAAAATGAATGCCAAAATCTAGAGGCAACTATAACAATAAAAATAAATTCGAAAAGCAACATAATTCTGGTAGACATACTATTTCCTGTCCACTAACTCTTAAAATTTCAGCAATGCATCCCTCTGCTGCTTTGCGAACATCTGATGATTTATCCTAGGAAGGATTCCAGACATACAGATATGTTTAAAATGAATCAGAAACGTTGTATAGGAGGAGGAAACAGAGAATATTTATTTATTCAATAAAAATTTACCATCATGGCAGTAGCAGCTGGTTTGAGCAGATGGACAGCATCAGAAAACTCACTAAGTCCAGAGAGTTGCTTAGATGACCAATCAAATAGATCTTTACGTCCTTCTGCCCCAAGCTTAGTGTCTGTTAGTGCTGAAGTGATATAAGGAACCTAAAATAAAAGAATTATTTTAGATACCTAACAACATAGCTAGCAAAACTACCTGATGAAATTGGAGAAACGGTTACCATTTTATCAAAATGAACAGCTGCATTCCAAGCATCTAAAGTAGACAAAGTGCTCTCTCTCATATGCTTCTTATTGTCACCAAGGCATTTCAAAATGTCCGACAGAATTCCCTGCAATTAAACAAAATTCATTCATGAATTAAATTCTTCAATACAATAAACAGAAATAAGATATTTTAAATGATAAATTGTGTGCACAAACCTTGCTTGCCTTCTCGACAGCTGGTCCCATCGCAGATGCAACACCACCAATGGTAGTCAAAGTGGTCATAACTAAATTTTTGTTGCTATCATATAGCCGCCCCCTAAGGGCACCGAATAGTTCTCCTGGCAGTCAAATAAACCAATTGATCAAAATCAACAACAAAGCGGTACCAATTCGTCAAGAAAAGTTTTGAAAGCCATAGCATACCAGTTCCAGTGGGTTGAATGCGCTTGTTAGCCTCTTCCAAAATTTTATTGACAGCTTCAATAGAATCCAGTCGGACCTAGAAAGGATAAATAACATGGTAAAACACCATAAATTCTTCTTAGAGGAATCGATCATGCATCAACATGCAAAACAAAAACAAGCAGTGACGTGCAAATATGATCAGATATATTGATAGCAATACCTTCCAGTCAGGACTTTCCAAGCTCTTTAGCAATGTAGGAGTTATCTTTCCGCTAATATCTTCACGTGGCAGACTATCTAGTCCACCAACAGACAAAGATGTTGATTCTGACGACCTGACAGTTTTCTTGGGAGCGGCAGAAGTACCCTGAATGGTAATACACAAAGCACAATCAGGATCCTATTCAACATAACTGTCTAGAATGTGAGCCACTAACCATTAACTTGGTGTGTTCTATAATGAGACACCAGATGCGAGAGTGCAAATAAATTTTTACTTATAAATTATTAATAAAAACTACGTGACAGAGAACAGGATAAAAGAAAATAGTGCCAGAAAATTGAAGGAAAGAAAGAGAAGGAATATTGCTTTACTGTCTTTAACTTTATTTCACATCATAATAATTTATTGAATGCATTAGTGTATTCAATGAGTCAAACAAACATGTTCAAATTTAGTTAAACAGTGGATTAACATGATAGTATGCATACCTCAAATGGATTTTTTTCATATTCAGCGTCAAGTGCGCTAAGCAATGCGGGTTTGACATCCGTAAGAAACCCCTTGAGATCTGTGAAAAAGGAAATTCATAGAATGTTCAATCATGAGTCAAAGGTAGATGGACAACTCTAAATAGGACAATGTGGACAATGCCAGGCATAAGTCATCACCTGGACCGATAAACTTATGTAAAGCACCCAAAACCTTTATTGTGGCATTTCGGGTGGCTGCAGCACTGGACTGCAGTCCAGTATCTTTACAGAAATCAATTAGATCCTGGATGCAGTTAGTACCAATATAAGTCATGCTGACAGTTATATAATAAATTATGAGCGATGACAAAAAAATAGCTCAGACAAGTGAAATACCTTCAATTTCAGATGTGATACACCAAAGTCCTCAACAGCTGACACCATCCACAATAAACCCTCACTAAGAACCTTGGGATTCTTGTGCTCTTTCATTATTTTATAAAGCTGAAATAAATAAGTTTTTAATGCATTAGTTAAGAGAAAGCAAAGCAAATGTAGAAGACAAATGTAACAGAACAGAGTATTCTTGATCTGTGCTTCACTACATGCTCAATTGACTGAACTGATACCAAAATAGGTATTCATGATCAGAATATGATATTTGATCTTCACTTACCCTTTCGAAAACAAATCCTGGACCAACTGCCTCAGAGAAAGTGGTGAGACACTTCATAGCATGAGCACGAGTTTTGATATCTGCCACTCTTTCACTTATACCTGTCAATTATGTAAGATAAAAGGGGTAACCTCATGTTGGACTGTTGAGTAATAAATTTGTCACGAGATAGACTTAATTTAGGCACAAAAACAAGCCTACGAGTAAACTGATAGAAGGACAACCACCACAGATTTATAAACAAATTGTCTGAAAAAGGAGATGGGGGCATTCTCAACCTAATACTCACCAAGAATGCAAAGCACAACACATTTCTTACGAAATTTTGTTGCACTAGAGGCCAGATAAGTGACAACTTCAATGACTTGTTGCTGAACCTGCATTGTGCAATATAGGAGTCTTCATATTTCTCAACACGAAGAGAAAAGAGGGGAGAGAGAGAGGTTAAAGAAGACAACATGCCATCTAAAACTGCAAAAATCTTCATATACCTGAACATTTTTCTCGTTCCAACCAGGAACAGCACAAAGCAAACGAATAAAAATCTCCACAGACTGATCAAGGTCCTGGAGACCTTCAACCTGCTGTTTCAGTGAAGATATGGCTGCACTCAGAGAGGTTTGGGCACCCCAATTAGAAATTCAGCTAACATAAATAATGCTAACAAGAAAAAAATTTTCCAAAACTACTAAAGTATATATAGCACTTAAACCATACTAGCTAGTTGTAACTAAACCATGGGAAGCGCACCCTGAGGGGTGATAAACCCTTGAGGGCCTATGGGCCCAAAGAGGATGACACTGGGTACTTTGGTGTGACACCAAGTGCTCCCGAGGGAGTAGGCAGGGTACTTTGGTTTGACACCAAGCGCTCCCGAGGGAGTAGGCAGGGTCACGGGTGACGCCGTACGCCCATGAAGTAGGCAAGTTCACCCGGTCATCCCTAAAGGGCTGCCGAGCAATCCCGAGGGAGAGGCCGGATCGTGGGAGTGGGCCGTCACATTTAAGCAAATTATACTTTATTGAAAATTATTGATTACCTAGCACACAAACACTATTATTTAAAAGAAAAAAAAAAGAGTTAAGCATCTTCTATATCCAATAATCACCCAAAAAAATAAAAGTACGCTAAAGTTGTAATAAAGTTAAAGAATATATATTCATATGTGAAGATAAAATGTTCCAAATTATAACCACGAAAATTTACAAGAAAGCAACAACTAAAACATTGAAGGATAACTTGTCTTACACATTCTCATGTAAAATAGCAATATTATCATCCAAGTTAAAAGAAATAACTAGAGGAGAAAAATATTGACATTTGCACTTTGAAACCAATAATAGCAATTATAGCCACTAATTATTAATAAATACAGCACCTTTAGATGGACTCTTTTTTTCACATTTTATTATAAAATAGATTGAATAGCATTGCAATGGACTTCAAAAGATTTAACTATTAAAGCATTTTTAATAATTTTTTAAAACACTCTATCAAGAAAATTACGGCTCAATTAGTTTCCTAGGATAAAAGCTTAAAAGTCTCATCTAGAAAGAAAAGTGGATTCTTTCTCTTCTCTAATTCAACGGGGGGAAAAAAGAGAAGTGAAGAAAAGAAAAGAAAGAAAGAAGATCCAACAAGTTAATGATTAATAGAATAGGAAGAGACAGAAATCAAAGGTAAACGAGAAACTAAACATTATTTGCCAGTATTAATTAAATTGAGCATGTCTTCTAATAACAAGAACGGAGGAATATGCTTTCAGTTATGGCATAGCATCTGACCTTGTATGTATATATGTGATACATTAAATATATGGGTGCATGTGTAGATATATGGTCTGCATGACCACACGAATTTGCAACTTAACAACCATCTATAACTTTCTGTAAATTCCCTGCTTTAAACATGCTGTTAAATCTAATAACCATATACTCAAAGCCGCTAATCAGGAAGTTACAATAAAGTAACAAACCTTCAAGACGCTCTTTCCATAAAGAACTCTTCAGTTGAGAAATGATATCTGCCTGTATGAGGGAACCTAATCTGCTTTCAATCTCTTCAAGACTCATTTCTGCTGGCTGCAATTGTCAGATAAATCCAAAGAAAAGATATTAAGATCTTTCAAGCTATGAAAGGAATGACTGTTAGAAAAAAAAAAAAAAAAAAAAAAAAAAAGCTTTAAAAGATAAGTTTACCTCAATGTCCTCAGGTGGTTCAGTCAATTTTGCTGTTTCCAGCCGTCCAGCTCCATTTACCTTTTTGTTGTTGTCTGACTTCACTGAGGCCCCTTTCTTGTTGGCAGGCTAATAAACAATTCAAAGTTTCAAGCAGTATGACACTAGAACAATGTTTAAGAACCAAATAATAAATAATTATGAAAAATACCAAAACAAGCCCTCAATTTTTACACAGAAATAGAAAAAAAGGCCTCAATCTTTCAATCCATGGAATTAAGGCTATGAGCTGTTATTTTATTATGATTAAAGCCATGACGTAATGGAAAATTCCATACTTTGTTAAAAATTTTCATGGTTGGATGATGTACTTCATAGAAAATGCTTACTTGACAATAATTTTAATAATCTATCAACTCCACTTTAATCATCTATTTTCAAGATTTAACAAGCACCATTACAATGAAATAAAAGTTCACAACCTTAATTTATACAATAAGAATTCGATGCCTTATTTCTATTTCGAGTAAAATTCAAGGATTTATTTGAGTATTGTCCCTATATAATAAAATCTTACTGCTGTAGAGACAGGCCTCTTCCCACTAAGCATGCTTGCCGCTGATTTCCTAACAGATGAGCCTTCAGAAAACTGCATAGACAGCAATAGCTAAAAACATCATAAGTATGTGATACAGTGATCCAATTTTCTCAATTCTTTAACACGACAGACAAGATAATCAAAAAAATGATAATAAACATTTATAGAGAAGTTAAACAAAAATTGTGTGAGATGTAAGTGTAAACGCAAATTGTCACAATTCACAATTAATAATCTTATAAGAAATGGTAAACATCATAAGCAATATCTTCATCCTGATGTGATATTTCCATATCAGATCAACTTATCTATACTGGCAGTAAAGTGTGCATTCTCATTTTATGGTTGACTTTTCTGGCATTGTTTCTAGAGAAAAAGTTAACAATCAAATCTAAACATCATAAACAGTATCCTCAACATTCTGTAGTATTTTAATCTAACATCAACTTATCTACACCGGCATTAAGCTGCTTAATCTCATTATAATTGACTTTCCTGGCATTGTTAGCAGAAGTGAACAATCTTCCATGTGCAGATCAAGGAAAGATGATGAAACAGAACTTAGGCCACTGTATGTCACAGTAATTTACTTCATAAAGTATTCATTAACACCGAAAACTGTTATCGAAAACATCATCCATATGCCCAGAGATGCTTTTGCAAAGTTAACCATGTACAATATCATGTGTCTATACTTCCAATTATCCATGTGTGATCACCCAATAATAGAAGGCTCCTTTCTAGCAAGCATCAAACTCAATACTTTCATTTTGCTTCGTGAAATATATAAGATTCTGCATATACTTCTACCAGCTATGCTAAATACTATGCCACAAAGAAGTTCTATCCTAATTTCTGCTCAAAGAAACCTAGCAAAATTGCTTCTTGCTAAGGTTACAGATCCAAATGCTGTCAAGAAGAATAAATCATTTAGACAGAAAAATAGTAATACCAGATAGTATCATAAAGCATAGACAAAACAAATAAAATGCTAAATACTAGGTTCAAGAGTGCACTCACCTGTGTAGAAGACACAATGCCACCCGAATTTTGAACAGCAGCTGGAATATCATGATAAAAGGAAAGATACAAAGATGCAACCAATTAAAAACAGTTCTAAGAGTTCCAAAAACTAAATGCAATGTCAGTAGAGAAACCTTACGCACCTAAGCCAGTACCACCAGAGACAGTAGAATCTGATCCCATAATCATTTCCGATAGTTTCTTTTTTCTAACATCGTCAAGTTTCTCCAATGACCTCTCTAATGGCCTCATACCGACAGACTAAGAGAGAATAAGCACAAGGAAATTTTCTATAGGGTAAATTATCTTGTAAAATTGAAGAGATGATAGCATAATAATAAGTGAAAATATTACCTTAGCTATAGCTGTCAATGCTGAAAAGGCTGCATCTCTCACGTCCGGGGTCCCATCATTGAGACACTACAATTCAAATTCATAGGATTCTAATGGTCAGATCAATACACAAAGAATAGTAGGAACCAGGCATTTAAATTGCAATCATTGACATGTTTTCAATCACATCGCATTTATCGCAGTTGTGAACCTAAGCTAGCACCATCAGATACAGTAGAACCATTCTTCACTTCCACTCCCCAAAACAAACACCCAATTTCTTTTCCCAATTCCCACCCAACCAAAACCAATTTCTATTCCATTTTTCAGTTCTCTTCTTCTTCTCCATAATCATGATTCCAGAAATTTAGTAGACTTCTCAGTCCCACGTCACTCACCTCTCACTCACACAGACACACTTGCTTGCTACATTAGTCACATGAATATCTCCTAGTCTCCCTCTCATGCCTTGAACAACCCAAAACAGAAGACCCCACCCATAATCCCCAAAGTTGCAACTCCCACGAACCATGGCCACTACTGATCTTCCATGCTGCTGGCTGCTAACTTGTTTTATGATGATTTTTTTATTTCCTAGTTTTTTAACAGGGGGCAGGGAATAGTGATCCATTGTAGCCACTGTTCTCCATTATAAATTTTTTTAGAAACTGTTACCATTTGTTGTTCGACGTAATCTTTTTTTCACACCGATAGCTAAGTGTTTAGCAGTGACAGACAGTGCTGCTACCACAAAATAGCGGTCGCGATGCCGCCATTCCACCCCTACTCTAATCCCTCATAAGAGCATTAACTTGCACATGAACTCTGAATGTAAATTTTATTTACAACTCTAAACATGTACACGAACACATATCATAATTCAACTCAAGAGCTTCTCAGAATTTCCCGTTTCTTCTAGTTTTTCTGTTCTCCCAATGGGAATGGGCAGGGATGCAGCATAGTGAGTCAGTTTAATATGAAGCACAGACAGATACTGTAAAACCCAGAATAAGCATTCTTCAGAGGAACACTGCACTGACCTCCATACAGATTGGGACATAATCCTTATGCACCTTAAGAACAACAGCCTTGTTACTTGTTTCGATACAGAATGTCACCCAGTTCAATGTTAACGATCGCACAAGTGGAACTTTGTTTTTTGTTGCAGTTTTAACATCTGCAATAAACAACATAGATAAAACATTAATAGCATTGACAGCCACCAGCTAAAAAAGGGTCAGTGTTGGTAAACAATTTGATTCCTCCATCTCCAGCTTATCCTTTGAGAGCAAAATGTAGATGTAAATAGCAGTCAGAAAGTGCTATATTAGAGGCAGAACAAAGTCAAAGGAAAAAAAATTGAATCAGAAAGTGATTTCATTGGAAGTAGAAAAGACTATAAATTGTCTGTTCAATACAACTTGAAAAATTAGTGATTAGAATAAGAAGGAACTTGCCTTCCACAATGTCCACCAGATTTAAGCACCCTGCTTTGTTCATTGCTTGAAGAGTTTGTGTGAGTGACTCAGTCAAAGCAGGTTTTTTCTCTTTCAATTTTTCCTATTCCAGAAGAAATGGTCCATACAAGCAATAACTGTTAAGTCCCATGACCCATAAATAATAAAAACAAATCGATAACAAAAATCTACTTAAGGAACAAATACAAGAGAATCCTTTTGACATCTTTTGCATGTGATTTTGACACTCTGAAAATCTTAAACCAGCAGTATTCTATAGGTTAATACAAGTAAAATGCTCACAAGAGGGGAAAACAAGGAGAGAAAATATTAAAAAGTCAAACAGTTCATCTATTATGTTGAAGATACATTACTCCCAAGTTGCATATATATATATACACACACACACATATATACACATATATATAACAAAAAATAATAGAAGCAATTAGTTATAACAAGCTAAGCCTATTCTA
>JBBYHL010000016.1:9708922-9726400 GCA_038381835.1 Adansonia madagascariensis | reverse complement strand
ACACACACACATATATACACATATATATAACAAAAAATAATAGAAGCAATTAGTTATAACAAGCTAAGCCTATTCTAGCTAGGTGAGGTTCACCACAAATCTCCTACCATGCCATTAAGACAGAAAATACAGAAGACTAACGAGTAGACCCGGCAATATTGGAACTGATACTAGAAAAATAACTAAACATTATACAAAACAAGAGACAGACATGACAAATACATGAATGTGTCCAAATCTATACAACACGAAATTTAACATGCCAAAATTTATATAAATGTACAACACCTTAAACATGATTATGACATAGAAAATAATAAGAACACAACACAAGTACAAGGAAAGCCATGTCTAACAAGGAGCGATGTGATAAAATATTGAAAATTTTCAATTATTGTATTTTTGTGCTGCAATTGGTTATCGTTTTGCAGATCAATGTTTAGAATATTTTCATTGAAAGCTGAAAACATTGAAGTGTTAAAAACTCATTAATGTGCTAGGTCAATCTTATTTAAGGAAAATTTCATCATTTAATCACATCAACCTTAGATTCATTCTTTTTTAACTATCTAGTCTTTCTTTTTCAATTTTTATTAATGCAAATTCCCTATAAAGTTATATACTTATCTTTCTTACCAAAAAGATCAATAAAAATTATTTTCTGTAGGAAATTTTCAGCAATATACCAAATGACTTTTATAGAATAAATTCAACATTTTCAGAATTAAAATTCCAGCAATTATTTTTTTAGCATTCCATTGCTCAGCTTATCAAATAGCATATGAGATAATATGGAGACAAATGGACGGAGTACTTGTGAATGTAGGTTACTGCAACAAAAAGCAAGCAGACAGTAATAAACAATATCTACAGGCCAAAAGCATCATCTGAGGCATATGAACAATTTTACTTTCAGGCATATTATGCATCAGTACACATAGAAGTTAGAATTAGATGCGCATTAACTTTATGCTTCTATTTTCCAACCAAAAGAAGATAGCTCTTTTCCATCTTTGTCTGTATTGTTCAACCAGACAAACATGGTACCGTCAGTTTTACCGAAAGAAATAGAATCTCACAACCAAATGACTTGATGGTAAACAAAATGAAGCAAGAGAGCAATAAAATGCAAGTAAAGCTGATTTAAAAGAAACAACAGAAGGCATAGTTTCAATAATAGAAAAGAAGGAACACAGTATGTAATTAAATGCTTTCATGAATACTTGCACTTACAAGTAAAACTGGCAACAAAAAGCGTGAACTTCCAGAAAAATGGGTCCGCAAACCACGAGCAAGATTCCCAATAGCTTGGATGGCTTCAACTGCAACAGCTATGTTTATATCTGTAACGAGCTGCAAGCAGAAGCACAACTTAGGCAAATCAAGTAACAAAGGAAAAACAGAATATGAGGACTAAAAATTAAAGGAGAGTTTGACATGCCAAGATAACAAAGTAGAACGTAGGTAAGTTGATACCCATAAATACACCCACATACACATATACATGCAAGCATTGTTAACATAACCTTACAGCCTGTACTCAAAAAGGCTTCAGCGACAATTGGTAGCAATTAACACTAGTCATCAAGTAAATCAATAAAATTTAAATTCAAGTTCCCACTTCTGAAAGGGGTAGAAAAGACTAAAGGACCTATTACATGCTAACAAATTAAAAAATAAAAGGACTTAGAGAGAAAGTATAGCACTCATGTAGACAGAATTTGATCATCATACAATTTAAGGATGATGACAACCTGGTTGAATGTGACAAAAAAGACAAACAAACCTCTTGCATGCTAAAAGAGGAACACAAAAACAGGTTTGATAGGAAAGTAAGGAAAAAGGTAATATTCAAGCAGTAAGAACATCGAGACAAGGTTCATCCTCTTTTCATTTAAAGGAACTTGTCTTATCCCGTTATAAGCAGTGACCACAAGCTTTTAAAAGATGGGGAGCAGATTAAAAACCTTCTTCAACGTCCGACAAACTTCCGTAAAATCACCAGGTGCTATCTTCTTCGTTGATGCAAGCTTGGTGAGTTCGGCAACAGCTTCCTTTCTTTCTGACCACTTGGTAGCTTTCTACAAGACAGTTTTTATAAAAGGAAGAGATAGTCAGCTGCTTAAAATTTGAATTTGAGAATCACCAGTATCAAAATGAAAGAAATAAATAAGTGGTAAAACATTTTGTCAAAATAATATCAAACATAGGGACAGCACTAACCACTCCATCCCAAAATCCAGACTTTTCCAGAGGAGTTAATATATCAACAGGATCAACAAGCTCATATTCATCTATTTCCTGAGGAGCTGATAACACAGAGACACATGCCAGAAGTAAAAGGTTAGCTTTATTAAGAAGATGTCAAAAAATTGTGCAGTCCAGTGTTCACAATAGAATACATACTATCAGCTACAGATTCTTCAACAGTGCCAGGACCAGCAGCTTCAGAAACAGCTTCATGTTCCGGCTCCCTGTCTTGCTCAGATCTGGAAAAGATAATGAAGATCTTAAAATGTAACAAATTTGACCTAAACATTGTAACTGAAGTTTAAACTTGTAAATTGTTAAATAATAGTAGGGAAAAACATGTAGACACCGTTACAGGGATATGCATTTATCAGCTGTATCAAACACAACACACTAAATTTCACTACTATATCCTAATTGTCTCTCCTGAATTCAATTCGCTAATGCATCTACAGGCATATTGATGACTGAAAAGGAAAAAAAATCATAAAACATCAAACAAATTATTCAATCAATTATTTGAATATCTCAAAAAAATTACATACCAATCACTAACGATAATCTCTAAAATTTTGTACCTATACGGCTGTGCCAAAGTTTAATTCTAACATGCAAGCTCTATTTTGGCACATGTTAAATGATTGAAATCATATTGAGAGAGCAAAATGGTCCCTGCTAGTTGATGTTTAAGTGTTATTTTCTGTTCGTGTCATAAGCAGCATTTTTTTGGTGTATCTGGCCACTAGAGTTCAGATTGCTTTCTCAGCTTCAAGATTTTAAAAGAAATGCATTGCACAAGACTCATTCAAAGTACTTCTGTTCATTTATCTTGCATTCAAAGCAGTAATTCATTCTTCTACATTGCTCTCCTTTGTCCTTTACTCAAATTGATAGACCTGAGCTCAAATACATACTCAAAGAAATGAAAGCACAAAACGTCTAAATATAAGCATAAATACAGCAAAGAAAACACATGTATACATCGCACAATGCATAATTATAGGACTTCTAAACAACAAAATAATTACCTTATCTTCCGTGATGGCTTGGTTGTCCCCACCACGTTCACAAGCTCAGCCTCAAGCTCTTTTTTCTTAAAGAGTAGAAAGAAGAATAACACATATATTTTATATCAATACAACAGGAAAAAGGCATATATATAACAGACTAAACTTAATACTATTTTACCATAGTTTCACGCATCTTCTCAAACAGTATTGACTTGACAGGATCCTTTCCAATCCAACGACAAAGCTCAAGAGTCAGTCCTTTGGAGGATGCACGAACATTTTGATCTTGGTGGTCAAAAAGTTCAGGAAGCATCTTCAGGATTCTTTTAGGAGGGACAACTTTTGCTCCAAATTCACTAATTGCAAAACAGACAATAAGAAATTACAAGGAGCAAGTAATAGAAATAATGCATAGTTTGAGTCAAAGGGATCTCGTCTACAAACCTTAGCGCTTGAAACATAACATCAATTGCAGGCACAACTGCTTTAGCAACTTTGTTCTTTATGGCCTTCTCCATTGAATCCTATGATTATCACAAAACATGTAAAGGGGTCACGAGAACATCTGTAAAATACTAAAGTAAAAAACAATTCTAATAAAAATGAGATGCATAAAGACTCAGAAAGAAGGTCAAAAATGCAGTTTAAGAGCCCCAAAATACAACGATGTGAAATGGTTTCTCCAACAAGACAAGGACCTCCCTATACAGGAGAAAGGTAAGTATTGCATATCTCTATACATCCCTGTACAATCAGCTTAAATCCCTCTCTTATGACAAAAGAAACCAAACAGAACTAAATGCCCCTATAGAACCCAAAGAAAAATGAGAGAAATAGATACAATGGAAAATTTAGATAAACATCCCTTTGCATAAACATAAAATAATCAAAAGATATAAAAATCAAACCACTCAACCATTGCAATATTGAACACCCAAATACACATGTACACAAAGATCATATGCATCACAGAGTGTCTGGCAAATAACCTTTACTAGTTCCTCTCAACCTCCGTAGAGCCACGAATATTAAACAAGTACAGATTTGCAAAACAAAAGAATCCTAATGCCTAGCAACTTGGCTTACAACTAAACAAAATAACCCTGCAGCCCCAAAATTAAGACAATAAATTGCATGTTTACACTTTACATAAGGGGGAGGATGTGAAGAATAAAAAAGAAGAAATGTTGCTCAAAAAGGTTAAGCCTCATGTGCATTAGATAATGGAGTGCACATCAACTAAAATGTTATAGTGCATTTTTGTTACTAGGATGTTTAATTGTGTCAACTCTATGGATTTGAGTTATTGTTCCAAACAATTTAGATCCATTTCTTTATGAATCATCTCTTTTCATCTACTTAGTTTCTGTTTATTAACCAATCAACAAACATTCATATTTCCAAGAAAAAGGGAAAAAGGGAGGAGGAGGAGGAGGATGGGACAGGGGTACATTACAAGTGAAGGTACTTAGCATACACCAAAGTAGCAAATGGGCACTCCAAAATGCATACAAACAGTTATTTTAATTTTAGTTAAAGTAGTAATCTGATCTGTACAATATTTAGAAAATTTTGTATACTTAAAACAGCTTAGAGTAGATAAATAGAAACAACTTAGAATAGATAATAGTACTCCCTGTATCACACCTACCCTCATCCTCCCCCTTGGAGCCCTAATGCTTTATGAGCCATTTCACTCAGCGCTGCATCTCATAAAATATATATTTCAATAATTTGAGTCACTAAAAAGCTGTCATATTAAGACCCTCTCCTAAACAGCAAATACGAAATCTGGAGCAAGTCCAGTATAAAAGCAGATTTTACCCAGAGTTTTAATTTCATTTTCAGTTAATAACTATACAACTGAGAATTGTAAAATGTTCGGACAAGGCAGGATGAGATCTATACAACATTTAGAAAATTTTAGACACTTAAATAACAGCCTAGAATAGATAGTTTAAGTAAAACCAACTTAGGATAGACAATAATACAGCCTCTACCAGAACTACCCCTCATCTCCCCCCCCCCCCGGCACCGTAGTCCTAATACTTTATGAACCATTTCATTACATTTCAATCATTTAGTTACTAAAATGTTATCATATTTAGACCCTCTCCAAAAAAGCAAATATGAAATCTGCAGCAAGTCAAGATAAGTTTAAGAAAAAAAAAAAAAAAAGGTAAGGGAGCAAAACAAATTTTACACAGAGTTCTAATTTCATTTTCAGTTAATAACCATACACTCAGAATTATGGCATGTTCCCATGTTCCAGAGAAGGCAGGATGAGAACCCAACCTCAATCTAATTACATTTTAACAAATTCTTAAGGGTGAATTTAACCATGCTTTAGTGCTTTGTTTTAAAATATTTAAGTCACCGAATGTAAGGCAAGAAACCTTAACACATTTTAATTTATACCACAAATAAATAAAGAACACAATGCACTGCAATGAGTCTAACAGATAAGGTACTGCCCTTCTTTTCTCAACCCCTTTCCTCTTTAGCCCTACTACTTACTCTATCACCATGATCATTTGTATTTGCATAACATTGGAAGACATCATCAAACATACCAGGAAAACATCAACAGCCTCCAATTCTACCCAGAGCATGAACGCTGCCTGAGCTTTCTCAACCGTCTTAGGCCTGCCGGTGAGACATTTTGCCACGATGGCATCACATACTTCCTTCGCATATCTAACACAGGAAGAATGCAGAGATAAAAAATCTGAAGCAATCCTATAAAACGTAAATTTAAAAAAAAAATGCCAAATTTTCAAAAAAAAAAGTTTTAAAAAGAAAATGGCACCACCTTCCAGCATCGGCATCCGCCGCTTTTAAGAACGCATTCAAAGCATCCAACGCCTTTTCCTGCACCGGCGCATTCGAATCTGCCACCGTCTTTTTGAAAAATGGAGCTGTACATTTGAAAATCACGAAGATCCATCAATCAATTGAGGAAATCAGATCTGAAACCGTTCAAATTTTTAAAAAAGAAAAAAAAAAGCTAAGGAAATTTTAAAAAGAAAAAAGTGACACTGACCTATTTCGCGGAGCCTGGAGTCCTTCGGATCCGCAATGGAATCACAGAGAGAAGCTAAGTCGATGTTAGCCTCGTTCCTTACCTTCCAATTCTTGTGCAACAACCGATCTTCCCATGGCAATTTCTTTGCCTCCTTCAATAGTTTCTCTTCTTCAGACATTTTATTTCTTTTTTTTTTTTTAATTTTAGTTTCTTGAATCAATCAATCTGTATCAGATATCTTCTTTTTTATTTCTATTTGAATTTGAATAGTTATCTTGCTCTTCGTTTCTCTGCCGAGTGCAGGCGAGGCGAGCGACCGAACCAAATGATAAAATGGTGTTTTTAACTTTTAAGAGCGGAAAATTTTAAGGTCATATGCCACGTGACAATCATTTATGGCCGTCTTCATGAATTGGGCCACGATATTGGGCCGGATTGGGTCACTGTCGAAATTTTGTTCTTACTCGGGTTTAAGTTAAGCTACTCCAAAACGATTTGAAAATTTATATTATTATTTAAAATAATATTAAAAATTATAAAAATATTATATATTAAATTAATTATTTAAATTAAAAATAACTTTTATGATGTAAACTATAATTCGGATTAAACTTATTCAAATTATTAATATATTTATTTAAATTTTAATTTAATAAAAATCTAATTTATTAAACTGAACAAATTACTATAAAATATATTTAATATTTATAGTATATGGCAATCTTATTTCAGCTGACAAAAAGGGGTTATGAACGTTAATTGATGCTAGCTTTTTCATCTATGTATTCTAACTAGCTGGACTCAATTGATTAAAAGGAAAATAGCAAATAGCAACATGTTACGATCATAAAATTTAATTTAGTTAATTTACATTGTTAAATGGCATTCAACAATCTTCAAATTTAAATCTTAATATATTTTTTTATCTTTAAACAATGACTTCCTTTGTAAAAAAAAAACAATCCGTTGCATGAAAAAATCAATTAAATAGTAGAACTTATTTTTGTTTATTTTAGCCAATTTTTTCAAAGTTCTCCCATGTTTCCTAACTCTTTTTACGAGAAAAATGAGAAATTGATTAGCATAGATTTTCCTTCATGCGTATTTTTTCTTCTTTTTTTTCTTTTTTTTTTTTTATTTTTTATTTTCCCGATATCAGCCAAACGTTGAGAATTTTAAGGCCCAAGGCGCATAACCATACCTAAATACGGGAAAACCTGGCTGTAACTATGAGCAAGATGGGCAACCACTTTGCAGTGGCATTTTATCAAACATTTTCCCATGATCCCTCGGAGCCTTGAGCTCGTTCTGCTTCAGAAAACAAATGTCAAGAGCCCTCGGCTATTACAATCAAAACTGTTAACATAATTCAACACAAACTAATCCTCTGCTGTGATGTGCCACTCGAGTTTTTTTTTTTTTCGATATTCCTTTTCATTTCTCATCAAACAAATGGCATCTACTTCCAGAAATCTGATGTTCAAGAGATGAACTATCAAACCTAGCATTTACAAAGAAGTATTTAGCATCAAACACATTTAATGTTACAACAATTCATTGATGGGAAGAGGATGGTGAAACAAGCAACCTTCCAACACCCATAAACTCAGCAGCAAACTCTTCATCATTTTTACCTAA
The DNA here is from genome assembly GCA_038381835.1 of Adansonia madagascariensis. Lineage (NCBI taxonomy): Eukaryota > Viridiplantae > Streptophyta > Magnoliopsida > Malvales > Malvaceae > Adansonia > Adansonia madagascariensis. The sequence continues at coordinate 9,718,477 of JBBYHL010000016.1, read as the reverse complement.
CATTTCTTGTAAGCTACACTCAATATTCCTTCCCTTGAGAACCCAGAATCTGGGTTTTATTCTCTTCTCCAATGAATAACTAAAGAACCTTGGATAGCTAACCACATCCTTCACCGGCTTTTCCATGGTGTCCGAAAGGAATTGGAGTTTAGGTCTCAATACCTCCTCAATGCTGTATCCTAGTATGGGGGAAAACCTACGGACCATTAAAGCAATCTCCCTCTTTGACAGCCCCATCTCCATCAAGTACTTGATCCTGCTCAGATAAACGCCAGATTGAGTCAGAACAAAAACACTATAACATTCTCATGACTGCATAATCTGTAACTAATTAAAAAATTTTAAAAAAAAAATAACAGTATGAATGTCCCCAAATGTTCCGTATTTCCAACTCAAATGACATTTATCCGACTTTTCTGTCTGGGAGGGGTAACCCTAGATTTCTAGTTTAGATCCATTCCTAATTCCAAAACAAAGTATCCTATATAGTTAGTTAAACATACCGCACCACAAGATTAGAAGTGCATGGGCATTGACATCATGCCCGATACCTGGAATATCATTTTTACCCACAACGCTTTAGTGGAACCAAAATTTTCTATTAATATCTTCTTTTTTTATTCTTTTGAAAATAACTTTTTTTCCCATGGGGTGCCTGGTTGGTCTTGGGTATTTTTCCCACACAACAACTCAACTAACATAGAACAGTCTAATGAAATAAAAGCAATACCGAGGAAGCAAAGTTTTGTCCACATCAGACACAAGAAGCTCTGGATATTTTTTGATGACCCGAGGAAGGTGGTCATTGGAAATACCAAACTCCGCAAGAAATTCAACCTTTTTCTTCAAAGTTTTATCTATGTTGGCAGCAAAAACTTCGGGACAGCGGGAGAGTAGCTTCCCCACAGTTTCCCGATCAAAACCTAGACCTTCAAAATATTGAACAACCTGTAAAAAGAGACATAAATTATAATTATAAAAGAAATAAAGAATAAAAACACATTTAAAGATAGAGCAATGCAATTAAAATCCATTGGTTGAAACCATAAATAAATAATTTCTATATTTCAACATTAGGATTTAATGCCACAATTTCGCTTTCATTAGAATCCCTAAGAGCTAGTCTCTTTGACAACCTTGGAGAGATACAAGTTAAAGTTATATTTGAAAAGAGTCATCATAGCTTCAAAACAAAATAGTAGGATTATGCAGTTGAGGAAACAAGTCAGCCAATCTTATCTCTGAGAAACACCAAGTTAGACTCCTGGAGTTCCCTCTAATATCTAGAAACCAACATAAAGCTTGTCTCACGGTTATGAAAACATGTTATTGCTAGTAAGTTAACTGAAAGCAAAGAAGCCAGAGGTGACATCAGCAACCCTGCCCCTCTCACTCCGCTCCAAAAGCATAGATGTCTGCCTGTGAGTGTTTCACGTGTGACTAAATTTCAGTCAATCAGTTCTATGTGGAAGGAAAACTTGATAACATAGCATCAGAAAAGGATGAATACCTTATAAAAGTCCAGTTTTCAAATTTTCCGCATAATTAGAATTCATATGTATGCTTACAATTTAATTAGTCATTATTAAGGCAAAATACAATAAATAAACATCCTTAGAAACAGCAATGCATAAAGTATTGTCAAGAAGCAATCAATAAAGAGCATGACAAGACGGGCATCCTCATGTTATGATGCCAGATGTGAGGTATAACCATACTACATGTCAATTCTTTTAAACCAATGTTGCTCCGACTTTTCATTTTTCTTGAAGTACACGTATCCGACAACCATGTCCGACACATTTTCGGACATGAGTATGGGATATGCCCTCCAAATACATGGAAAATCTTTTTAAAAAAAATTGACTATACCAGTGCCCGACACTCACACCCGAGTCCAAGTAACATAGCTTTAAACATATAACATGGAATATCCAAAACTGACCTAGATCACCGGTCAGAGCTACATTAAAGCTAGTTATTATTTTAAGAGGTGATCCAACATTCAGAGATGGGAATGAAGCATGAACTGCAAAAAAAAAAAAAAAAAAGGTAAAAAGTGCATCTCAAGAACCCAAACAAAAATGTACAACCACCAACCTCGAGCAATTCTTGAGGTTTTCTTAATAGCAGTTGGGGGCTTTTGGCAATAACCTGACCCAACTTCTTGTTTCTAATACCTAATTCACCAAACTGATGCACCATCAACTTTAGCTTGCTTGTTGAACAACCCAATAAATAAGGCCAGCTTCTAATTCCCCGGTCAACACTTGTTTTTGGTATCTGAAACCACAATAATTATCGCATAGAAAATAAAAAGAAAAGAATGCAACTATTTAACCAAGTTTACGGCTTTATAGCGATTAATTATGTTTGGAGATGAAATCAAATGATACAAAACACACACTTTCGGTACCTGACATAAGCATAATTACTTATCCAATTGAATGAGAAAAAATAATACTTAATAATAAAGACACTAAACAAAATAAAATCAAGGTTGTGCATTAATACAATTGGAGGTATCAAAGAAGAACAAAACTGTCTGTGGCTTTAAGAATACATTCTCAGAACCATAATGCAACTTAAGGACACTATCATATCATCCAACAATTTCTTGTTTGAGTAACTGAAAAAAAATTAAGCTCCTGGTTAGATATTTTATGGGACAACGACATTAGCACCTTCCAAGCAACTAACAAAACATTAGCATCTCAAGTAAGCTGTAAGCAAACCATAAACATTATGATGGAATCACAACTAAACCACAGAATAAACCAAGTAAACAGTCAAATGTAAGACACCCTAGCTAGGGGATCAAGCTGGGCCATTAAGTCAGTATACCTTTTCTTCCTCAAAAAACAAAAGGATCTGCTCATAGTTTTCTTGTATACTTGTTGAAAGTATCCATGGATATTTTAGCAACATTTTCCCAATATCTTCATACGCTGCACCAAACTAGAAGAAAATTCATAAAAAGAAACTTTATCAAGGGCAAGCAAGGAATAATCATATTAAAATTCAAATAGCATGGCATCCATAAAAAAAAAAAAAAGGTTCTTTCTCATTTTTTTTTTTCCAAATACAAAAATAATACTCAGCTAAATGACAACTAGAATTTAAAATATGAAAAGTACCCTCTGGAAAGCCAAAATTCTTGTTTTAATTCCCTGAATCTTGCAAAACAAGATGGGAGGAAACAACCAAAATACTTTTCCCATAGATCTCCTTGGAACTCCAATATTGTCAAGAAATTCAACAATAGGTTCCAAATGGGACTCCACTGGTAACAATAAAAGACGTGGAAATGATTCCAACAGAAATCTAAAAGTTGCATCTACCGAGCCCAACATCTCTAAACCTCCACGCCTTGCTTCAATCTGCACTATATGTTGATAAATAGTGTCACAGCAGGAAGCAAATTATCCAAATGAACCTAAGCAACTGAAATGCTGCTTGAAAAGTTTTAAAAGCACAAACAGAAGAAAAGAATAAAAAGTACAAGGCAAGAAAAACATGATATCACTTCAAGTACACAGTAAAAGAAGATTGGAAGTCATATTCTACCTTCTCAAAAAAGGATAACGTTTGTTGCACATCTTCATCAGAAGGAATTGACAAGTGCATCATCATTCGGCGAGCATTTTTCCCACTGAGCCATGTATCATCAGTGACAGAAAAGATTATTTCCTTCATATACTTAACCTAAAAGCCAAATCCAAAATAAGCAATGACTCTAGCAAACAAATTTAGATGAAGAGCTCAATTCACTCTATTCACAAAAGAAGCAGAACTCATTTGAAGAAAGATAAGTATCACACAATTGTTGCTTGATCAGATACAAGAAAAAGCTATAATTTTTCAAATATATCAACACCAGCATTATATTAACACAAAAGCAAAATTGTTTAAACTTAGCACTAAGGTATAATTCAGGAACATGCACACATTCTACCAAAGGATCATTAGGGTTAAAAAAAGAACAAAGCTAAGACAATTTCTAAAGGAATCCGTACAGCGCCTCTGGAAAGAATACCAATGTATTAGACCATGGCTTACCACCCAAAAGGTGAAGCACTTGTAAAGTATTTTAACAAAAAAAGCAGTAGGGTAGGCATATCAAATCAAATAAAATAACTTCTTTATTACTAACATGTCATGTATATTCATCAATATAAAAACTTCCAAATAAATCAATGATGAACTGAAGAAAAAAACATGACAGAGTGCAAGAGTACAACAAGAAGTTGGCTTAAAATGAAACTTGAAAAGGGCGTTAAGAGCTTGACTATGTAGGCCAAACACAACTTCACCTCAATACTAAGCAAGCCATCATAAAACAAAAATATGTAGTCTGATTATTACTTTAGGGTTAATACAAAAGAAAACTTCATAAGAAAGAAAGCGTTTTTCTAGGTGAATGCCATATAATATGCAGTACTTATAGAAAAACAAAAAATACAAAAAGGTTGATGCAATCTTTCAAAAACAGTAAATCTCCGTGGAAAGGTTTGTCCCTAATGATCATTCACTTCTTCTAAATTATGCAACAAAAGGAAAAAAGATTATGCAGGAAATTTTCTATATAATACCGAATTTACAACCAAAAGACGATATAGCTAAGACACTCATGCTACAAATCATAGTTCTCCTTTCAAAGAAAAGATCATCAAGATTACATTATTGAACAACAAACCAAAAAGTGAGAGTGAAAACAGATATAAATAAACCTAAAGTGCTTTCTAGCTTACCTTATGAATTATACTGGGAAGAGATTCAGAGGACAAATAACGAGCAACGCTCATAGCAGAAGAGAGAGGCAAACCCACACTCTCCAAAAGGGCAACCTTTCCATTATCACCCTTCTCCTTGGCCATATAAATGACCATTTCCTTAAACCCCAAAGTATCCCCTTCACCATTACTATTATTCCAAGCATTCCATTCCTCCAGTTCCTTGACACCATCCACCAGCATTTGCGTGTACTTCGGGGAATTAGAAGCTATGTAAATGGATTCCTCCAAGGAAAGCCCCAGTTGTTGGAGGTACTCGGAAACGGATTCCTGGGCTTGTGTTAGATCATGAGGAGTTTGATTACAGGAATGGGATTGTGCCAAGGGGGGTTGAAGAAGGTATGGCTTGGGAGAATGGATTCTTGGGTAGTGAAAGAATGAGACTGGGCGAGCATTCGGAGGGCATCCACGAGGAAATGGCAGAAAACAGGTATTTGGAAACAGGGATTTTAAATTCCAGCGAATTGAGAAGGATTTGGTGGACATGAGAGGGGACTTTCTTTAACAGCCCCAGAGAAGCCCAAGCATATGGCAGAATTCAAGCTGAAATAAACACATTTCCATCAAAAGAAAAAAGACCATAGACAAGCAGCAGGCTATAATATGTGAAAATCAACAGTTTCAAAGGAAAAAAAAAAAAAAAAACCAAGGCTTTCACGCTTGCTACGAACTACTTACTATTTGCTTAAAGTGTTTGATTAATTTCCCAGAAGACCAAGTTAAGGTCTGCAACTGATAAGGCAAAATTTCTTATTCTTCGAACAAAACTAACAAACAGAAAATACGCATAGTTACTATAAGATAAACGAAGCGGAAAAGTGGAAGAGAAAATAAGGGGAAAAGCAGCTTACTGGAATGTGGCGGCAGTGCAGAGTTGTGCGGCCGCGAAGTGAGCTGCTCAATGCCATCAGATGACCGAGAATAACCGAGCAAAGTCGAAAAGATTAGCTAGCACGGTTGGGTTGGGGTAATTCTTTTTCATTGTAGTTTGCTAATTTTTCTAGATTAGCCGGTTGAGTTGGCGAGTAACCAAGAAGAGAAATGGAATGACAGCAAAATCTTCTACGAGGATAGGGCGACTGATTGGGTTGGGTGTTCAGAAAAATTTACGACCCGCGCCTGCGACTTAGATCTATTGATGGGCTGTGCTGACAGGTCAGCATGGTACAAAATCGAGTAAAATTAAAAATAATAATAATAATAATAAAATTAATGATAAATATGCATTTGAATTTAAATATAATAATAGTGATCGATGATTATTAAAAATATTTAATTAAAATTGATATGTATGGTAAATAATTAAAAATTTTAAAATATATTTATATTAAATAATAAAATATGAATAAAATTATATTTATATTGAATATTAATTAAAATTATATTTATATAAAATAATAAATAAAATTATTAAAATAAATAAATAAAAAATATATTAAAAATTATAAATTATATTTATATCAAATAATTATTAAAATATTATTAAATATTACAAAATAATTTAATAAAAATAAATAAAAACAAATGGGTAAAATAGATCAAATATCCCTTTTACCCCTCAAGGGTTCCAATCCTCGACCCCTCCAGAGTAAAGTCAAAATCCCCCAATCGAAATGTGCCAAACATACTTTTAATAGATGGGGTACCAATAAAAAAAAAAAAAAATTGGATGTCACCGCGCCATTCAAATTGACTGTTAGACAATCGATAGTTTAAATATATTATTTAATAATAAACTGTTTTAATAATAAAATGTTTTAATTAAATATATTTTATAAAAATATATATAGATTTTTTTTTTACAAACAAAACTTAAAAAAAATTAATATAATATATAATTGAAAATTGATTTTATTTAATACACTATGTCACCTAATTTTAATTACAGCTTGCAACTTAATCGTTCAAAAGCTAACTTCAAAAAATTAAAAATATATATAATTGAAAATTAATTTTATTTAAAATGCAAACCAGATTTATTTTTAATTAATTAAATATATTCACAAGCTAATAAATTCGTATTAATCCAAGCTTAGATAAATATTTCAATAATTTGAATTATTTAAAAGTTAAACAATCCTGTATTTCAATAATTTAGATCGATTAGACCGAATCGATATACATAATATAAAATATTTTTTAAATTTAATAATAAATATTATAAAATATTTTTTATTTAAATTAATTATAAATATTATAAAAAAAGTTTTTTATATTATTTTAAAACATAATATGAGAGCTTTCGACCCAACCCAAGTTTAGCTTGAGTAATGTCAGGGAAAAAATTTCCTGGGCCGCCTCAAGTTGTGCAACTCAAATAAAGAATGCGAGCATTTACTCTGAACATTTCTGCGAAACTGGTAGACTAAAGTTCCATTTACTAAGTGGAATTTCCAAACCCACCACGAACAAAATGGCAGATCTATAGTCTGCAGAAAGCAAAGGCGCATAGCCTAATGCATGCCATTGCTCTACCTCACATACCAACTTAATAACTACATCAGTCACATTGAAAATAAAACGCCACTGTTATGTATTGCTAGCTATTACATATGTATCATTCTAAGCCCAGATTCCTTTGAAAAGTGGAGTAGTAGATGCTGTGTCCCCAAAAGTCCTGACCAAATCCGAACAAGATGGATCTGCTTCTCCTTCGGTCTCGAGTTCCAATCCCAGCTCCTTTTCGATATCATCCGAGGCCGATATGAGTAAGAATTCACATCCTTCATAGTTCAAAAAGTCTGGTGGATCAGCTGGATGAAATCTGTTTTTCCCCATCTGGGCTTGCAAATGAGCAGGGAAGGCTGCTTTACGTTTGTTTTGAAGCCCCCTGAAATTGGAATTCCCAGGTTGGGCCGGGTTCTTGATTTGTATCAAGAATGAGCCTTCTCGCTCGATGTTAAGTGATTCTTGGGGCTCATTCGATTCTTCTTGCTGTGGGAATTCAAGTTTGTAGATCAAATGAGTGTGCATTTTGTTGTTCTTCGCTGAATTATGCCTCACAATTCGGTAAACACCTTCCCCCACAGCTCTTGCTGGAAGTTTACGTCGGTGACCTCTTGTTGAAGTATCATATTCCCCTGCAGCGAACATAGAAGTCTTACCTTCAGCACAGGGCCGACAAAAAACCAAAAAAATTGAAAAACAATCCAAACTGATGAAATTTAGATCACATTGATTCAATTTAAAAAAAAAAAATCAAATATTGCACATTAATCATAATTTTTTTTCGAAAACGAAGCCGAACAATTATCATCTCTACTTTTACATATATGTAATAATAAGGGCAAAAAATGCAATGTATTTAAGCAAATAGATACCTCCTTTTAAAGCATTTTTGACATCTTCAATCTTTGTTGTCACCAATTCAACAAAACCCCAGAAAGGTCGGGACTTTTCGGCTGGATCTGGAAGACTCTTCCGCCCCATAACAATGAACCGTAACAATGGCTCCTTCTCAATATTTACTTCCTACAAAGTGATTTAAAGAGGTTTTCAAAGTACCAAGCAATGTTTAATAAAAAAAAAGACAGCACAATCTCCAACTCCAAACATAGTTTTCTGATCATGTTGTTTCAACTCATTTTTTTAAATAATCATATCCGTTGTTCATATCTGACCCATATTAAAATATAAATATAAAAATATAAACATATTCGTGTTAAACAAGTATCCATATCGGACACTTGCATCTAAACCAAATAACTTAGATTTTAATTATAATTTCTACAGTGTAGTAGACAGACTAAATACACTTATGCTAAGGGAAATCTTAGAAGGGGCATTATTTTTCTTCAAAAAATAAATTTATGCCAATCAATGAAATATTAATTATTGTTTCTTTTGATCTTTACCTGGCTCCCCTGTCCACCTTCATTTTCATTATTGGGCGAGCCAGTTTGAGGTTCAGCTGATTTTGTTTTGGCACCTTCCTTGCCAGAGTGGGGGTCTTGCTTCTCTTCAACTGCTCTCTCACCGGACTCAGGTCGCAAGACAATGTACAACCGCTGCACATCGTCAACGCTGTGAGCTTCCTCTTTGTTGACTTTAGGCCTATAGAAGAAGAATATTTCCCCTCTTTCCTGAAATTTCGTACAATGAGCCAAATGAAATTAGTTTATATGTTTGACCTCACTGCAAGTTTTTTCTTGTGCAACACAGTCACAGTTTGAAGCTACTCGACATTTGTTTATTGTTGAAATATTCATATTTGATATATATTCAAATGATATAACTTTTTAAAAACCTCCTAAACATATAAAAATTTAAAAGAATTGAACCAGGAAAGGGTTCAAATTCGAGTAACACGTCTGAAAGCCCCTCTTGAAAGGTCCGCTGGGAAAAAAACTAAAGAAATAAATTAAGAAGCAAATGTGAATATATATATATATATATGAAAGAGTAAAGACCTGAATCTGAAGTTGGGCGTCATCTCTTGTCTTGTGTTCTTGGCCTTGTCCCATTTTTGTTTCACTGTTGATTTCTACCAAAGAGCAGAAGGAATGGAGTCAACAGTCACTTAAATAGGAAAGAAAAGGGTGCTGCTAGAATAAATTAGACTCTCTCTCTCTCTCTCTCTCTCTCTATATATATATATATATATATATATTTATATATAGAAGAAAACTGTCGAAATTGGGTTCAAACTGCCAGAAACTTCCCATTAATAGCCACGTTTCTTTGTGACATGAACATTCATGCACCACTTCTCTGTAGGCTGCCACGTTTCCTCATATCGCCGTTTCCGGGACCCAAAACTATC
>JBBYHL010000016.1:9685441-9703108 GCA_038381835.1 Adansonia madagascariensis | reverse complement strand
GATCATTTTAGGTTCAGGTCATCATCAAGTTCGGGTTACTTAGTTTCAAATTGTTAACTTTTTCTAGTTAAATCAGGTTAGGTTGGGTCTACGATTAAGTCATTTTCGGGTTTAAGTTTATCAGTTTTTGATTGTTGATTTTTTCTAGTCAAATTGAATTGGATTAGATTTGTATTTAGGTCAGTTGATTAGGTTTTTAAAATTAACATGTCTAGTTGTAACCATGAAGAAAGCCAACTTGAATATAAAACTACAAAATTAAAGATTTAACTAATGACTTGGGTTAGGATTAGGTAATAGGTTTTGTAATTAGCACTAGCTCAACCAAAATTATTATTTAAATAAGAAAAATAATATTTTATTTAAATAAACTATAAAATATTAATATAAAAAATATTTTAATATTATTAATGATATAGATTCTTGGATTGGCTTAGGTCGACCTAAACCTAGATAAGAAAAAATTGAACTACAACCCTACTCATGAAAGATCTATTTCCCCTTCTCATTGGAAAGTTGTATATAAATTAATGGAAAAATCCATATTCACTCCTTGTGTGTTTGGCCAAATGACAAAAAACCATTCGTGTTAACATTTTTATCTCCTGTAATTTTATTTCATTTGTCAAAAGCTAACTTTATTATATTTTCATGAAAATTTACTAACATACTCTTTATTGCTTTTATTTTTTACTTCATTTTCTTTTTCTTTTCTCTCTCTAATATCTTTCTGCTCTTTATCAGTTCAAACCTAAAAAAATTAAAATTTTTTCCTTCAATTCTACAATAAAAGTAGCATTACCAAAAATCAATGAAACTAATCTTTTTTAAAGTCGAGTAAAACATAAATTTATGATTTTCAAACCAAAGCATTTCCCAAAACACATTCTCAAAAAAAAAAAAAAAAAAAAAAAAAAAAAAACTCCCAATCTTCAAGTTCCGCTCATTGAACCTTCTGCAACTTTCTCTTTTTTGTTTTTGTTAAATTGGATTTTTTTTTTTTTAGGTTAAATTACTTTCACAAAAGCAAAAAGCTATTGTCTTTGAGTTGTATTTGAGGAGATCTCTACGTAATGATTTTTATAGGAAGTGAAGAGGGCGGGTTTAGCTATGATGTGGTGCAAGTAATGATTTTGCCTTTCATTTTTCTTAGAGTTTTTTTTTTTTTTAAAGATTATTTTACTATATTATCTAACAATTTAACAAAAATATATTGATTACTGAACCTTGGGTTTTATTTTTAGAGTATCTATGAGGGAAATAACATGAAAGAAATTGAGAAAAGCTATCACTGCAAAAATCCAACAAATTCAAGCTCCAACATTTAATCAACATTAAACGCAAAAATAAACGGTTTGCAAAAGATATATAATTAAAAAAAATAAACAAATCCAAAAAAATTAGGTAAACTTTAAGAATTTTGCATCATTTTAAAGATTATAGAATTCTTAAATAGGATTTGAAATTTAGAATAATTAGTTATTTTAATCTTTAGTTTAATTGAATTAAGTTTTGGTTATTTATTGAAAATAATTGAGTTTTTAATTGTTTAGGTTTAAGATTTTATCAAAAAGGATTAGAAGAAAATAAAAAAGGAAAAATGTACTTTCGATATAAAATTATCAATTAAAATTAAATGCAAACGAAATTAATTTTTTTATCATAATGATCAAAACACTTAGAGATAAAAATATTAAAAAACACAAAAAATTTAGTGATATATAAACCAAAACATAAAGATAATAGTGAACTTTTTTCTTTTTCATAAATGAATTATGTGAGTTTTACAATAGACAAGCCTTTCTTTCACTTCCGGCAAGAGATTGGAGAAAGAGGACGAAGTATATTCAATTAAATGAAACAAAGTAAGTACTTTTAATTTAAAAGAGAGATGAGAGGAGGGAAAGAAAAGGGAAAAGGGAAAAGGAAAAAGAAAGAAATTAAATTTAAGACAAAAAGAAGTAAAAAAATTGAATGCAATCAATGGCAAATGCCTTTTTTTTTTTTTTTTTTTTTTGTGGTTATTGTTTGACCACAAAGGTACAGTTCAAATGCAAAAGCATAAGAATTTGAAAATATTTTTGTACTAAAAAGACATACCATTGAATACAATATTAACATCATAGCAAAGCGAAAGCAAAGCAATTACCTATAAATAAATAAATAAATAATAGTAGTGTGTCTGTGTGCACTGGCAGGGCAGGCGGCAATCCATTTCCAATCCTTACAAAAAATGGCCGATTAATCTTACGGCAGCGTAAAGAATGTTCCTAGACTCTTCTGTTCACAAATTCATAATAATAAATGAAATAAACTCAAATAAAATAAACGCACGACTTCCTCGACAAACTCTGACCTTTTTTTTTTTTAACTTTTTTCATTTATCAATTATTTTATTAATTTTATTCTTCCCCCCTCACTATGGATATATATATATGTTACGAAAGGTCTCCAAGTCCGATCAACTGACCTTGTCCGTCCACTTTCACTAGTTGTTTGAATTCCAATTCCATTATCTCTCATATTTTCTCTTCTTTTTTGGTTCCATATTGAATCCAACATAGCAAATTAACCTCCTCCACTCCCTCAGCCTTCGTATTTTTCATTCTCATATACATCTTTTGATTCATTGTTTCTAACCTTTGATCAAATGGCCCTCCTAATCAACGATGCCGACACCATCACTAACCAAATCTTCTCCATCCTTGAAAACAAATTCCTTTTTGGTCACCACCACCACCACCACCACGAGAATTCCACTGCCATTGCCATTGACAATCCTCCCAAAACCCATCAAGCTGCCGGCAAAGTAAGAATCCTTTCCATTGACAGTGGCAGCTTTTCCGATGGTATATTGGCCGCCCAATCCCTCCTTAACCTCCAAAACTTTCTCCGTCAAAAATCAGGACATCCCAATGCCACCATTGCCCACTATTTCGACGTTGTTGCAGGCTCCGGAGCTGGTGCAATTCTCGCCGCATTATTATTTACTCGCGCTCAAAATGGCGCCCCCATTTTTACTGCCGACCAAGCTCTTCGCTTCCTTGTAAAAAATCGTCGGAAACTCTTTCCCTCTTCCCCTCAAGGAATATTCCGTCGACTTTTCCGTCCATCAAGGGGAAAGAAATTGTTGAGCAAAACCTTCGGGGAGCTGACTTTGAAGGATACGTTGAAGCCGATTTTGATACCTTGTTACGATCTTTGTTCCCACGCGCCATTCTTGTTTTCCCGCGCTGATGCATTGGAAATGGACGGCTATGATTTCAAGATGAAGGACGTGTGTTATGCAACGTCGGCAGATCCGACGGTGGTGGGGGCGGTGGAAATGAGGTCGGTGGATGAGAGGACGAAGATCATGGCGGTTGAAGGAGGGGTGGCGATGAACAATCCAACGGCAGCAGCGATAACACACGTGCTGAATAATAAGCAGGAGTTTCCGTTTTGTAATGGGGTGGAGGATCTTTTGGTGTTGTCTTTGGGGAATGGAGAGTGGGGTTTAGGTTCCGGCGATCTTACTCTCACTCCGCTGCAGCAGAGAAGGTTTCTTAGAATAGCCGGCGAGGGAGCTTCTGATATCGTAAGTAGTAAATTTAATTAATTAATTAATTAATTAATTATCGATTTGTATTTTTAATTGAAAAATATTAAAGCTAGTCAGCTAAATGTTGTTGTTCCTTTCCATGATATTACATCAATAGGTTGACCAAGCAGTTTCAATGGCATTTGGAGGATGTGGAATTAAGTACGTGAGAATTCAGTTTCAGGATGTGGGTAACGAGGGAAATGGGTTGAACAAGTCAAGTGAAAGTGATGAAATGATGATGAGCGTTGCAAAGGCGATGCTGGCACAAAGAAATGTGGAGTCACATCTTTTCAAAGGAAAGAAGAGGAGTGAGTTGACTAATTTGGAGAAACTAGAGATGTTTGGGAGAGACTTAATCAAAGAGCAAGAAAGGAGGAAAACCAGCGTTCTGCCCACAGTGGTGTTGAAGCAGAAGCAGACGCAATCCGCAACCCCAAGAACATCATCAGCCTCCGCCACTACCATTTCAACGCAATCCTCATGCTCCTTTGACCATCACAACTAAATTCACTTTAACATTTCTCTTTCAATTTTTTACAACGCACGGAAATCAATATAAATATATAATATAATAATATAATTTACATATATATGCTTATGCTAATGCTAATGCTAATGCTGCCGCTCGTGATATAATTAATTAATTAAATTACACTAGTAATATATATATATATATGTATGCATATTTGAAGTGGCGTCCGAGCTGAGCTGCCCGAATTTCTTTCGTTTTTTGTTTTTACATGTATCTTTTTTTTTTTTCCTTTTCATTTTTGGGGTGAGTTGGTGGTTGGTTGGTTGGGAAATTGGAAGGCTGGAGTGAAAAAGAGCCTTCTATTCCATTATTTGTATAGTTAGACATTTATTTTTATATAGATATAAATAATTTTAGTTTATTTGTTACTCTAATACGTGGACTATTTATATTTCTCTCTACCTGTCTCTGTCTCTATTTTTTGTCATATGGAAGTTCTATATCTCAATATTATAACATCTGGATTTGATTGAAAATTGTTAATTTTATGTTAAAAGAAAATTTTAATTATTAAAAATAATATTTCAAAATAAATTAATATATAACTCGAATACGTCAATGTATATAAATATTTAGTTTACCATCAATGCAAGAACATGCAAACCAATATTTGAATATAAAATACTCTTCTCTCTCTCTCTCTCAACTTGAAAACCAATAAAATTACATTTGAAACCAAAACTAAAATCCAAAAGGGGAGGCAGGCATGTAATCTTGATTTTGATTTGGATGTTGATTGTGTTTGTAGCAAAATCTCTTCATTCATATTCATATTCATGTTGACGTTGATGATGATGATGATGATGATGTTTAGGAGGAGGACGCGAAGGAGGATTATGATGATAGTTACTAAGTTTGGGGTTGGTGGATGGGCCGCCAAACTCTTGAAGGAGGCGCTCGATAGTCTTCCTTGATGTAACCTTATCAATCTCGAAGGCCCTCATCTCTTCTCCAAGCCCTGAAAAGTAGAAGGCAAAAACAACTAACTGCTTCATCATATTCATATCAAGTAGGAATTAAAATCAGCATTTCTTCTATTAAATAAATAAATAAATAAAACTGACCTGGTTGAGGAATAACTTTGACAGGCAGTTGAGAAGCATTGGAATTGAAGAAGACAAGTAAATTCTTCATCACCTCCACAGATTCAGTTGAGACTAATATCTCTCTCTGCATTACATTACATAACATGCGTATATAAATATAATCAGCAAGTAATGCCACTTTCCTCATCTATAAACAATAACATGCCAGATCTACTACATTCAACACAAATCCTAGGAATCCCCCAAACAAAACTACATGGGAAACAAACAATCAAACTTTGAAACTACTTGTAAGTCCTTAATGAATGAAAACTAAGGAAAGCTACACTCAATTTTACATTAGACATACAAGATTTTCTCAAAAGTTCAGTCACACATTAACTGACCATCAAATCAATGATGGATATAATACCCTACCTGCCCAATGTGTTTAATTATTTTTGCATATATGAGTCTCTCCACAACTTCGACTTCTACAATAGGATCATAATACACTCCCAGATTCACAACTATAGTTTAAAATTTTCTACTCTCAAATCAAATAATGACAACCAGTCTATACAATAGCCCTCTAGTAAAAAACATAATAAACGTACAGATTTTACAAGAATCCAAACCTTGAAATTCTTCTGTTGATCATAATATCCTGAAACAATCATAAGCAGACGAAGCTTCTCCGTTTCTGATATTTCATGGCAAAAAATTAGGAAAAACAAAACCAAATAGAGGTTTTTTTCATGCTAAAAATGATTAAGGGAAAATGTAGATGCTTAAATAATTGTGTGACAAGGTTTCTGAGTTGGAATCAACAATAATGGGGTGCTCAGAGACTAAGAGCATGCAATTAAACCTCGAATCCTTGACTTAAAGACCCTCAAGTTACCAAAAAGTTAACAGCAAAGCACTGAAGATTGTCTCGCATACAATGTTATCTTTTACCCAATACGCATAGAATATGTAAATTAAGATTTAACTCAAATTTAAAAACTCACGCTGAAAATGTTTTATTTCCCGAGTCGAGGCATCGCCATGTGCAAGAAGCTGCTCCACTGAAATGCCAATAGAACTCAGCCCAACATGTGAAACCATTAACCTTGAACCAGAATTGTCTGGCTTGCCTGGTTTAACAACTCTAAGTTAGCGGAATGCAATTGAATGGGAAATACAGGACAAAGATCCATGCATTCCACAAGGAAAATATTCCCAAGAAACATCATTTATAACTAGGAAAAGCCAATCGTGGAGCTAAATTCACTTGTATAATGCATGTGCACTGTAAAAACAGATATGCTTGCATCTTGCTAATACAGAACTTCGAACAGATATGCTTGCATCATGTGAATTTATTACCTTAAAAACATATTGTCTTTAACTACTCCCTCTTCACATATAGGGTCAACAGACTTAAAAAAAAGGCATGTACATCAGGTGTATGGATAACAGGCCTACAATGTGCCTTGGACATATAGGGCATAACAAGCCTATCATGGAAGAGACCATAAACAAGGGTAGTGCCTGCTCTGATACCTCAATATGGGAGAGAATAAATTGCAGGAAACTACGGAATCTACCATTGTGATAATCTCTTATGTATTTACATTAAAATATAAGTAAAAGAGGAGCTATACAAAAACATAAGAGACTACCACAGTGGAAGGTTCTCTAGTTTTTTTCAATCACTTCTCCCCCACAATAGATTCTTCATCAACAGAGAAGTCTTTTTGGCTCAAGGGAAAGTGTCATTGGTAGTTACTAGGTCATTAGTACAATAGTTAATAGTTTAATTCAGTCCCGGAGAATAGAGGATTCTGGCAATTGTTGGTTTTCCTGGAATCAGGTGGGCTATAGTAGCAGCCCCTTGGGTCCTCTCTTCAGGTTGACTGAAGTACTTTGTCTAAATTTGAAAGTTAATGATCTCAAAATCCTAAACCAAGTAGAAGAAATAGCTTTTCCCTGTTTTTTTTTTTTTTTTTTTTAATTTCCTTGTATTTTAATATTTATGCTCTATTTGGATAGCACAGTGGGAAGGGTTCCCACCGGCCCTCCAAGTGGAGCATTAATATTGTTGATCTTCATAAAGATTTAAGTCATTAATTAAGAATTAATGGAAATTGTGTAATTGAGTGTGTCTCCTCTTTCTACTCTTGCAATGCCTAAGTCAGTAATAGTCGAAACACAGGTACAACACATGATCTTATTTTTTTTCTACTTTGGCTGCTACCTGAATTACAGCAACCATTCCCTTTGATTGTAGCCCTCTTTTTGGATTAATTCTCTGTTGAATCAAATACTACTTTATTCCTAAACCCTATCCCAACATCCCCAAATTTGTAAACATAAAGAATAATTCTAGATAACTTGATATAGGGCCTGTTTGCCATTGTGTTTAGCCCTGGAAACAGAGCTTTTCACTACAATGGTAAACGGGGTGTTCTGGAAAAGCTCTTTTCACAGCAGAAAATGAACAACTTGCAAAAGCCAGTAAATTGATGCTTTGCTGGCTTTTGCAGTTTAGAACCATAAATTCAAGCTAAATTTACTAAAAAACCTATTCATTATTTGTTAATTCACAATACTATCATCAATTACCTCATTTTTTTAAATGTAAAAGTTAAATATATATTTTATATAATATCTATTTGAGAGTATAACATGAGGTGTCCACCGGCAGGGCTGGGGCCCGACCCGAAAAATTTTGAATTCTAACAGAAGCCCGAATTTGGCCCAGCCCGGCCAGCCTATTTAGCCCAAATCAAAGTTCACCCTCTTAAAAAATTATTTTTTATATTAATATTTATATATTTTATAATTAAATTTAAATAAAAAAATATATTATTTAAATATAAAAACACTGTTCCGGCCTGGAACAAGAAAATGCAGGATTAAATTAAACTATAGTCCAAAAGCAAAGCAACAGTGAACAAAGACAGCACTTGCAGATAATTTTGATGTTAGATTTTTTTTTTTTTCTCATCATTCCTAATTCCAAATTCATGAGGCTGAAATGTAGTATTATTTCATTTTTACTTTTGAATACATGCTTAAAAGCTTATGGAAATGCCCGCTTTTTCTTAGTGGGCATTTTCCAAGCTATATAATCTGCACACAAGCACGCATAGGCACAACTTATTTGAAAAACACTTGAAAAAATCAAACCTAAACTTTAATCAAGTAGAAATAAAGCTGGACCTGTTGGAAATATGCTATAAGTAGGCTGTAATTGATTGGAAATATGATATAATTATTTTGTAACTAGACAAATAAATCAACCTGTATATATTAGGGGTAATAGTAAATATTTGCTTTCCTTAGGTAACAGATTCAGATTCTAATTTAACTTCCTAGTTTCTATTTTTCCTAAGTCAACTACTGACTTCTTTATATACCTTATTGTATTCCTAACTTCAAAATATGAAAGAGTAAATTTCTCTTCTCTTCAAACTTTTCTAGAATTCTTCACTCAAAATTCTTCAGAACCTACTTATGTTTTCAGTCCTGCCAGAGTCCTGTAAATCGATAAATCCTCTACTTCAGGAAGCCCTGCTATAAATTGTCATAATATACCTCATAAAATAAATCTCCTACTATACTATATATTCTTCTTCTTCATTAAGGTAAAAACTACTCAGAAGCTTAACCTTAGAATATTTCCTCACTCTGTAATATTAACACTTGAAAGTGATGCAGAATATTTAGAGTTTGGAAGAAAATTTTATGGAAATTCAATCCAAATTATTCAAGTGCCAGTGCATACCTACTCTTGTCCACTTCTTGAAATCTTTCCCCAAAATATCAGCTACTCTCAGCTCAGACAGGTCATATAGTTTGTATCGCACTGCAAATCATGAATTGTAGATCCAAAGATTAGCCTATAAGAGTGAATAACACCTGAATTTGGAGGGAGATTCTAATATTTTCATTTTCTTTTTTGGGGGGAGAGAGAGAGAGAGAGAGAGAGAGAGAGAGAGGATTGGGCAGAAAAGAACTTACATATCTGGTAGAGGCCATTGCATCCAAAACGACCAGCACCATTGAGCAACAATGTAGCCATGCATTTATCCTTGGTGGTAGAATGAGGACTTGACAGATTTCCAGTATCTAACAGAATGCCAGCTAACTGCACATAAGATTGAAAGGCAATATAATTAAATTTTAAGCTGCTCATCATTTGACTGTCTTTGATGACGTTTTCATTTACAGCTCCTATTGTTATTTCATTGAATCACCCGTAACAACTAGAGACCAACTTAAGAAAATCGCTTTGGCTTCTATTATTTTTGCTACTTGCTTTTCAAACCAAAATGTAAAATTGTTTTTTATATTTTTAACAAGTAATTTTAATTTTTTTTTGTTTTTTAATTTTTAAAAGTCAGATGTTAATTTTTTAAAACATAGTTTTAAATCATTTTCAATTTTAAATATTTACTTTTTAAGAAATTATATATTATATATCGTTATTTTTTAAAAAAACTCAGATATTAATTTTATAAAAATAGTTTTAAATTTTTTAAGAAAATAATTTTTTATCCTTATTAAAATATATATTAATTCTTTTAAAAAATTTTATATTTTAAAACAATTTTCCATTTTTTTAAATTTGTTCACAAAAATTCAGATATTAATTTCTAAAAAGTGAAGTAATGCCACGCGTCCTCACCTGATTGACCAGTACCACATCATCATCTATATTTAATGATGTTAAGTTTAGGCATCACATTGATAGACAGTTTGATAGTACAAGTACCGCATTGCTACTTTTAAAGCATATGAATCAAATTGACAAATTCGATAAACTTCAAGGGCCATTAGAGACATTGTCCCAAAAAATGAAAATGAACCTTAATTTATCCAATAACTGCATACACTAGTATCACCTAAAATGAACTCATCAGCACAATCAATTTTGGAATAAAATCATGTCCCTATAATATTAACACAGACACTATTCTTCACTGTTATAACAATCATTACTGCAAGAGCACAATTATCAAGCAAGCACGAACAAAAGCATTGCAAAGATTGTACTCTCAATCATTTTTCTTTAAGCTCTTACACAAGAATTTCAACTTAATATGATCACTTATACTATTAATTATATTTGTTCTGCAAACTTAAGCTGCTATAGTGATCAAACAATTTAATTACGTTTTAGCTCAATAATCTCAGAGTTCATTAAAATTTTCAATTCCAGCAATTTAGCATTAAAAATTTTGGCTTACTATTTTAATTTTCAAGTTTTAGTTTTATTACAAAGTAACTCAGATGTTAAATATTTAATGCTACAAATGTTAACTACAAAGATTAAGAAACCTTTTAGTTAATTTATTAATTTGAAAGATAAATAGGAAAAGATTAGTTAATAGTAGAATATTGCAAAGCATAAAGACTAAGAGTAGAAAAGAAAGTAACAATATTGAAAATTGACGAGTAACAGCTATTAAGTACCAAAAGTCGGCTGAATCCTTGTGCTGCCAAAATCTCAGGTGACGCCATTGCAAACTTTTCAGCAATAAGCGTACAAGAGGAGCACTCCTGCATACATGCATGCATTCATGCCGTTAAACAACAAGATCCCAACACTATTTTTTAACAACAGAATAGATTTAAAAGTATATCTATATATACATATATACATATATGTATAAATATTTATATAAAGAAACTTTACATGAAACACACATCACAAATAACAAAAATCAACTTCTCAGTTGTTGTTGAGAGGTTTATGTTCTTAGTTGCTGTTGTTCACCCTTCTTTAACGCAACAAAATGTGTTTGATGGTGTGTTTTCGCTTTAAACAAAAACAGCATTGGAAACAAGATATTCTACTATTTTGTTTAGGAAAATGGATTTCCCACTCGAGTTCAATTTTAACATAGATTAATCAACGATTGAGTATATACAATGTTGTTCTTGTCATTACATTTCTTGTATAAAAAAAAATGCTTGTTAGATAAATATACAATGAAATAATATATATATAAATATAAAAAAATAGAAAATGTGAATAATAGGTATTTTCAACCAATATAATTACGTAATTTAAATGCAGCATCCCAATAAGAAATGGATATAGATTAACTAATATAACATAAACACTATTTAAATAATAAAAAAATTAAAAACATAAATGGCTACTTATAAATTTTGTAAAGTTACAAAATCAAAATACTGTTTATAAGTTATAGCTGATTCATTGCATATCTTCCCATATGCTTGGTTCTAATGCATATTTTTTGTTCTTAAAATTTAAAAAAAAAAAAAAAGAGGATTTCCTAGATATATTAACTTAGTCTCCTTTTGATAGGTGCATTTGCTTTTTTTTTTTTGTTATTTATCCTCGGATTTTAGTTCATTTTTAATTTTTTTGCTTTTAACTTTCTATTGAAAAAAGTAAATAGCAAAAGCGTCAACCAAACTGAGCCTAGCCTTTCTACTTTAAAAATAAATGAAACACTTGCATGACAACTTTGCTCTTAAATAACAATTTTACACAAAGCGAAAAGGGAAAAAAATTTGAACGTATAAAACTGGTAATGCTCTTAAAAGATCCCCTTCGTTGTCCTTATTCATATCTAATTTCATTTTTATCATGATACTATGTCTGATGATGCATATTGAAAAAAAAAAAAAGGAGCACATTCTTGACAAGTTGCATTTGGATGACAATATTTTAACCAGGACTGTAAACTGCATAATTTGTTGACAAAATCCATCATGAAGAGAGTTAACCAAGCAAACTACTGGAAATTTGGGTGAACTGATTGGATAAACAAGATCCAATTGCACCGTGCTTTCTGTAGTACGTAATAAGCAACCAAATAGCATTCAAGTAAAGGAGAATCCTTCCTAGCATTACTTTGCAGATGGAAGGGAAAGAAAAATGTAATAGCATCCTTCTATCACTTAAAACACAATGGACTCAATTGAATAACACTATGAACACCCGGTGCAGGTTTCATAAATATTGACAACATGATGAACCAACAAAAACAAGATCATAACAAATAACAGGTAATATTAATAATATACTTAATTGGATTTGCGTGCAAAAGATAGCTTTATGTTTTAATAGCTGCTTTAAGGACTTCTCTGAGTCAAATATTGTTTGAATGCATGCTATCTCAGCAACACTAGATTAACTACACTAGATATTCCGTAAATCCAGTTGTGTATGAGTGTCCTCATCGCTGGGTGTTAAAAGCTTTAAAATTCTAGAATTGTTACTTCTAGAAAAAAAAAAAAAAAAATCTTTAGAACTCTGTTCATGGAAAAATTATGCAATACCCTTAAGAATTTCAATCAAATAATAATGCAAAAATGGCAGCACAACAATCTAATCAATGTTCAGCCGACTCCTAGATCAGAGAAATGATTAGTGCACAAACATCACTCTTCGCAATTCTTCCAAATATCTTAGAAATATAATTTATTTTCCTTCCCTTTTCGTTTTGCTTTTTCTTTATCTTTTTATTACTTCATTTCTTGACCAATAAGGTTTCTGGAGATCAAAGGTCGAACAAACATTTCATCCTAATCAAACTTGGTTGGTTGATAACTGGACAAGAACTTTGTATGCTGAACTCTAGAAGCTTGCTAGTAAATTCTCCTTAGTCAAAGCCACATCCCAGAAACATCATTTATTCCAAGATGTTAGTTATGTTTAGGGAAAACCCCCAAAATAACACTGGTTTAAGAATCAAGAAAATAAAAGAGAACTAAATAGTAATATGAAAATATATAAATAATAATTAAATAATATAAAATAACACAATGTAAACTCTCGCATACCTGCCCCACTGTAACTTTCTCAACCCAAGGGTACGCACATTCACCCTGTAAATAAAGGTGAGTCTCTGTTATTCATATTTTCATATTCACTAAAAAAAAGGGGAGAAGAAGAAGAAGAAGAAGAAGAAGAAGAAGGCATGAAATTTTAGGTGTCTATGTACCTGTTTGCAGTTAAAGATCTCGATTACTGATTCTTTTAGTGCCTGTACAAGGAAGCTAAATACATCATTTCTGATGGTTGACAGGTAAAAGTCAGTTCTTAATCGAAATATTACCTCCTGCTTACTCGGGAGCTTGGAGCCATTTAACAGAACTAGCTTAAGACTCCCAAACAAATCATAATATGATAGATCAATCTGCCCAGCATTTAACATGAAGAAATGCTCAGTTAAAGCTGAGAATTAAACTAAAATCATAATTTGAAATTTTTACTAACAAGGAATTTGTGACATGATCTGCAGATGAAAGAATAGAACCATAGTTAATTGAACCTTAGCATTTAATAGCTGTTAGCACTTGCAAGAAATATTTTATGCACTATCTTTTGGGCCAATCATAGGAATTGCATAAACCAAACATGAGATATGATATTTTTATCCAGCTGAGCAGATTAGTTATTAAGAATTGATAAAGTTTAATAAGTCTTCTAAAAGCCATTAAATTGCATACACAGGAAAAAGTAGCTCTTACAAAATTCAAAGCATATCAATGTTAGTGGAGGAGTTCCATAAGTCAAGTTGAACATACTTCATCAATAAAGATTAATGATGACTGATCAATTTGACAAGAATCCAGCAACCATTTTAATTCAGCATGCTTATTCAGCTCTGTCCTCTTTACGTTGATGACAGGAACAGTGCAGAACTGGTGACTTTCAAGCGTTTCATTCAAGTAGAAGGCATACATGATTGCTGAAACAACAGATCTAACATCTGAAAATTGAAGAAAAAAATGATATTAGAATAGCAAGTTCATCACAGATCATTTGAATCTTGATTGCCAATCTTATTTAGAACCCAAGCATCTTTATTGTAATAACTATAAGATCTGACTTTTCCTCTTTCTATATATATATATATATACACACACACACACAAAAATTTTATTCTTAAACTTGCCAGATGAATTTACCTGATTTGGTTTTTAAGCAAATTATATGGTATCAGGACTTAAAGGATTGTCTTGTGATCATGAAGTCCCACTCAATAGTGATTTCCTAATTTCTATGAACATAAAATAAGTACTTAAATGGGAATGAAAAGTGCATTCATTATTAAATTATGAATGCTGTTTAGGTTTATGAATTAAATGATGCTTGAAAATTGGCACAAAGAAAAACCAAGTTGCACATTAAGTTGGTCCTGCGTGTGAAAAGAATTTCAGGATATTCATAGCAAGAAGAAAAAGAATAGAATTGTGGCAGTCAAAGTTTTTTCTCATCCCAAAGATTTTGAATTTCTTGATACTGAAAACATAATATCTCCTCATCAATTTGCCAAATATTATTCTAACATGGTAATAAAAATAATTCACTAATTGAAGAAACTTGAGACCTAAAAATATTGGTAAAGAACAAAAACCACTTTAAATGCAGTCACAGGAACAATGATACAAAAGTATGTCTGAGGCCTAAGCTTACGTTACATAATCACCTACTGCTTCATGCAAATAATTAAAGTATTGGGTTTAGGCTTCATAAATCAAACAAGCAGTATAATTGCTTCAATCTCGTAGCACAGCAAAAACAAATTATAAGAGTTGAGGACTTCTTTAATTGTTATGATGATACGACAAGATCACAGAAAATTACCACAGACATCTTGCCCAATAACAGCATGAAGGAATCTTCCTGGAACACCAGCATTGACCTCATCCCTTTTCGATTTGAGAAATAAATTGAGCCTCTTAATGCTTTCACAGGATTCTACAATTTCCATTCGTGGTGAATGTCCCATATAAAATGCAGCTGCAGACTGAGGAAGTGGAATTTTTGACAAGCTCGTACTTTTTTTCATAACCTTATATGATTTTTCAAGTGCAGATCTTATTAGAGAAGGTACAGAATGGTTAAGTGAGTCTTTGATTGAATCACTTGGATTACCCAAATGAAAGCATGAGTCCGACTGAATGTCTGGGAGGACAGATGCGGTTGGTTTTAAAGCGTTTGACCAACTCTCATTTGATCCTCGGCTAAGTGGATGAAGAATAGCATCTGAGACTAAATCATCTAATGGTGATTCCATTGACTTTTCAGATATATCCAAATCAAGGTTTTTGTGCCTTGAATCAACAATATCTGATGTAGATCTCGAAATCTTCTGGACATGAGAAATTCCTTCGAAGTCAAAGCTAGAAGATTCGTCCATTAAAGCACCATCTTTTACTAACAGACCATTGAAGTAAGGATTCTCTCGGCTATGAATAAATGGTTCCTGTAATATAATAAAAAATTAGGATTTGGAACGTGGAAGAATCTACACAGGAAAAGAGGGGGAAAAAGCATTTAAGAAGATGTTTTAATCTTTAATGTCATAACCATTGAAGGCATGAGACTCATGACATGAGGCTAAGAAACTAGTCTACGATCTCATTTTCATATAACCTACATTAAAATTCATAGTTTTAACTTGTTACCAGAGATTGTAAACTAAGATGAGAATAAATAGCAGCTTCTCGGGCTTTATCAGTTTGTCTAAGAATCAATTGGAAATTTTTGAGAGACATAATCACCTACTTGACTAACAATTTTCAACTAGAAGAGAAGAGGAAACTACTCCAAATAGTAGTAAAAGCAAAAGACTATTATCATTATCCTCATTATTAAACAAATGCCACGCCTAATATTAATTTTACTAATCTGCATGTGAAGGAAAGTTTGGAAAAAGGCCAGTCTAAAAGGTGAATGTAAGGTAAAAAAAATGGATGACGAGAGAGGTGGCTAGAATGAGTGGTGCAGCCAACAAGATCAACAACGATAGGAGGCTAGTTATTTTTCATCATTGTAATTTTCACTATAGTGGACTCTCTTTCGTATAACTTTAGCGCTAAGGATACTTAAGGCAGTAGACAAGCTATCATGGGTAGCACCTTCTAAGTTGCCAACATATCACTAGCAGTTTATAGAATACCACATCGAGTTACAGATCAACCAGAGATGCAACAAATAGATTGTGATGGATGTCAAAATCAATATCCTAGTACTAAGGGTTCAAGCATGGCAACCTGCAAGACAACCAACATTAGAAGAACCATGAATATACAGATCAAGCAAAACAGCAATGATAAACATCAAGACAGAATACTACATGAAATTACAAAACTTGCAGAGAGGTTCAACAAATAGGTTATGATTTAAGATTGATGTCGAAACTGATCTTGAATGTGGGGATTATGTATATCCCTTCAAGTCCCTTTTCCACTTTTTTCTTTCCCTGTTAAGATTAATCAAGTACCTTACCCTGCATATTATGGTTGATTATCATAACACAGCAGCCTGCTTGTCATCGGTTATCATCTTTTATCTTAGCATCACTGCTGAACTAATTCATGTGTCAGCCTGAGCAGTAACGTGATCCTCTGTATGTCTTTGACTAATTCACTTTAAAGTCAAAATCAACAGTGTTGGATTTCTTCAACACAACATAGGTAACTTCAAGGCATGC
The DNA here is from genome assembly GCA_038381835.1 of Adansonia madagascariensis. NCBI lineage: Eukaryota > Viridiplantae > Streptophyta > Magnoliopsida > Malvales > Malvaceae > Adansonia > Adansonia madagascariensis. Next base: position 9,686,494 of record JBBYHL010000016.1, on the reverse strand, counting down.
CCATTTAGAGAAAGGATTTTCTTGTGACTGAAGCATGTCTAAATGAAATTCATAATAAACTATCTTAGTGTAGGCAGGCTCTTCACATTCACAGATTATCTATCTCTAACAAATTAAATTTGATCCAATCCAATCTCAAATCCCTTTTAAGTAATAGAATAAGATGTAGAATCTGCATATCAAGTGATGCAAGTCTTATAAAAACCAACAACTAGTGGCAATGACCAAGTTACGCCCTCATACTATATTACTATTATTATCCAAAATGAACCAAAAAAAAAAAAAAACATAAAAAGAAAGTGGGCAGAGGGAAAGCGGACAAACCTGAGAGACTGGTTGTGGGGAGGACATGGTGGAGAAGATGAAGATGAGGATGATGACGACAACGATGACGATGATGAAGAAGAAGAAGAGTTGAAAAATAAAGGGAGCGTTGGGTTTTGAGCAAGAAGTGAAAGGGCGGCAGATTCGGGGACACAAGCAGAGACTGAGAAGACGACATTTTCAGATTCATTGTGGATTCCGCCATGCCCAACCGTACTTACAGTCAGACACTAACTCAAATTCAAATTTTATCTAAAAACCATCGATTGCTGTCCCTATTCATTCCTGTCCTGCACTGCATTCAACTGCACGCGTCATACAAAATCAGTCCTTCCATCCTTCATCTAAATCGATTGTTGATCTTTACTTTTGGACATCACTTTTAGGCCCAATTCAAAGATGGCTTCTTACATTTTAGTTCAAAAAAGCGATCACCGACTCAGCTAGGCTCCAATTAATTGGGTGGGTATAGTTGGCTGCTCTTGTGAATTTAGAAATGTGATATTAATTATGGTATTATTAAAATTAGAATTAAAATATGTATTTGGATTTAAAAATAGTGTAAAGTAAAATATTTTGAAAATAAAAATATTATTAAAGACATAAAATTAAATTATGCATATATATAATAGATAATTAATAATTATTAAACTTATTTTTATATTAAATAATAAATATAAATAAAAATTATATTTATGTTAAATAATAATTAGATATTATTAAAATTAT
>JBBYHL010000016.1:9650536-9685341 GCA_038381835.1 Adansonia madagascariensis | reverse complement strand
CTCTGCTTCTTTAATAAAATAGAATTTAAAAACAAGTACATTATAATATTATGAAAAATATTATAAATTTAATTTTTGTTTTAGTATTTTTAATATTAACAATAAAGATTTAATTGATCTTAAAAATAATAAATATAATCTTTAAAAAAAAAACCATACATACGATTTTCTCTGTGCCATAAACGTAAATATAGTTAAATTAAAAACCATAAATTCTTTTTTGTTCCATAAAAGAACGATATATATTTTTTTGAAAAGCAAGATTATTATTATTATTATTATTATTATTATTATTGAAAGAGAGAAAAAAAGGAAGATCCCAGATTATAAAATAAATAGGAAATATATTTGAATAAAAAAATACTAAAACACAATATTTTTAAACCTATAAACCAATAAACATAATATTTTCTATTCAGAGGCACATAATTGATATTTTTTGTTTACGTAAAATTTTTTTATTGGATTTATTAAACCTAAATTTAATACAATAAAAAAAATTTATGATTTTAAACTAATTTTTTTATTGTATATGTATATATCTACTTAAAAAGTAATAATTAATTTATTATTCATTTACAATAATATTTATATAGCTTAGATAATTCTCTGTTTCTTCAGTAAAATGAAATTTTGAGACAATTATATAATAATAATAATAATAATAATAATAAGACGAAGAAGAAGAAGAAAAAGAAATATATCATAAATTTAATTTTTGTTTTATTATTTTTAATATTTACAATAAAATTTAAATGATTTTAAAAAAATAAATGCAATCTTAAAACTTTTTGATATTAGAAGATTTACAGCATGGTGAAGGAGAAATTGGTTTATTAAATTATTAATATTTAGCAGATTCCGTTGATTTCTTTAAATTTAAATTCGTTTATTAAATTTTAAATATATAAGTATATATACTTGAATTTAACAGTAAGAATCAGAATTCAATGAATAATGAATTAAATTTAAAATTTTAATTAATGTTTTCCTGCAATAAAAATAATTAATTAATTAATTAATAATTAAATAATTTGCTACCTTAACGGCAAACCCTGATGTCTAAGCTGGCATTTTTAATTTTTTGTTTATCCTTTTCTAGCAATTATGGATAAGAACATTATTTTATATATAAAAAATGCGATCGGTGACGTTATCCTGACCTCTTCCGTAAACGTGTATGATTTCGAGTATCTACTAAATACTTCAAATTAACAGCCATTACTTACACTAACAGGTCTTTAAAAAAAAAAAAAAAATCTAAATAGAGGGTTGCTTTAAAGTATTTTTAAAACTAATTATTAGATTATTTATAATAATATTAATAATATTATATTAAAATGTAATAATTGAATATTTTATTTATTTTTTAAATTAAAAGTATTATTATATATAATCATTTTAAAAAATATATATACGTATTAAAAATTTTAAAATCTGACTTAATAGTAATCATCAACCAATTATTAAAAATTTCCTCAATCCCTTATCTCTACCTCAAGTGCCCTCTATATTATATTAGTAAATTTTTCATTTGTTTTATTTTATGAAAGGGATTGCAATATTGCAATTTTCTCTGCCTTGGCTGGCAGCTAATTAACGAAATTTACATTTGTTCATTAAATAATGAATGTTTTGTATAAAATTGTAATCATGACATTTTATAGGACACACCTAGGCTTATTAACATGTGAAACATGACTCTCGAAAATCAATTCAAGGCATCTAAATTTCTAAAAATAGTGAACACTAAATCCGAAGAGACTCAAAACAGGAGATATATTTGACCTTTCAAGGTCTCTAAATTTATTTCAAATTATTCCTATCACATGAAATCACCAAATTAAAATTCTATGAATGCCGACTTACTATATTTAAACCTAAAAATATTTTTTTAAAAAAAATGCTAGAAAATCATTTTGGCTGTCACGTGAATTATTTAATTGGACACTATTGCATCACATAGCACCTTCAACCAACTTGTATTCCAAATTTTCTTTCTAATTCATTTGAAATACCCACCAGACGAGCCATACATGCTTGGAAACCTTATTCATTCTACTTTTATCTAAAATATGAAGAAATACACAAAAATGATTATTCTTATAAAAAACACCTTGTATTACTGATCAAGCATGGAAACAAAGCCACGTGAATAGCTTGTCCAATCATGAAATTGAACTTTTCAAAAGCCTATCATGTAGCCCAATCAAAGAGGATTGTAGGAAAAATATGAATAACAACTCCTAACATCTATAACCTATTCGAAAATTTTCTTTTTTATGACACTACTTGCTAGACTTTAATAGTAACTCAAACACAATTTGCGATCACGAAGAGTTTTATCAAATTTTTAAAACAAATTTTCGAATGCTTGAACATCCAGCAAGGAGGCCAAATAGACTCTGTGAATGTCCTATATAAAGAAATAACAAAGACCTCTAAGTGCCACGACCTAGAACTTTGTCTTCTAACCTTGGTGATATGCTTTGGTGTCGTGTGAATGTCTCCTCTTTTATCGATTTTATTCATTATTATTTGTTCTTAACAAGTGAGTGATACACCAATGCCACTCATTTATGTGGTGCAACCAACAATTAATACTAAAAAACACAATTTGACTCACTTAAACATTACCTAATGACCCACATTAAAGCTCACTAATTTTAAACTTAACAAAGCATATTTAACATTTAAAGAGTGCTTTTATTTGTTCCTAAATCAAGTCTAAACCAGGCTATTTTATTTAATATCCCTAGGTTACTCATTAAAGAACTTATTAAACAAAATCAAACATTGACTCACCCTTTGACTAAGTGACCCAAAGCTTACCTTTGGGGGATCTTTTGAGAAAATAATGGTTTTACACATCCTAAACACTTTAACATGAATTTTATCAAACATGGAATCTATTAACCCATAGTTCTAGCAACCAATCATCCACAAAACCTATTCAAAACATAAAACAACCTATCTGAATTCATCCACAGCTAATCATGCTCATCTAATCATTCATTATCTCATTAAATTCTCATCATTTAACAATCAATCCCAAGGGAATAAGCGTGGATTCAATTCAATCAACATGATCAACAACCAAAGCATGCTTTCACTCATTTAAGCTCAACAATTAAACATATAAGCTTCTTATTCCATCAAATTAAGTATCAATTTCATCTTACCTAAGTTTAACCTCACTTCAGTCGTCAAGGTTTTACCAATTAAGCATCAATTATACTAGATGGAACATAAGATGCTAAGAATTTAAAATAGCCAAACCCAAATGAATGAGTTTCCTCCTGTTCATATGCTCCATTAAATTCAAAAAGCTAGAATTCCATCATTTAACGCAAGATTCAAACTCTAATTACCTAGGTTTTAGCTAACACTAGCTCAAATTAGTAAGATTATGCAAAATTAAATCAGTTAAGCTCAAGATCCACATAAACTAATCTAGCCAAACTAAGGAATAAGCTCTTAAGCATGTTTGAACAATTTATTTAACTGGATGATCATGATTTCATCATCTAAACTTCCTAATTTCAGCTCACCATCATTAAATTCTAGCTTAACTTAAATAAAATCATCATAATCTCAAGAAAACATGTTGGTCACACCTTATATCTAGTGAGATCTCATGTTTGAATACTTCATCTTGCTTATTAATCATGATTCAAGCTACATTTTTTAAAAAATCATGCTTTAAACAATAAGAAATCAAGTAAATCATAAATCATAGCTCAAATCAATATCAAAGCATAGATCATGATGGATCAAGTTGGCCGAACACTAGAGAACATGAAAGTGCCTTGGTCAAACATGATATAAGCATGGATAATCATGAATTAATCATCAAAATCATGAAATTGAATTGAAATTAAAATGAAAAAGAAGAAATTATACGTACTCCGAGCTTAATCTTCTCCTAAAAATGGTGAAAGCTTGAGAGAAAAATGAATATTCTAGAATTTCTAAAATTTTGTAAGTGCTTAAAGATTATGAAATAGTGGATATTCACCCTTATTTATAGGCTTCAAAGTTAGTTATTTAAGCTTAAATCACCTTAGGGTAATGTTAGTTTAATCACTAACCTCTTAATGAAATTAGGGAGAAATAACATTAATGCCCTAAATGAATAGATGAGCAAATTTTGCATGTTTAGCACATGTTGAAATAGGCTTAGGCATGGTTCTTACACTACTTTTATACAAATTTTTATGTCATTTAATTGATCATGATAGGCCTATGCAAAAATGCAATTGAATGTTCTATCCTGCAATAAAAATGTGTCCTAATGACTTCCTCTAAAAAAAAAATTAAAATTTCCTATCTCACACCTCTCAATTATGCCCTTGAGAGTTCTCGACATTTTATATTCCTAAGGTACTAATGTGATTCGATCCTAATTACACCTTCTTGACCTTAAATCCATGTCCAATTTCATTCCAATGTAATCAATTTCAAAATTCGAGTTGTAAAACTCTTCCAATTTCAAAATCTAACTATAGATTAAAAGGTTGACTTTTGAACTTCTAAAAAAAATGAGTAGTTTTAACCTTCAATATTGAATGGGTAGTTTTCAACATAAATGGGCGGTTTTAAGAAATTACTATTTAAAAAAAATTAGAATAAAAAATTTGAAAGTTATTTGTACTCATATTTTATTATTTGGTATTATGAAATTAGTTAGCCTTTTTTGTAAATTCACCAACCAAGTTGATGTGACACCAAACTGAGTTTTTCCTTTTATAATCTTACTTACTATAATTTGTGAAACTCAAATTGTAAGTGTTTAAAACATAACTAATAAATAATTTTTTGTTAGATATGGATAATTTTTTTTAATAAATGGATAATTTTTTAATTTGAAAAAAATATATGTAAAAAATTAAAAGACTAAAATATCCCTAATTTTATTTTATTGTATTAATTATTTATGTTTTTATGTAATTTCATCAACTAAGTTGGTGTCACTTATGTAAAAAAAAATTTAAAGTTTGAAGTACCTCTAATTTTATTTTGTTATATTAATTTTATTTCTATTTTAAAGTAATTTTATCAATTGAGTTGGTGTTACTTGACTTGTGATACTAAATTAGTCTCTCACATTATACATCGTATATATATACATTTTAATTCATTTTATTATTATATGGCTTAGGTGTTATTAGTTCTAAGTTCATACTGGTAAATTTTTTATTTATGTTTCGATAGGTATTTTTTCCAACTAAATTTTCAAATATAATTTTTTATACAAATTTTAAATATATCTTAATTTCCTAAATTATTAAAAAAATTGATTCACCTAATTGACCTAAGTTTTAATATAAATTTTCTATTCATTAAAGAGTTTTTTTAATGATATGATTTGATGGAGAAAATTTGGTATATGAAATATGCAAATCAATAAAAACATTAAGTAATTAATTTAATTTCAAAAGGAAAAAAATTACGAGTAATTTCCTCTAATTGATTAAATTAAGAAAGCAACTAAAAATTTAGAATCAATTTTAATTTTCAATTTGAAATTTCTAAACCGATTTGATTCAATTCAAATAATGAATGATTTTATGTAATAATTAAGAGGTAATTTGATAGTTAGTAAATTTGATTTTATATGATGGAGGTAAAGATACTAAATTTGAACTATTTATTGAATTCGATGACTAAGTTAATTGTTAATAAAACTTTTTTTCTAGGATAAAATTTATAAAATTATAGCTTGATAAAGTTTGAAAAAAATTTATAGCAAGGCCAATTATATTTATATCAAAGAGTTAAATGAGTTCTATAAACATAATTTCTATATTATAATCAAATTTAAACATGTGACATGAGTCTTGATTACCGTATTAATAATACATTTCTTTTAATATTTAAAATTTTGTAGAAAATTCTATAAGTACATTGGATAAGGTATATACTTTGGGAAGTAAAATATAACCATGCCAAGAATATTTATTTCAATTAGAATAAAAAATGCCTATTTTTAAGCATTATATATGCATCAAATTTTTTCCGTCTTATTATTACGTACCGATGCATTGCAGGGCTTAAAACTAGTACATGTAAAGGTAAGTAAATTGAAAATTTAAAAAAAAAAAAAATATAATCAATTACTTATAATTTTTAATTTATTTATTAAATTATGTATACATATCAAATAAATAGCTCATCCACATCAGACATTTTTATTTCTATTCAAAACTTTGACTTTTATATATTTATATAAGATATCAAATAAATAATTCATTCAATTTTTTTAATTTTATTAATAATTTTATTTTTTATATATTTATATAAGATATAAGAATATTTTAAATATATTACTAACTCCAAAATTCAGTCCCCGACCCGTGCACATATTTTCTTTGGTCGGGTCATTGGATGCCTTATTCTCGCCGCTACTATGCAATCTCAAATCCAAGGTTTAGGGTTTTTCTGTCGTTTCCATTTTTTTTGCGGTAGTTGATTTAAGGCGCCATTGCAGAATATTAAATTTAACACAAGTAGGCTCTTTCTCTTTCTCTCTCTCTCTCGCTCTTTCATGTCTTGTTTTTAAAGTCTGATCATTTTGGATGATTTCCTAACATTGAATTGTGGATGCTTTTGCAGCAATGGCGGCGGATATTCCTGACACACCAGAGGATGATGTTTAACTCTCACCTTGCTGTCAAGTGGTATGCTTTCAATTTAGAAAAAAAAAGAAGAAAAAGAATGTTTTATAATATTTCCATATTTTTTTCTTTCCTTTCTCAATTTTTTTTTATTTTTCATTTTTAGTGGAAAAATAAATATTTAAAGGCAGAAAAAGGGCAAAGTTGTCTAAAGCAAGTAATGCGTCTACTTGAAAAAGGATGTGATAATATTCAAGCCCAGAATTTGACTCTCAAGAAAGGTAAAAATATAATGCCACTCTGTGTAATGTAACATACTTTTTGTTTTGATGTCTATATCGTTTGATGCATAATTATATAAGAAATTTGACGATTTAGCTGAAACAACTTCAGCATATGTCGGCTAATGGAATAAACCATTGCCTGTGCTTCTTACATTTAGGCGAGTCTTCTTCCATCTATCGTGAATTTCCTTAGTAAAGGATTGGATGTTCAATTTGAATTATCCTGCAAGTTTTTGTTTCCCTAGTAATCCGTAACTCTGCACTCTGCAGTATATGAAGAAGAGAAGGCAAGAGCAAATGTGGAGAAAGAGGGCAAAGAAAATGAATTTAGTTTAAGAGTTTCATTACAGAATGAGTTGTCAGCTCAAAATTCTGAGATATCCAACTTAAAGCAAAAAGGAATTTCGGATATTGAACATAAAATTAAAGAAATAAAGCTTCTTGAAGCTATTGTTTCTAATAGGGAGAAGAAAATAAACTGGCTCAAGGAGCTTGCTGAGAAAGAGAAAAAGAGGGCTGATTTGGAACAGAAGAAAGTTGTTGAAGCATCCAAACATGCAGAGACTGAGTTAGGTAAGGCTAGTGAAGAACAGAGGCTTACTAATATCGAACGAAAGAAAACTGATGATTATAGAACACAATTGGAGGCATTAAGACAAGAAGTTAGTGAAGCAAAATCCAATTTGGTTCCTAAGAAGTCAAAGTTTGAAGAAGTGACCCAGCAGCTATAAGAAAAAACAAAGATGGTAGTTGAAGAAAAAAAGTGCCAATTTAGAGATGGCAAAAACAAAGCAACAGAGGAAGTTTACAGAAAAAACTAAGGAGGCTATTGAAGAAAGAAAATGTGCTGATCTGGAGATGGCTAAAGCATAAAACCTGAGGAAGATTGCAGAAGAAACTAGGAAGAAAGCTGTTGAAGAAAGAAAACATGCTGATTTACAGATGGTTGAAGTAGAGGAGCAACGAAAGATTACTGAAGAAACTATGAAGAAGGCTGTTGAAGAAAGAAAACATGCTGATTTGCAGATGGCTGAAGCAGAGGAGTAAAGGAAGATTACTAAAGAAACTATGAAGAAGGCTGTTAAAGAAAAAAAACATGCTGATTTAGAGATGGCTAAAGCACAGGAGCAAAGCAAGATCGTAGAAGAAACTAGAAAGAAAGCTATTGAATAAAGAAAACATGCTAATTTGGAGATGACTGAAGCAAAGGAGCAAAAGAAGATTGCTGAAGAAAGTACGAAGAAGGCTGTTAAAGAAAAAAATGCTAATTTACAAATGGCTGAAGCATAGGAGCAACGAAAGATTGCAAAAGAAACTATGAACAAGGCTGTTAAAGAAAGAAAACATGCTAATTTGGAGATGGCTAAAGCACGGGAATTGAGGAAGATAGTAGAAGAAACTAGAAAAAAGACTGTTGAAGAAAAAAAACATGCTAATTTGGAGATGGCTGAAGCAGAGGAGCAAAGGAAGATTGCTGAAGAAACTAGCAAAAAGGTTGTTGAAGAAAAAAAACATGCTGATTTACAGATGGCTGAAGCAGAGGAGCAAAGTAAGATTGCTAAGATTGCAGAAGAAACTAGGAAGAAGGCTGTTCAAGAAAGAAAACATGCTGATTTGGAGATTGCTAAAGCAGAGGAGCAAAGGAAGATTGTTGAAGAAACTAGGAAGAAGGTTATTGAAGAAAAAACATGCTGATTTACAGATGGTTGAAGCAGAGGAGCAAAGGATGATTGCAGAAGAAATTATGAAGAAGGCTATTGAAGTAAGAAAATGTGCTGACTTTGAGATGGCTAAAGCAGAGGAGTAAAGGAATATTACGGAAGAAACTATGAAGAAGGTAATTGAAGATAAAAAACATGCTGTTCTGGAGATGGCTAATGCAGAAGCAACTAAGAAGAAAGCTGTTGAAGAGAAGTTGTATGTTGACAATATGACCAAACTGCTAGAAGTGACTAGAAGAAGGAATGGAGAGCTAGAGGAGAAGTTACATGAACTTTCTAGTTCAAGAAATTTGGGGCAAGATCCTTTTAACCAACCTGATAGAAACACTGACGATGCAGTTGCAAAAATACAAAAGCCTTCTAAATTGGAGATGTTGAAAGAAGATGCAGATAAGCTGACGGCAGTTTCTAAATCTTTGCAATTTGAGGAGGTTGAGAAAGAGAAGGCTATTAGTGGGAGAAAGTAGGCAGATTCTAAGACGGGAAAAGCAGAAAAGAAAAGAAAGCTTGTAGAAGTGAATACTAAGAAGGCTATAGAAGGAAAATATTGTGCTGATCATATATCAAAGCAGTTAGAAGATGCTAGGCTGAAGATTAAGGAATTTCAGAAGTAGATACATAAACTCTCATCCTCTAGAAAAATGGTTAATAAAATGGTTGTTTCTTCTGCCAAAGGCATTAGTGCTGAAGTAGTAAAAGCAAAGCTTTTGGAAAAATAATTGAAATTCCAGAAGAAAAGAGTAAAATATGCAAAATATGTGACTAGATTGGGAAAAAGTCATAGCAATCTCTTGCAACAAGAACTAGCTTGCATGAAGCATGAGTTAATTCAATTTTTGAACTGCTTGGATGCATTGGATAAATGTTTCTCAACCCCGACTGAAGGTATAGATGACATGGAAAAGGTTAGTTTCTCAATCGTATTCATATCTCTATTTTCTTTTTCTGTAGCATTTTCCATCATTCTTTTCCCTTCAAATTTCATTTGTTTTCCTGATTGATGATCATAGTGATGTTATTTGTTTTTGAAAAAATAGCATACAGGTTTAGGCGTTTGATACTATGCTTTGCTACTGGTTGATATTTCTTGGACCGAAGGTTACGTGATGGCTCTTTAGTGTTACTGAACTGGTTGGTAGAGGAAAAGTTTGCTTTCAATGCTACTTTAATTCACGGGCAGTTCTATTGTATTTGCACATCAATGATATGATTTATGGTTATTTTTAACTCCCTTAAGTGCTTGCTAATTTAATTTCTTCGGCCTGAGATAAATTGAAAAATGGAAAAAGAAAACATTGTGAAAGAAAGGATAGGAGAAAAGAAAGGAAGAAGTGATGGAGAGAGAGAGAGAGAGAAAGAAAGAAAAGAAAAGAGGGTGTTGTGGGGGAGCAAACAGAGAGAGAGCCTTAGCCCTTCTAAGTATTCCTTGTATAATTTATCTCACTTATATTCTATGATTTTTTATAAACTCTACATTTTTAATAGTTTTCTAAAAAAGAATAAAATATCCTCTGTGGCTCATTTTAGCTAGTTTTTCTGTTTAAGGTTTCAATTTGCTATGAATAAGGTTGTTCACCTAGCATGGTCAATTTTGGTCTTTTCTTATTTGTCATTAGTTTTGCCTGAGATTCTGAATGTGTTTGCACATGGGATTGTTTGATATGCTTTGCAGGCTAGAGATTTTTCCAGTATGCAATGGTCAAAGTTGAAAAAAAATTTATGCAGCCTAAACCTACTTCAAACTGAAAATCAACTTCTAAAAACTAGGTGCATGGATACAACTGCATTCAACCCTCTTTGTGGAAACATTCCAAGGTGGTGAACATTTGCTTTGTATTCAAGGAGGGAACTGTAATGAATCCATAACAAGTATTAATTCTAAATTAGAGTCTCTGCTTGGAGGCTTTGATAAAAAAATGTTGTAGAGTTCTACACTAAATTCCAGTACAGCATCTTTTTTTGATGGACAGTTGGTAGGCTCACAGGAAAAGGGTGCTTTCTCTGTTACAACATCAGCAAAATTGCGTGAAGAGAACTTAGATTTATAGCCAACTATTTCGAGTATGTCTAATAAAGTTAGAAAAAATAGGTGCAATGAAAATCTTGCTGTGGTTGCTGAAAATATTGTTAGAAGTCCACTTCTTGTTGATCTTCTTGGAAGAGTTAATAGCCGTATTAGGAAGAGAAACTTGATACTTAATGCTATAGAATCTATTAACCTGTTGTGCTGTGAGAGTAAGAAGTTGCATCTGCTGCTTGAGGACAAGCTATCTATTTTGCATTGTATAGTAAAAGGACAAATGGATAAACCAAGAGAAGATGCTGAACTTGTGACACATAAACTGCAAGATATTGTTTATGCAGTGCTTGATAGGTTGTGTAAGAGGAGAAAAACATCTCATGAAGAGACAGTAGCTATAGAGCAATCTTGTAGTTGTCTGCAAATGAAGCAGATGCAACGTTGCCTCGAACATTTGTGCAACCCTGATGTAACTGACCCTCAAATTATGGTTGGTTTTGATGAAGCAGTTAACAAAAACTATATGAAATTGTTGGATTTGGACAATATTGTTGAGGACGAATGCTATAGGATGGTAGCAGAAATGCTAGTATCCCCTACACTTCCTGAGATTGAATTTCCAGGTATCGAAACATTTGAGGAGGGCCAGTTTAAACCTATAAGGGATGACAACTGTGAAAGATTCTTCATGAAAATGGAAATTTTGCATCTTCTGACAGTTTTGTTGTTATGAATGTGGAGAATGGTTCCAGCAATTTGCAATGTAATAGGATGGACACTTCACCTAAACTATTACATAATGAGAACAAGTGTTCTCTTGGTTCCTTTGATATTCTAAGGAGTAATGAGAATGGTTTTGGCAGTACTATGCTAGGAGAAAGAGCCTGTTTTAACATTCCTGGAACTCTGGAGTGGAATTGGAGATGTCAGTTGTTCCTAGTTCTAGGGACGGAGCGGTGAACACTCCATTTGAAAGTGAAATTAGATCCGCGGTTGAAAGTATTCCAAAATACTATGTTATGCTATCTAACTTCAAGGATGGTAGCAGTGTCTCTAGAATTTTTTGTGCAACTAAAACTTGTATGGCTCAATGCTCTTTGCTTGTTCAGACAGATTTTGTTGTGCATAGAATTTTACATGCTCTTAGTCTGGAAGAAAAGCTTTTACCCACGTAAGTGTTTTATTGTCATGAAGATATGCTACAGTGTCTTCTGTTGAGGACTGTCTATGAGTATTACACCTCTTTATTATTTCATTCTGATAATTTTCTAGGATTCCTGTAATTGCTAAATTAGTTGATAAGTAAATGCTGAGCATTTCTTTCTAAAATTTAATGGTTTCTTGTTTCAGGGAGAAGGCTTGTGTATTTTTCTCACTAGTACTTCTCAATTTCTATAAAGCTACTTTGGGGAATTGCTCTCTTTTTAGGGATTTCATTCCCTGCTTAAATTTGTTTGCCAAACATATAAATGAAGGTACCTTCAAAACTTTTATCTATGTTTTGGTTATCATTGGATTTGTTATAGCTGTATTAGTTCTTATAATTTATTTGTTTGCCACTTTGGCTTTATTTAACTGCTCTTTTCGGTGCAGTGATGTCTGACGCTGAGCCAAGAACTGTAGTGACTGAATTATGTTTGGATGATCTGCTTACTTAATTGAAGATTTTCTTATAGAGGGGAGAGTTATGTCATGTTCTAATCTGTCTTCTATGACTTCTGTTGAATGTGACTCAAGAATACATGCCATTATTGATGGTTTGGATGTAATATTTTCACATGAAGCAGCTTCAGCTGACCTATTGGTGGCAGGTAGCATTATATTGGCTTCAATATGTGCAGCTGCTGACCGTGTTGGCTTTATGTGTGAGGTTGGGTGCAATATTTTTTGGATGCATTGATATGATACCTCAGTGGTTCTGGTTATTCTTCACATGTTTGCATATGGGGGTGGCGATAAACTTTTCACCTTAAGAAATTATAGTTTAACAATGACTGTATTGAAATCGTAGTCATGTTCCATGAAAGGGAATATGCAGCAGTGGCTGTGGCGACTCTTTCGTTGATGAGTGATGTTCTACCTCAGTTCCACACGTGTTGGATGCCCATTTTCTAAGGATGCACTTTCTGTTGATTTTGTTGTTTCGTTACTCTTTGCAAAGCTTCAGAATTATGCCAGTCAGGAATCAGTCATCAAGATCTGACATCAAATTCAAGTGTCGCATCCATTAAGTATAAAGCCGAGCACAATTTGACCTGTGTCCTTGATATGAATTGTGAGGTACCCTGTTGTTTAGACAAGTACAACATGCCTATTAAACATTCAGGGTCAGTTAGCACTGGGACTTTGTGTGATGTCAGTGGTGTCTTATCGTTGATGGAGCTGCTTGCATGCAATATGGTATGTGCTTCATTTTTTTTTTTTTTTTTTGTCAGTGTTACTTTTTTAACAACTTTTGATGCAACTAATACTTTTTACCTTTTGCTTTTGAAAGACAAAATGGAGAAGAGAAAATGAGCAAAAGAATAGTGTTTGGCTATGACTTTCCCCTGGCAAAAGCAAAATTTTGTTTAATATTTATGATAAAATACGTAAAGCTTTCATCCTGGAATTCTATGATAAAATAAAAAGCCAAAGGAGAAATGTGTAATTATTAGTTTTGGATTCTGCTTTGTAGTAGTGAAATTTGGTGCCCTTTTGTACTGAGATTTTTTTACTGGCTTTTCGTGTTTTCTTGAAAACAGAGCTTGGACTGGACATGCAAGAAAATCATTTCCCAGCTATGGAGTATGTTGGAGTCATCTGTACTTGAGGACCTCACTGTTGCTATTGTTATTCTTCTTGGTCAACTTGGGGGGTATGCTTGCGTTTAGTTTGTCTGTTTTTAATATATTCTTTAACTTTTCTGTCTTTGATTTATGGTCATTATTGTTCCTGGCATGAGTAAATTAGTGTTCTAATTTTGGGTGGGAACTAGCTCCATTTTATCATATTATTATCTTGGTGGTTGGTAGAAACTCAATATAGGAAAAATGAATTACTTGAATTTAGCTTTTAGCTGGATAAATTTAGACTTAAAGTTAAGAGATAAATTCCTAGGTCAGTTATGAATTTAGAAAGCTGATCGGAAACAGTTTTTTAGCAGATTTGAGAAAGCATCAAGTTTATTGCTAAATATTAGTGGTAAACAGATTATGAGATGACTTAAATTCTAATCAAACTGGAGAATAGCATTAATCAGAGGATAGCCTGACTGAAAATTTAAATTTTTTTCGTATTGGAAGTACTAAAGCCCCTTTGCATTCTGCATCAGATAGAAAAAGCTTTTCGTTCTAGTTTGATTTATAGTTACCCCAGTGATTAAAAACTTAAAAAGTTCGACTTCTTCGAGATCTGGGCTTTGAATCCTGGGATTTGTAGGGTGGGGTTAACGGGATTGGAGAGTCCTACCTTCCCTCGTGTAGCTTAAAATTCTCTTGCACCCCAACCCTCCCCAGGGAAAAAAAAGGCATAGTGGCAACAACATGACATTATGAGCAAAAATTTCTTCAGTTGTACACACGCTGACAACTTGATGTGTCATTATGTCACATGAAGCTGTAGATAGTGACGTATAATTGATTTTTTTCTTTTGTAAAAGGATCTTTGAAGCATTTTTCACCTTTTTCTTTCCTTTTTTTTTTTCGTTAAAAAAATTGTATGATTAGAGGATTAAATATCTAAGTCAGCCTCAAGCCAAACACCAGATTCAAGTTGAATATGGCGTTGAAGATGTAGAAAATTTTTGCCAAAAACTTATTTTCCTATCATTTGAAACTAAATTTGTAAGGAAAGAGGACTCCAGTGGATTGTTTTCATCCCGCTAAAATGCTGCTGCCAGCAGGAAAGGTAATCATGTGCTATATTGTCAATAAAACTAATGGGAAAAAGAGAGAGTCCTGGGTTTTTATGCTGTTTCTGGATTTGAAAACTTTTAGTTGCTGATAAGTAGGTGAAAACTTGGAAATCAGAGAAAGGAACAATGCAAAAATAACATGTAAAGGAGTACCTTTTTGTGCTATTTAGTTCTTTTAAAAGGGGAGGATGTCATAATATTTATTAGGGTTCTTAATCAATATTTCATGTATAGGTGAGAAAGTTTGATTCTACTTCAGAAGTCTCAATATAGGTTTCACGACATTCAAATGATAGTCTGCTTTTCAGGCTTGGAGTTGAATTTGTTGGATATGAAGATAAAGAGGTTGAAAACTTGAGAGTGATCTGCTTTCCTTTGGCGGGAGAGTAGTATTAGAGCAGGACTTCCCATCCAGATTGCGATCGTTACTGCTTTGCTTGGGCTTGTATCGCATGATTTTGAGGAAGTTAATGTGGAGAATGTTAATGTTGCAATCATGTTATTGCCATGCAAGTATGTGCCTGCGGATCTTTTAAGAAAGTGGTTTCTATTGTTGAGTGAAGAGCAGCGAGCAATGTCAATTAGGCTGCTCTGCCAGTGTGTTGACTGAGATAGTTTGTGCTTGCATTGCATGTGAAAGTTTGGCAAAAACTGGAGTTACATTACAATGACATGTAAGAAATTTTGGTAAAAATTTAGTTTCTAAGAAATCAAACTAGTATCTCCTGACTGACTGGTAGGTTTTGGTTTCATTGTTGTTACCAGTCTTTGACCAGAAATCAAAGTGTATCCTACTAAAATTTCATTTTATTATTTATTTATTTATTTATGATTTAGTTGAAAGAAAATATGGAGATTGGAAGTTTCCAACTTGAATGTCGGTTTCGTTGCATATGTTTTTCTTTCTGTGTTTGCAATTGGATGATCTTCGATTTAGAGTTGCGCAAAAAAAAAAAAAGTTTTAATTTTAATTTAAGAGTAAAATAGTAATTTTAATTTTTTGTAGGGTCGGGTGAAGCATACAAATATTACAATCACTCTTTGCTTGTCTTTCAATAAAGTGGTTCGTTCTGTTGCACTCGCCTCCATTGTTAAGGAAAAAAAAAAACTATTCTTTACTGGAAACGAATCGGTTCAAAATTTGTTAAGACGATTTAGGTTTTACCATTTCTAGCTAGGCGTTAGAGAATATTGCCAAAAAGATGTAATATAACATTGCAGCATTTTGGTCACGGCCTTTACCTCATGCAACAGATAGCAGCATATATATATATATATATATTTTAATGGGCTAAGGGTAGAGTTTGTGAGTTTAAGGAGAGATGAATTTGAAACTACTATATTTTACGAGTAAAGCCAAACCTTATTACTAAATTATGAATACATCTTTCCGAGCTAGAATTTATTTTTATATAAAAACTAGAATTAATGCCTTGTGAGGAGGTTTAAAATTTTTTTAAAAAATAATTAATCGTAAAAAGTAATTTTAAATTAAAATTTATTGAATAATCATATTGATATTATTGTATTATATTTTGTTTATTATAAAAATTAAATTTATAATAATTATTTAGTTTGGGTATGAATCTTAAATTGATTTGTAAGTCAACATATAAATTAATCACTTTAAATATATTATTTAAAAATAAAACAAAAATAAAAAAAACTTATTTTTCCTAAGGAGATTGGGTATGGATTTTAAATCAACTAGCGTCTAAACATATAAACTAACTATTTAAAATACATTATTTAAAATTTTAAAAAATAAATATAATTTTTCCTAGCAAATTGTGTATAGAATTTAAATTGAAACATGCAGACTAACCTTTTAACAATATCATGTAAGATTAAAATAAAAAATAATTATTTAAATAAAAAAATTTTAAACATTTTCCTCAGTTAGTGTGATGCATGCGGAGCCTAAATCGACCTGTAAGTTAACTTGTAAATTAACAACTTTAATACATTATCAAAAAATAAAATAAAAATTATAAATAAGATAAATTATTTAATTTTTTTATATTATAATATATCAAATAAATGAATTTACAGTTAAAATTATCATTGTCATAAATTATGTTAAAAGATGGGATGAATTGAGATAGGCAAAAAACAACTTAAAAAAATAATTAAAATACGATACGATACGAAAAATAATATAAACAAAATTTTTTGATCTACACGAAAATGAACATAAAAATATATATGATTTTTTACATACTAATATTTGATGAAACATATAAAAAATCACATAAATTTATAATAAATAAATTCATAATGTTTCAAACACAAAAAAACAATCAGATATTTTTTCATTTTTTTCTTTCCTCTCTTTCTTTTTCTTTCCCTTCTTCTCTTTCTTCCTTTTTCTCTTTCCTTTCTTTTCTTCCCTTTTTCCTAACCAGAAAAAGATAGTTGTCAAGTGCTGAAAGGCACATCTAGATTGTCGTGCTATCTTACCCATGTATATTACCTTTAAAGTTATAGATATCCTTTTTATCGACAATTTTGAATCAAATACAAATGCAATGATATAATTATACATGATCAAAAATTGGGTGATAATTTGATTATTCCAATTTCAATCATTCTGCTCTATTATTTAATTAATTGTACATTTCTGTATAAATATAAATTATATTAATAATTTTATGTTTATTATTTATTAATTACTAAATTATAAATATATTAATTATAAGCGGTTAACTTAATAATTATTGTATTTATATTTAAGTAAGTTGTAATTTATATTAAAAATCTTATGATACTAAAATTACATATAATAAATTTGAGATTGGATTAAGTTGAATGCATTTTTAAAATATTTTAAATCGATGCTAGCTATATAACTTGACACCAGAAAGCAAGAATGGCATGGGAGCTAGGAAAAACTATTGCACATTAGCTAGTTGCCATTCTTATTCCCATTTTAGAAATCACATCTTTTTTGTAAGTGTGCAAGATAATGATTACCCATCACCTTCATAACCTCATCTAGTACCACTTCATCTTATATTGATTAGATAATAATATAGTATTTATGATTTAATATAAATTTTGTTATTTTATCTGTCGTAATCTTATCGCTTTGTATGCTTATCATGTGATTCAACAAATAGTATTAACAAGAGTAATCTTGCAATTGTTAACTAAGATATTGAATATTTCTTTCAATTACTTTTTATAGTATTAGAGCTGAATAACTCATGTCAGTTCAATGATCTTAAATACAATTTCTTTGTTCTCTTCAAGTAGCCCTTCTTTGTCATTTACAACCTCTAGAATTTCTTCCAATACCTTTTCTATTACCCCACCACCTTAGTATCACAATCTTCAAATCTTTTTGTCACCATCCACCATCTTAGCAATATTAAACTTAACCAATATAATCATCCCTTGGAATGTCGATTGTACAATCCCATATCCGTAACATTTTCTCACCAACTCTTTAGAGAATGAAGAATCAATCTAATGGTGATTAACCCAACATATATGGCATGGGAAAAACATGACCAAGTTATTCTTAATGCACAAGTTTCCTCTCTTCTGAACCGATTCTTGCTCAAGTACCTTGTGTTGACACTTCCTATGAAATGTGGATAGCATTAGAATGAAACTTCTCCTAATGAAATGCTTGAGTCATGCAAATAAAGCATGAATTGGCTATAAGAAAAAAAAGTAACCTCTAAATTGCTAATTAGTTCTAAAAAAAAAAAAATCAAAGGTCTAGTTGACACATTTGTTGCTAATGGATAAACACTACTAGGGAGAGTAAAATTCAACTCAATTTGAAAAAATCGATTAAAATTTCAAAAAATTTCAAATTTTAAATTAAATAGTTTAAGTTATTTAAATTATCGAATTAATTTAAATAAGAAATTTGAGTTAATTAATTGAGCTTGAATTTGTATTATGCTGTTCGAGTTATCTAAAATTTCGGATAGTATTAAACTACACTATGTTTTTTTTAGCTTAGGTACAATTGGGCTAAATCATTGCCTTCATCTAGTATAATGAGGACAACATTAACAGACATCAGATCTTGAACTTTCCTCTCTTTTTTTAATGCAGTTTCAGTTTCTACTAGGTTAAATGTGAATCTTTTTGATTTCTTGAATTGTGGAAATATGAATTTGTGTCTAAATAACTTGCAATTTGATATGTGTAAAAATACTAAGATGACAGTTATGATAGTTGGAGTCTGTTGGTAGCAATAGTTAGAAGCTGTTAGATATGTTATAGATGGTTAGTTACACTTATAAACCATATATGTAGCAAACTATTAATAAACTATTTTTTATGGTACAATACAATCAGCTTCATCTTCTCTTAATTCTCTATTCTCTATTTCTTTTATTCTCTTTTAATTCATTGCTTTCCATGCTCGAAGGTTGTTCTTGATTACTCCAGCCTTCTTGTTTGTTAGGTTTATTTGTATAGCTAGCATTTGGTATCAAAGACTTTTCGTGGCCATGGCAGAAGATATGACGTCCCATGATTTCAAGAAATTTAAGGAATCTGTTAAAAAACCCTTGAAAGAAATGCTAAACAAGATTCAAAGCCAGGAGCTTTAACAAGGATGGATGTTTGCAACATTGAATATATCTGCCCTTAATATGCAATCGAATCTACTCGTGGGTCATATTCATAATATGCAGACATCAGTAGTAGCTCAGTTAGGTCACATAGGAAGGGGACAATACTTTGTTACTAGGCAAACCAAGGTAGACTTTTCAAGATTTAATGGTGACGATTTACCTAGGTGGCTCTTTAAATGTCAGCAATTCTTTAAGGTTGATAGCACCCCGAAAACTGCTAAGGTGAAACTAGTAGCTATTAACTTGGAAGGTAGGGTTCTGCAATGGCATCAGAACTGGATCATGTACAAAGGTGATATGGGTCCTATTTCATGGGATGAGTATGTTAAGGCTCTAGAAGCAAGGTTTGGGGAGAATGTTCACATGAATCCAATGATTGAACTTCTCAGGTGCAAACAAACAGGTACCAGTTTTGAATTTCATGATCGATTTAAATTCTTGCCTCGCAGATTTCAAATGTCTAAGTAGTATACAATAAGTTTTTTGCTAGAAGATCTAAAAGAATCCATACAATAGCCTGTTAGACTATTCATGCCCAAGACCCTGTAGCATGCTTTTACTTTCGGTAAGCTACAAGAATCCACTCTACAAACCTTACACTATGAATTTACACCTAACCAGCACAAGAAACCTGTACCCAACGTTGCATCAATCCTCAAAACAGTACCTTCCATAGTTAACTCACAACAGAACTAAAAGAAACAACCAAGAATACAATCCTTGCCTCCTATATTGCCTAAACCAAACTATAATCATCCTAAGAAACCAGACAAACCTAACAGGCTTAGAAATAATATGAATTTTGATGATAAAAGAGACAAAGGTCTTTGTTTCTAGTGTGATGAGAAGTATAAGCCAGGACACAAATGCAGCCACAAGCAGTTCTACTGGATTGAGCTCAATGAAATTGATGAGAACTTTTAAGATGAGACTAGTCAAGAAAATAAAGAAATTAAGAAGAAAAACCCTCAAATATCTATGTAAGCCATGAATAGTAATGGTGATCAAGGGTATCAAACCATGAAAATCACTGTGTATGTGAAAAAGAAACCCCTTCACATACTCATTGATATAGAAAGTACTCAAAATTTTCTAGATGAGAGACTTGCTAGAAAGTTAGGATGTAAGATTATGAGTGTTGAGCCTTTGAAAGTAGGTGTGGCAGATGGCAACATGGTGATATGTAATGCTATGTGTAAGGGATGGCATGGACCCTACAAGGAACTTTTTTTTTTAGATGTGTTGCTTCTACCATTGAGTAACTATGATAAAGTATTAGGGTTCCAATGGTTAGAAACGTTAGGGAGTGATACAATAAAACTTCAAATAATTTCGAATGGAGTTCACCATTAATGGAAAAAGACTTGTGCTCAGAGGAAGACAAGCAACACAACTGTCAAACTATATGCAGCAAACAGATGGCCAAAATCTTACCTCAGTCATCACAATGCTTCTTGATTTAGTTTTATTGCCTTCAGCTGGACCAAATGATGCACCTACTTTTCATACACTCAGTCTTAACTCAGAGGCGATAATTCTAATTCCCATGGAAGTTTAACAGCTACTCTCAAAATACCATCAATTATTTAATAAGCCTAAAGGGCTGCCCTTACATCGAAGGCATGATCACTGGATTATACTTGAAGAAGGTATGTCTACTGTTAATGTGTAGCCATATAGACATTTATCATTTCAGAAAGATATAGTGGAGCAGTTACTAAAGAAATGTTGGCAGCAATGTTAATTCAACATAGCAACAGCCTATTTTCATCATCGATGATCATGGTAAAGAAAAAAGATGACATAGGGGGAATGTACATTGATTATAGAGAACTGAATCAGGGTTCTATGAAGCATAAGTATCTTATACTAGTTATTGAAGAGTTATTGGAAGAGCTACATGGTTCAGCTTGGTTCTTCAAAATAGATTTGAGGCTAGGCTAGCACCAAATCAGAATGCACCCTCTAAATGTACACAAAATAGCTTTTAGGATACATGATTGGCACTATGAATTTTTGGTTATGCCTTTTGGCTTGACAAATGGTCCCGCACCTTTCAGAGTTTGATGAACAACATTTTTAGACCTTATTTGCAAAAATTCACGTTAGTCTTCTTTGATGATATTCTAGTGTACAATTGTAGTCTTGAAGAGCATAAACATCACCTAGAATTGGTATTTCAAAAACTATAACAACATTCTTTATTTGCTAAGAAGATCAAATGATATTTTGCTCAACCTCAGGTAAAATATTTAGGCCACATCATTTTGGCCGATGGGGTTTTTACATATCCAAAGAAGATTAAAGTAGTGCAAGAATGGCCAATTCTTAAAAATGTGAAATAGCTGAGAGGATTCTTGGGTTTAGCAAGGTATTATAGAAGGTTTATGAAAAACTTTAGCCTCATTTGTAAACCCTTCACTGAATTATTGATTGACAAATTTGAATGGAATGAATAAGCTAGAAAAGCTTTCCAAGAACTCAAAGATGTTTTGACTTATTCACCTCTCTTGGCCCTACCAAACTTCAAGTAACCTTTTATCATTGAAACTGATGCTTTGAGTACTGGTCAAAGGGCTATACTTATGTAGGAAGGTCATCCCATAACTTATATTAGCAAACCTTTTTTCATAGACATCAAGGTCTTTCGGTGTATGAGAAAGAGCTACTAGCAATTGTCAATGCTGTTACCAAATGGCATCATTACTTGGTCCAAAGCCATTTCAGCATTAAAAATAGATCACCAAAGTCTTAAACACTTATTACAGCAGCGTGTCTCTTATCCAGGTCAGCATGCTTGGCTTAATAAACTGATGGGTTATGATTATGATATTGGTTATAAGAAAGGAAGGGAAAACACAGCAGCAAATGCCTTGTCACGGGTGCAATCTCATTAATTATTTCTGATGGCAGTCGTAAGAATTTTGACAGAGTTATGGCCTATGATGCAGAACAATTGGGCTAATGATAAGGAACTACAGGACTTTATTTGATAACTGCACCTCTAACAACTGCCAAATACAGTTTATACATGAAGGGAGGGCTAGTTTAGAAGAAAAGAAGGAATGGTCATTATATACACCTCATTTTATCCGAGCAACTTATGACATCCCAAAACTTAATTGAAAGATGATAGAATTAATAAATGAGAAATAAAAACTAAGGGTGACTGTTGGGTGCCATGTTGCTAGGCACTATTAGGTGACATGGTGCTAGGCAATTTTTTTTTTAGGAAGGTTTAAAATACCTATGGGTTATGTTAAAGAAAAAATGTAAAATGAGGCATCAAAGGCCATTTTTCATAGTGTCATCAGAGTTATTTAGATAAGTATATAGATCAATTTCCCACTGTCTATGACCAACTTAAGCTAAATTGAGAAGCCACAGGTACGTGTGAGTTATATTGGTGCATAGGGATTGATATGAGGCCTTTACGTTGCCAAAAACTTGAATTTTCACATGTAGTATCGATACAAAAAGGTTTGGAATCAGTACCTAAGGTAGGGTTTCAATACCTAGCATGTTAGTATCAATACATAAGCTTGAGTATCGATATAAATCCATGGAGTATCGATATGGAACTTTAAATCTCGAGACTAGAAATAATTTTTTGCTGTTCACATCGATACACTCTTCGTTGTATCGATACTCATGGGTAAAAATTATTTTATGTATCAATACAACATGTTTTGTATCGATACACCAAGGCATTTTTTCTCAGCACGGGCCATTTTTTAGCCTTTGAAAATTTGATTAAAACATGTTTTGTACACCAAGAAAGCATCATAAATCAGCATAAACCCAAACTTTGGGCCTATGATCGGATTTAAACAAATTTTTGCAATCCAAACAACTAATGGCATGGGTCACTTTCATAAAATATGTGGTTGTAAAAGGGCATGACAGGCATATCTCCAGCTGCAGGCTGTCACAACTTTTCTGCCTCCATGCTCAGTATGGCAGAACCAATAGGAAGAAAATTAAGAGCATAGTAGCTGGAGATGTCCCCTGGTGCAGAAGGGAAAGATAAAAAATGCCCTTGCTTTGTCTTTTAGAAGCATTGGCTGAGCTATTCTTAAGAGACTGCGAACCATCTCAAAAAAAAAAAAACTTTCAACCATCTTAAAAAAAGAGAGCTTTCCAGCAATCTCAAAAAAGGTTTCATCCATTCCTAAGAATCCTCTAGTAATCTCTAGCCCCAAAACTCTCCCAAAAATATTGTTCTATTGTTGTTCACCCTCAAGCTTATTCTATTCCCATAACTCACCCAAACCACCACCAGAAAACTTCTAAAAGCTCAACCTTTCATACATTGTCACCCTCAAAACACCCCACTAGCCACCATATTACTAGAAAGCTTTTTCCTTTCACCATTTTTTTCCTAATGATAGCAAAAAAAAAAAGAAACTGAGCTTAAAGCCACTATTTCAAGAAGGGAGAAGTTTAGGCTTTTTCATTATATTTTCTATCCCTTTCCATATATTTTATGTTTTTATCATCTACATCATTTTAGTGAGCCCTTTATATTGCAGTGACTATTCTGAGACTCTCATGTATCATCACTATCTTGGTTGTGGTAGTTTTAGGATCTTGATGTACTTGTGATGCCTTGATGTTGCTTGGTAGGCCAAACTTCTACTCTTTCATTCTATCATTAAAATAGTCCCTTATTCATGCATTCTTTGACATATTTCCTCTATTTTTGCATGCTTAGCACATGCTTAAATGTTCACCTTAACATGTCTTACGTATATTCATGCATTTTCTTATGTTTTAAGGAGTCTCATGACATAAAAATGCTATCTTGACAACTCTAGCATGCATTCCTTTGTTTAAATTTGTTCATATCATTTCTATACACCTTATTTGTCATATTCATACATTTTTGTCACCTATTTTCACGTTAAAATGTCACTTTTGTGTGTTCACATGCTTAGTCCTTGTTCATTTTTATGCATGTTTTGTTTTGTTCATGTAATTCCTGTCAAGATGCATGCTTGTTTGCTAAAAACTTGATTTTCAGAAAAATCCCCAAGTTAAGTTCATGGTACCTGTAATAGATGAACAATAGCATGGATTTAATGTTTTCATAAAATTGGTTTTCCAATTTTGGGACAAATTAAACATTTCAACGCTGGATTCATGGTCAAATGGATTTAAAGATGTTATTTTTCAAAGCAAAAAATGATCCTCTTTTAGTTAAAAATTATATTAAGCCTTGATCTTGAGTTTAATATTCCTTTTAATGACATGGTCAATGAGCTGTTCCATCTTCCTAAACTACTTTGAGATTGTTGAATGAACTTGTGATGCCCATGTTACTTTCTATCACAGACGTTTGGACATCCCAGACTCGAGCCTATCTTTAAAAAAACCTAAAATAATAAACTGTTTCTCACTAAGAAACTTGAGTTTTCACTCTTGGATTTATTCGAGATTCCTAATTATTTTAAGTCATAAAAAATTTTTATCTTTGGGGATACTCCAACCCCACTACTCTGAGGGGATACTCCAACTTGTTTTTCATTAAAAGCTCGAATTCTGTCTTTATTTCTAACTATTATCATAACATTATCTTTGGGGATACTCTAACCCCACCTCTCAAAGGGGATACTCCAACCCCGCTTTTACCTCAAAATTCAAAAATTTTTTTTCTTCCGGATGCCTTGGATTGTTTTGATTAAAATCATTTTCATCCCTAAAATTACCATCGAATCCAAATTTGTCTCTAAATTGTGATCTCAGTTATTCTTCAATAGTCGAAGACAATTAGGAGATACATTATGATCATCCCTTCTCTTTACATTTTTTTTGTTTGTGATTGATTGTTTATGATATTATTATATTCTTTTTCGTTTTAGTAACACATTTCCTTTTTTGTAGTGATCATTGTGCATTCATGTTTAAAACTTGTTTTCTAATAAAATTTACAAGGCAATGTTTTGTGTTGGTATCTCTCCAGTGCCTAATACGGGAATCAAAATTTTCAAAAACCAATTCAGACATTATTTTCATAAAAAATCCTTATGCTCCTCATATCTCCGTGACGCATAAGTGATATAAATGTTCTTATGAAACCCAAATTTATATTTTCCACCTATATTTTCCACCAAAACTAAATGGAACCGATTAGAAACTAAAGCGAGACATAGTTAGGAGGTATCGATATCGAGCATCATGGGGTGCTAATACTTTCTCAAGCGTAACCAACTTCCAAACCCAATGAATGAATCTCTGGATTTTGTTGACCTTGAATCGATGTTTTGACTTTTGTAACTCAAAATATTGTTCTGATCCTGCCTAGCCCAAAATGATTGGTGACGACTCCAAGTTTATGGCCACTTTGCATTGATAATCTGAGACTAGTTGGATGAGAGATTCGCCTGATGGTTTCCCTTCTCTTCATATCACTATGCCTATTCCAAATCTCGATAAAGAGATAACTTAATGGTTTGACCATGACCAACCATTATTTATATTTAAGTCGAGCGTGCTATGCCTTTCAGATCGTCCAAAGTTTTAAAGGTGGACATGTCACTGGGGATTATTTAGAGAGTTAGGCCTATGACTAGCTATGTCTTGCATGGCCCTTAGTTTTTTGGCTTCCATTTATTATTTAGAAATAATTCTTTTTTATTTTTATTTTCTAACCTTTTACTATTTGTGGCTTTGTTTTGTGATTGTTAAGGACTACTCTGCTCCCAAATGAATTTTGATTTAAATAAGCATAGTAGTATTGAGTAAAACAAAAAGGTTTGATTGTTTCCCCAACACACATCGTGTACTTGCATTTGTACTAGATTCTCGCCAAACACCATAGTGTGGTTAGTATCCCAATTATTAGGAGGAAGTAAGCTATCTGCCTTCATGAGTAACCTTCTGCATAGGCATGGCAAAACCTTTCAGGGTGTAAATTACCTATGTCTCTCTTGAGTACCCCTCCGTATTTTCATAGGAAAATCATCCACCAGATCAAACCTGTTTCGCCAAACCCATGATGGGCCTAGGATTGGGGTGCCTCGATTGTCTTTACTAGATGGATGAGTTATTTGGATATCAAAATAGGTGTAAACTTAAACCCATATAATAAATCCTATGAGCTAAACCATCTTAAACAAAGCCGGATTGCTGCTAGAATAACTTAGAGAGTAGGACCACTTAGGGAAACACTTCTTACCTTTACTCCTACATACTATGGTTATGAGGGTGATGATGGATGAACATTGTCACCCATGTTTGCCATTTTTATTTTCATGATCATTTCTTTAGGATATGCCATTACGTACAACGACATATCCTCTTTAATAAATGGGTGATGACAAATGAATCCCATTACCTGCAATGCCATTTTAAAATAGTTATATCTGACCAAAATAAGTTATCATGTTGTTTGAATGGTGGCTTAATATGTATTTGCCATAGATGTTGACGAACGAATGTCACCATTTAATTGGTCGGTCTTATCCTTATGAGGTATTGTGTCACCTTGCTAAAAGCGATTTTAACCCGAACTTGCTGTTAGGCTGTCTGGTTGTTGTCAATTGTCATGTTTGCTCCTAGGCATCGTACCACCTACTTTCGAGGTAATTTTTGTGATTTATTTTTGTTGCTTCTCTTTTTCTAACCAATATTCTCTAACCTTGTACTACCATATTGTTTCACATTTGTGTCACATGGATCATTTGTTACATCAAACATGTAGAGACAATTGACATAGGGCAATGGTGAACAAACACTGTAGTGCCCATAGGATCTTTACCCTATCAGCGTTCTATTTCCTTGATAAGTTCTGGGGCATAATTCATCCATTCTACCATGGCCCGTGCTATAGGGATGTAACATGTTGCATCTCATACATTCCATTTACCACTACTAATACTGTTTGCAATCCTAAAGGAAGATTTCCATGATAACATTTTCATGCTCATGACATCTTTTCATACCTTACATTAAAATCCTTATTGCACTCATTTGCATACATGCACGAATACTTCCCTGACCAATTCATGAACCAGAGGGTGTAGAGTGGTGGTTTACATGAGTACCGTAACTTTTCTAAAAAAAGCTTCATTGTTCCTTGAGAGGCATCGAAAGAAGATTGATATTGATAATCATGGGAGATGAATGCTCAGATAGAATTAAGAGATTGGAGCTCATGCATAAAGAAGATCAAGAGCACTTGCTTCATAAAAATGAGAAACTGTAAGCCCAGATAGCCATGTTGATGAAGATGGTATTGGCCTCCATAAAAAAAGGGCAAACTAGTGTAACTGACATCAGAAAAGGGTTAACAAATTTCATAGATCACCTAACTTGTGACACTAGAGTTACATCCATCTAAGAAGAAGCAATTCAAAAGCAGCAACCTTACATAATACCAATCTTAATGATGTAACAGATTATCCACATGAATCTAGCTGCAGCACCTACACATTCCAAATTTCATGGGGCAGGTACGAAATCTTCCCTGGCTCATTGTCATAGCTCGATCCAAATGACCTTATAAAGCAAAAGGAACCCAAAAGTGTCCAACCTTTACAGACTAAATAAGACCTCAACAAATACCAATAGCTAGAAAAAAAACCTAGTGCAATAGAAGAGAATGACAAATTTGGAATCATGAATGCCAAATCTCTGGGCTTGGTTTCCAACCTTATCATTCCAGCCAAGTTCAAGGTATCCAACTTCAAGAAATAAAAGGGGACCATAGATTCAACTACCCATATCGAATGTATTGTCGAGAGATGGTCGGTATAGAGCGAATGAGAAACTTTTAATTCACTGCTTTTAAGATAATCTGATCGGGGTAGTAGCTCAGTGGTACAATGAGCTAGACAAAACTAAAATCCAAACATGGGTTGATCTTGCTAGAGCCTTTTGGACCAGTACAAGCATGTTTCTGATTGGGTGCCTGATAGGTTATCTTTGAGAAACATGAAGAAAAAGCCTACTGAGACCTTCAAACCATATGCCCAAAGATGGAAGGAAGAGGTGGCACAAGTACATCCACCATTAAACAAGAAAGAGATGACCATATACTTTGCGGAGACATTACACGTCCCTTTTTATGACAAGCTTATAGGGAATGCCATAAGGAACTTTGCTGATCTAATATTGTCTAGGGAAATAATCGAGAATGTAATCAAAAATGGAAAACTCAAAAAAGAGGAGCTACTCCACACTGAGGGAAGGAAAGTACCTGTAGATAAAGGAGAAGAGGACCAAGCCTTAACTTTTGACAAGCAGTTGACAAAGGATTTTGCCTTTCACTATCCATATGCCACAAGCCAAATGGTTCACCCTTTCAGGGGTAGTCTTGCATCAAATTCATACTTAAGTTGTTATCCGTTGGCATTGTTTCTAGTACATAACTCAATACTTATGACCCTAAATGGACTAACCTATCAACCAAAAGGGTTAAGGAGTGCTCAGAAAAGATAGCATGGCAGTTGGGATAGCCATAAAACCAATCCTAATATCATACACCAAATTACTTCCCTGATTTTTCTAGGATCAATTAATTGCGCCAGCTTGCTCTGAACTTGTATAGCCACTCTATCTGAAAGGTCATGACACCATTGCTTACGGATATCATATAGGGTGCTTGAACCATTCCATAAAAGAATGTGGGGCTTTGAAGAGAAAAGTTCAATGGTTGATTGAATCAAGGCAGGTAGATTTTGATCACCTGTGAAACGGGATATATGAACCTAAGCCAATAGGGGCATTCTAATTTAGCAAGCTTCATGTGAAAAGCTTTTGTCTTCAAAACATCATTTTTCATGTTTTGAACTTTAAATCATTTATTTAATGAAAGCATGATATTAACAGTCTAAAAAATACTGGTGATTGCTTGCACTCTTCAACTTTTTTTCAAGTTTCCATGCATAAAACTGACTAAGCATAAGATGTAAAACCTCAGGGAATCAGTTTTAAACCATGCCACATGACCACACCAGAACCATCAAACAAAAAAAAACCTTAACTTAGGCTAGGAACGATAAGAACCAATCTTTCATAACTTATAAACCTTATAGGAGCCAAACAAATATGATATTCTCCTAAAATCCTATCAACGGTAATTTGATGCATATCGAGATTGTGTCAAAAATAAAAAAACATCCACCTTCTTCTTGACAAAATAAAACCCAAAGCTACTAAGCCATACTTGAAAGCTTTTCAAATCACAATTTAAGAGCAACACCACCAAACTAACCTACATCCCCACCATAACCTCTTGGTCCCTTATTTTGATACCTCCAAAAGTATTTCTCAAAACATTTCTTATATCCCCACCATAACCTCTTGGTCCCTCATTTTGATACCTCCAAAAGCCTTTCTTAAAATGTTTCTTGTATCCCCACCATAACCTCTTGGTCCCTCACTCTCTTCTTTTATTTTGTTACCTTTAAAAGCTTTTCTTGAAACGTTTTTTGCATCCCCATCGCAACCTTTGGTCCCTTGTTTTCTTATTTTATTTTAATACCTCCAAAAGCTTTTCTTGAAACATTTCTTATGTCCTTACCATGACCACTTAGTCTTTGATTCTCCCCTTTTAAACTATGTCCTAAAGACCTTTCTCAAGGCACTTTTGGGGGACCCTCCATGACACTGTCCCTAGTTTTACCCTATCATCTTGATATCATGGAACTCAAATCCTTTGTCAATGCAAACCCTCAAGGATTGAACACAGAATGTTCCTTGTAGCTTAAACCTTAGCATCATGTGATTTTCCATCAATGGCAAACCAAAACAAGGCATGCTGTTAAAAAAATAAAATAAAAAAATAAAAATTGAAAATTGAATGCAACATCATATAATTAAAAGGTTCAAAATGTCTTTAAAGGAACTTTCTCTGAGAAATGGTTCTTCAAGTTCACACAATCGAGTTTGAGATGAACAATGGCCATTTTTCATCATCCTTTCTCAAATTAGAAGAACTTCCCCTTTTACTACCCTTTTAGGCCTAATGAACTCATTCTTTTGAAACCCAGATCAAAATCACCTCCTACGTTAGGGGTTAAGGAAAACTTGTTTAAAGAGTATAGGGGATAGATATCCCACTCTATAATTTTGAAAATGCTCAACATCAAGGGGCAAATAGGAAATGTACGAAATTTCCCAAAGTCTAAAATTCCCTCCAATGATGAAAAATAAAATAAAAAGAAGAAAAAAATGAAAAAGCAAAGCAAAAAATAAAAAAAAGAAAATAAAGCAAAAACAAAATCAAGAACATGGAATAGAAGATCAAAAAACAAAGACATGGATACCCTCATGAAAAGAAATAATCCTTGATTCAATCACCTTTAAATGCCATATTTTGGGCCTTTATACCCTTTCCTTCAAAGCCATGAACCTCGACCTACATTACGGTCTTTAAAAAGTCCATTTTGATCAAAATGGCCATGTAAACTAATGAACCTATTCTTCGGGAAATTATTCTTTGGATAAATTTTGAGCCTTTTTAATAATCATGATAATGCAATCAAACAAAAAAAAAATCAAAAATGAAAATATTGGGGCTCTACGGTAAAAACCCAATTGGGCAGTCTAGAGCAAAATAGTGAATTTTCAATGCCACTTATAAGGTTACTGAGATCTTGACATGGAAACCATTATTCCAAAGAGATCTATGAACATCTCCAAAGTGTCATATTTAGCTTCGTAATCTAAACCCATCATGGCCAATCTTGGTGCCGATCAAAGTATCAACGGTGAGAGGCTTAAAAGAATCTCAAGTTTGTTTGGTTTTCAAGGAATTCATAAGGACTGGTCCATTCATAAGCCTAAGAAAATAAGGAATACATTTCATCTATCTTTAAACTTTCTTAAAAAAGCCCATTTGCTATTCAAAAGATCTTCTAATAATAGATCAACAGTGTTTAAGAGACTTGAATATCATGCTAATTAGTGAGTTTTCATCAAGTGAACAAAGCAAAAGGGAAAACAACTTTTCCAATCATGGGGCAAAACTAGCATTAGAATGCATTTTAACCAAAGAGAGGAACCATCAAGAAAGGTTAAGCTAGATTCAAAGAGAGCCAGCTGCAGTCTCAACCTCTACACCCTCAGTGAGCATACATGTCATCCTTCATGAAATATGCATCTTTCGCATAGGCATTTGAGAATCGATCATAAACATACACTTCACGTCAAGCTTAGTACCATTAATTGCTAGTCTTGGTGTTTGCACTCACAAGCATTAGTACTCATAGGAATACACGAACACTAATACTCTCATGCATTCTTACCCACCTATAATTGCACATATGCACATCCTCATTCAGAAGCATTTTACACTAAGGTGCATCCATATTTATAAACATTCTACTCACGTGCATCCTTATTCATGCATTAACACACATGTGCATTCTCCTTCATACTAAGCATTCTTACTCACATACCTTTTCTTTCACATGTTCTTCATTTGCCGACCTTCACACTCATGCTCACTTTGATTTACAAGCATTGGCACTCACGTGCATTTTCATTTACAAATAATTGCACTTATGTGTATCCTTGCTTATGCATTCAATTGTATCCTAACTCACACACCTTCACCTTCATGCGTTTTCTTAGTCACAGGTATTCAAATCCATGTATGTCCTTACTTATGAGCATTTACACTCATGTGCATCCTTGCTTATGTATTCAAGCATTCCATTCATATGCATTTTCGCTCACATTTAGTAGCTTTTAGGAGCACCCCTGTCATAGGCATTTGCATTCACATGCATTTGCATTCATGAACATTCACCCTATCACCTTGCATGTATGTTCATCACTCCATATGCATGGGTATCTTGATACAAAGCATTACTATTAACTTATATGCATAACATGACATTTATTCCTTGAAATGACATTCATGACATGCATCACATCTCCTCTCTTGAGGGTGTTAACCAAAAACTTCCAAAGCCTCTTTGAGGATATTGTCAATGTTTTTCAAAGCCTCACTCGAGGACATACATTTTCACCAAAAGCATCTAAAGTCTCTTTCGAGAATGTTTTCATCAACAACAATTTTGAAGCCCTTCTTAAGGATATTTCCAAAGTCTTCTAAGCCTCTCTTAAGGATATTTCATAAAAAATCTTCAAAGCCTCTCTTAAGGATATTTTACCATAGCTTTCAAAGCTTCTCTTAAGGATATTTTCAATGTTTTCCAAAGCCTCTCTTAGGGATATTTCATTAAGAAATTTTAGAACATTGCTTAAAAATGCTTTCACCAAAAGTCTTTAAAACCTCTCTCGAGGACATTTTCACTGACCAAAATTTTGAGGCCTCTCTTGAGGATATTTCGAAAGTTTTTGAAAGCTTCTCTAGAGGACATTTCATTAAAAACCTTCAAACCCTTTCTTAAAGATATTTTACCAGAGTTTTTGAAGCCTTTTTTGAGGATATTTTCAATGTGTCTTTTAAGGATGTTTCATTAAAAACTTTCAAAGCCTTTTTTAAGGATGTTTTCAACTTAACATTCAAAGCCTCTAGAAATCTAAAGTAAAATTGACAAACCCTAAGGTAAAAGGCCACTTCACCAAACTTGTGAAAGAGCAAATAGTCAAAAAAAGGCAAAACCAACCATTAGATTAGGCTTTTAAAGTTATTATCATTGCATCATTTAGATAGGCACTTGCATCCCTATGCATTATGCAACATTTAACATCCTACAGGTACCAACTCTCATACAAAGAAGTCAAATTTATAGCAAACCTAAAATACAATTTGTTTTTGAAAAACCTCGAAATGCCTCAAGTAAGTACCTTTGACCTTACGAGCTCATTGAAAATCATCCAAGAGTGGTATCCAAATTCATTTTCTTCTAGTCCTTAAAAAGTAGGGTGCCTTTTTACCTAGCATAAAGCCCACACATATTGGTGGCACCTATCTACCTTAGTCCATAAAGAGCTAGATGTCTTTTCCTACCTGCCACAAAGCCCATATAAGCTAGTGGCACCCATTTACCGTAGTCCATAAAGAGCTAGATGCCTTCTTACCTATCACAAAGCCTACACAAGTTGGTGGCACCCATTTACCCTAGTCCATGAAGAGCTGGACACATTTTCTTACCTACCATAAAGCCTATACAAACTGGTGGCACCTATTTACCTCAGTCAATAAAAAGCCAGATGTCTTTTTTTTACCTACCATAAAGCCCATACAAGTTGGTGGCACTTGTTTTCCTTAAACTATAAAGAGCTAGATGCCTTTTCCTACCACAAAGCCCACACAAACTAGTGGCACTTGTTTACCTTTGTCCACGAAGGATTGGATGCCTTTTCTTACCTACCGTAAAGCCCACACACACTGGTAGTACCCATTTACCTTAGTCCATGAAGGGCTGGATGCCTTTTCTTACCTACCATAAAGCCTACACAAGCTGATGGCACCTATTTACCTTAGACCATAAAGAGCTGGACACCTTTTCTTACCTACCATAAAGCCTACACAAGCTGGTGGCACTTGTTTACCTTAGTCAATGAAGAGTTGGATGCCTTTTCTTGCCTACCACAAAGCCCATAAACTGGTGGCACTTGTTTACCTTAGTTCATAAAGAGCTGGATGCCTTTTCTTACCTACCATAAAGCCCACAAATTGATGGCACCTATCTATCTTAGTCCATAAAAAGTTAAAAGCTTACCGAGTTAAAGCCCAGACGAGCTGATGGCACCTATCTACCTTAGTTTATAAAGAGTTAGACCATTATCGAGTCAAAGGCCATATGAGCTAATGGCACCACATTAACCTACGTCAAAGCCCACATAAGCTGGTGGAATTTGTCTGGGGTTAAGCCAAAAAAAGAAACCAAGTAGGAAGGCTAAACCATACAAAACTCATTAAAATTTTTTGTTATGCAGATATATTCGGCCTATCTCGATATAGTATTAAATAGCTCTTTATTTTTCTGCAGGCACATGGAACTATCATCATATTGAAACAAAATAATGTCTATTTGTCTTTGCCCTGTTCCTAATACTTAGCAATGGCCAAAGAAGGCAACTATGGACACCTTATTTTATCCAGGCCAACTTTTGGCATCCCAAAACTTAATTGAAAGATGATAAAATTAGAAAATGAGAAACAAAAACTGGGGGCTACTATTGGGTGCTGTGTCTTCAGGCACTATTAGGCAACACAGCACCAGGCAAAAATTTTTTTGGGAAGATCTAAAATGCTTATGGGTCATATTAAAGAAAAATATAAAATGAGACATCAAAGGCCAATTTTTATGCTATCATGAGAGTTATTTAGAAGACTATATGGATCAATTTCTCTCTGTTTATAACCAAGTTGAGGTAAGTCAGGAAGCCACATGTATAGTTGAATTATATTGGTGCATAAGTATTGATGCCAGGCCTTTACGTTGCCAAAAACTTAAATTTTCACATGTAATACAAAAGAGTTTGGTATCGGTACCTAAGGTGGGATATCGATACCTGGCATCTTTGTATTGATATAGACCTTGGTAGCAGCTAAAGTTATGATTTTTAGCAAAATGTATCGATACATAAGCCTGAGTATCGATACAAATCCATGAAGTATCGATATAAATCCATGGAGTATCGATATGGGCCTCTAAGTCTCGAGACTAGAGATAATTTTTTGCTCTTAGTATCGATATACACCTCATTGTATCAATACTCATGGGTAAAAATTGCTTTGTGTATC
>JBBYHL010000016.1:9627848-9644046 GCA_038381835.1 Adansonia madagascariensis | reverse complement strand
AGAGAAAGAGAAAGAGAAAGAGAAAGAGACAGAGATTGGAGGAATAACGATAGAGATAGAGGTAGAAATAGAGATAGGGATAGAGATAGAGATAGAGACGGAGATGGAGATGGGGACAGACATCGGAGTAGGCATAGGGATAGATATAAAGACGATGGTGATGATGATAGGAGGGATTATGGCATTCGGGGAAGAAATAGGGATCAAACCCGAGGTAATAGAGATGATGATGAGGATAACAGAGATTATAGGAATAGGGGCAGGAACAGGGACTGGGATAATGTCGAAGGTGATGAAGATGGGGAGAGGAGGAGTAATGGGAGGTATAGGGATAATGAGCCTGAACTGTATAAAGTATACAAGGGGAGAGTTTCGAGAGTGATGGATTCAGGTTGTTTTGTGCAGTTGAATGAGTTAAGGGGAAAGGAGGGTTTGGTTCATGTTTCACAGATGGCTAGTCGGAGGATTGCCAATGCTAAAGATGTTGTGAAACGGGATCAGGAGGTTTATGTAAAGGTAATTTCAGTTTCAGGTCAAAAATTGAGTTTGTCTATGAGAGATGTTGATCAGAATACTGGTAAGGATTTGCTTCCTTTGAAGAAAACTTCAGATGATGATGCTTTTAGGACTAATCCTTCAGGGGAGAAGGAGGGGCCTGTGATGAGAACTGGTCTTTCAGGGATTAGGATTGTGGAGGATGAGGATGCCGCCCCATCACGTAGGCCGTTGAAGAGAATGAGTTCACCAGAGAAATGGGAAGCCAAACAGTTGATAGCTTCTGGTGTTTTGAGAGTAGATGAGTATCCCATGTATGATGAGGACGGAGATGGAATGCTTTATCAAGAAGAGGGCGCTGAGGAAGAGCTTGAGATTGAGATGAATGAGGACGAACCTGCCTTTTTGCAAGGGCAGACTAGGTACTCTGTGGATATGTCACCAGTTAAGATATTTAAGAATCCAGAAGGGTCCTTGAGTCGTGCTGCTGCTCTCCAATCTGCACTTATTAAGGAACGGAGAGAAGTAAGGGAGCAGCAGCAGAGGACAATGCTTGATTCGATTCCAAAGGATCTTAATCGTCCTTGGGAAGACCCAATGCCTGAGACTGGTGAGAGGCATCTTGCGCAGGAGCTTAGAGGTGTTGGATTGTCAGCATATGATATGCCTGAATGGAAGAAGGATGCTTTTGGAAAAGCTTTGACTTTTGGGCAAAGGTCTAAACTTTCCATCCAAGAGCAGAGGCAGAGCCTGCCCATTTATAAACTGAAAAAGGAATTGATTCAGGCTGTTCATGATAATCAGGTTCTGGTGGTCATTGGTGAGACTGGTTCGGGTAAGACTACCCAGGTAACCCAGTACCTTGCTGAGGCTGGATACACTACGAGGGGTAAGATTGGATGTACTCAGCCTCGTAGGGTGGCTGCCATGTCTGTGGCAAAGAGGGTAGCTGAGGAATTTGGTTGTCGTTTAGGGGAGGAAGTTGGATATGCCATTCGTTTTGAAGATTGTACTGGGCCGGATACTGTCATAAAGTACATGACTGATGGTATGCTTCTTAGGGAGATTCTGATTGATGAGAACCTTTCTCAATATTCGGTAATTATGCTTGATGAAGCTCATGAGCGTACAATTCACACTGATGTCCTTTTTGGGTTGCTAAAGAAGCTTGTGAAACGTAGACCTGATCTTCGTCTGATTGTTACATCTGCTACACTGGATGCAGAGAAGTTTTCAGGGTATTTCTTCAACTGTAATATTTTCACAATTCCAGGGAGAACGTTTCCTGTGGAGATACTCTATACCAAACAGCCTGAAAGTGACTACCTTGATGCTGCTTTGATAACTGTCCTACAGATACACTTGACTGAACCTGAAGGTGACGTTCTCCTCTTCTTGACTGGTCAGGAGGAAATTGATTTTGCATGCCAGTCTCTTTATGAGAGGATGAAAGGACTAGGTAAAAATGTTCCTGAGTTGATTATTTTACCAGTTTATAGTGCCCTTCCTAGTGAAATGCAATCTAGGATTTTTGATCCTCCCCCTCCGGGGAAAAGGAAGGTGGTGGTGGCAACCAATATTGCTGAGGCTTCTTTAACTATAGATGGAATATTCTATGTGGTTGATCCTGGCTTTGCAAAACAAAATGTCTATAATCCGAAACAAGGGCTTGATTCCCTGGTCATAACACCAATTTCACAAGCATCAGCCAAACAACGAGCTGGGCGTGCTGGGCGTACTGGTCCCGGAAAATGCTACCGCTTGTACACTGAGAGTGCATATCGAAATGAGATGTCTCCTACCACAATTCCAGAAATCCAAAGGATTAATCTTGGCATGATAACATTAACAATGAAGGCTATGGGCATAAATGATCTCCTTTCTTTTGATTTTATGGATCCACCTGCACCCCAAGCTCTCATTTCTGCCATGGAGCAATTGTACAGTCTAGGAGCTTTAGATGAGGAGGGGCTTTTGACTAAATTGGGTAGGAAAATGGCAGAATTTCCACTTGATCCTCCACTTTCGAAGATGTTACTGGCAAGTGTGGACCTTGGGTGTAGTGATGAGATATTGACAATTATCGCAATGATCCAAACAGGTAACATCTTCTACAGGCCAAGGGAAAAACAAGCTCAAGCTGATCAGAAGAGAGCCAAGTTTTTCCAGCCTGAGGGAGACCATTTGACTCTACTTGCTGTCTACGAGGCCTGGAAAGCTAAAAACTTTTCGGGGCCTTGGTGTTTTGAAAATTTTGTTCAGTCTCGATCCTTGAGGAGGGCACAAGATGTCAGAAAACAGCTTCTCAGTATAATGGATAAGTATGTTCTTTTACCTTTTAGTTTTATAATATCTTGCTTTTGCAAATTCTCTCAATTTTTTTCTTTGGCTTTAAGCATTTATGTTTATGATTTTAACGGTCCTATCTAATAGGTAACTTTCTTGCATTGTTAATTGAGTATGTATTTGCACTTAACATATTTTGGTCATCACTAGTAGAACTTATCTTTACTAATGTTTCAGATATTATCACTGCAATGATTAGGAGCAGCTCTAGTTGCTTGACAAGTTGAAAATTACTAAATGTTGTTTGAGCTTAATTTGCTAGCAAATTTCTTACCAACCCGCTTCCAAGTTTCGTACTTTTAGGTGCTGTTCTTGGGATTTTGAGTTTGTTTAGCAGAATGCAAGGCTAATTCCAGATGTCTCTGATTCTCAAAACTTGCTTTAATGGTTTTGTATTATCCAACTGTATCTTGGTAATGATCTTGACATGTTCTACAATAGCATCAACCAGCCAGATTTTGTCACTCTATATTCATTGATCTGTTTGAATCTGTTGTTTTGACTTGTATAAGTACCTTTTAAATTGTTTAAAAAGTTTTCAGTTATCCTACAAGGTTCTGATTCGAAAGCCGATGAACTTTCAGGTACAAATTGGATGTAGTAAGCGCAGGAAAGAACTTCACAAAGATCAGGAAAGCTATAACAGCAGGGTTTTTTTTCCATGCTGCTAGGAAAGACCCACAAGAAGGATATAGAACTCTGGTGGAAAACCAGCCTGTTTATATTCACCCAAGCAGTGCCCTTTTCCAGAGACAACCAGACTGGGTGATTTACCATGAGCTGGTAATGACTACGAAGGAGTACATGCGAGAGGTAACAGTGATAGATCCCAAATGGCTGGTGGAACTGGCTCCTAGATTCTTCAAGGTGGCAGATCCCACAAAAATGAGCAAGCGCAAGCGTCAAGAACGTATTGAGCCTCTTTATGATAGATATCATGAGCCTAATTCTTGGCGTCTAAGTAAACGTAGAGCTTGATATGATGTCATGTATGTTTGGGTCGTTAGTCTCGCTCTCTGGGTTCTGTTGCTTTTGTTGGCATGCATCGCCTTGTAATTCTATTTATTTTTTTTCCATGTATAAACAAGTTTTGTTGATTTTTGTGTTCCCTATATGAGCGTTAACTAATTATCGTGATTAATCGTGTTTAAGGTCAAAAGTCACAAATAGATTTGTTTGCTCATCCAGTCCAGACCACCCTGTCTTAAAAATGGCTAACCAGTGTCCTCTCATTATCCAATCCAAATAATTATTAAAAAATAAAAATATTTTTAATTTAAATTTAATTATAAGTTACATAATTATTAATATAAAAATAATTTTTTATTAATTTAAAAATTGTAATTTAAATTTTTAAATTAGTTTTAAATCAAACTAGCTTGATCTATGAAATTTTTTTTTAAGAATCATTTGTTTAATACCTTAAG
Source organism: Adansonia madagascariensis (assembly GCA_038381835.1). NCBI lineage: Eukaryota > Viridiplantae > Streptophyta > Magnoliopsida > Malvales > Malvaceae > Adansonia > Adansonia madagascariensis. Next base: position 9,639,778 of record JBBYHL010000016.1, on the reverse strand, counting down.
AATTTAAAATAGCACAAGAAACTGAGACTACAAAATCATTTAATGTTGTAGTGACAAGTTTAAAGCAAATACATCAGGAAGATTCCTTCCATTTTTCTGATACAAAATTTCAATATAGATTTCTTGGTAGTATTGATCAAACTGAACCCAGGTCTGCTTCATTGCCGCCTGTTCCACCGCCATTAAAACATGTCACAAGTCTTTAAGCTCTCTCTTTGGTGGCAAAACACATCCAGCATTTTTAATTTAACCCGCCTCATTAGTATAGAAGACTCCTGATGATGCGCCCACCCCCCCTCCCCCAAAATCAATCGTAATCCATACATACTATACAAAATTTTAATTCGCAATTGCAAGATGGCCCCTATCACTTCTTTTGTGGTTCATCAATGTCCATATATACACCCGTCGCCCTGCCAAATTTCATTTAACGTCATATTCAACAATCTGGAAATATGTTATGTTTGATAGTATGTTGCTTTGGCCTTTTATTTTTCTTTAAGTATCCATGTTCTAAACCCGTATACGACACATATTCAGATATGAGTATAAGAATATGATCTTTCAAAAAACGTGAAAAAAAATTTGAACATACCGGTATCAGACATATATCTGTATCTGATACTGCCACACAAGTCCGAATAACATAGGTTTGATAAACTATGTTTTTGTATCTAAAAGGGAAATAACCACGTCCGAAAATTTAGCCAGGGAAAGAGAAGTGCATATATGATGATTCAGTGATGCATTTTGGTAACATAAGTTAACTGCCTCATTTTTACTGATTATGCATATTGTGTTGGAGATGCCGGCTTCCAGATCGACCTTGAGTATGCTGATGGCAGAACATCACTTCCAAATTAGTTGAACCAGAAACACACCGGTCCAACAATAAACTACGTGTGAATTCCTATTCAACCATCATTTTACTTGTTTCAACAGGCCCCGCTAATGGTTAAGCCCCTCCTAGTGCATTGTCTAACCTACTTTTAACCCTTTTCTGTTTATAATCAAGATAACTTATCTGACTTTTCCGAACCCCTCCAACAATAAACTATCCGTTATTTTCCATGCAAGCTCTAAATCAGCTCTAAATCTTGATAATTGCTTCATCAGATGCCTCGGTAACATTATGAGTGCTCAACCTACTGTTAACCCTTTTCGGTTTCTAATCAAGTTAGGTTTATTTATCACACACAAAAACCTTAAAACGAAAACTATGAGGGAAAAACAAAAGAAGAGAAAAAAGTACAAAGAAATGTCATGTACCTGTCATAAGACAAGAATGCATCACCTATAGTTCCTACAACCTTGTTTCGTACCTTCCGTACACAAACCTAGAAAAGCATATTTCATTAATAAAAAACTAGAAGATTGCTTACTAAGACACAGCCTTGTGATAATACTCACTTGTACTTGATCAACAGGGCCAGCCTCGGGATCCCGATTCCGATGAATAACAATCCCATTGTCACATTTGTTTATAAAGTGAGCACTTCCACTGATGTCATAGAGATTAGGAGGAGACCCAATCCAATGGTGCAACTAATAGACAAATATTAAACAAGTAAAAGGAGAAAAATTAAACTCAAAAAAGGAGATACCAAGCAACAAAAGATAAATTTGCTGAGACCAACCTGTCTCGGATGTGCAACAAACCATACATGACAAGAATGATGCAGAGCAAATCGTTTGATCTTCGTAAGCATCTGGCTAACGTACTCTGTTTCAGTCCTGTTATGGAGAAATGATTTTAATAAATGGGGCACTTAGGCAGCCAGCAAATAAAGGTGTCCCTGAACTTACCAACTAACATGCTGGTTTGCATAAAAAATATCAAAACATATATGTATTTCATAGAAAATCCAAAATTTGAGGCACCAGATATGTGCCAAGCTATACCATTGAGGAAAAGGGGATGGAGGGTGCCAATATAATGGGGAAATAAATGAGGGGCGTGCATGATGTAAAAAGGACTCACTGACTAACTGGGCGCTGATGATCAAGTTCATTGTAAGGATCAATTACAAGTCCCCGAACGCCATGCCTGAGTACAGCTGCTTTTGCAAGATCAAGAACCCAGCTTATACTCGGAAGAGAATCATTCTCGCACCTGTTCCATAACCCATGTGATAAGTCCAGAAGGCAGTATTAAGAGTACCAGTGAAACAATCAGTGCAAACAAGGCCTCGATTTTAGAAACATCCAAATCTATACGGCGCTGTAAATTCAAACCCCTCCCCCTCTAAACAAAAGCTAAAAAATAAAAATATTAATAAGCATCTAAACAACAACTTGGGGAAAAAATGAAAAACTAAAAGTCTCAATTAGCTTAAGTACCTACTAATGTCAATGAAAATTTGTCAAAAACTTGCTCAGAGAACAACCATGTAATTTAAAGTGTTCAACCTACCTTATGAGATAAAATGTTTCGCTCAACCATTTCTTCCCTTCCTCTAATTCCTCTACACTCATTCTTTCAATAGTGCTTCCATAGCTGTTCTCAGCAAAAGTAGAAAATAAATGAACCGGTGATTATAAAATTACAACAAAGTATATCAAATAAACTACATTAGCAAACATATAAAAATAAGTTTTGGATATTCATGAGTTTGGCAAATCATTTCCTGGAGGATGATATGTTAGTCGAAGGATTAACTTAAAGAGAGTTTAATATTACATTTTACACATTTCATTGAATTTTACTTATTTTCCATGTATTAGGTTTTCCGGTTTGGTGTTTCATGTTTGATTTAAGATTTTGAGTTTAGCTATAACTGCCAACATTACTCTAATTTCGATTAGGCTTGGATTTAAGAATTATAAAGGTACTGATTTTTCTAATATTTATGATTTGAGTAGTTGAATTTTAAAGAATTTTGATTGAGAATTCACATTATTTCTTGAGGGAATTAGATTTTCAATACTAGTTCTACATCACCCCTGTCGGCTGTCACTAAAACTAAATAAGCAATCATCATAGTCTAATTTTGATAAGTACAATAAGTTAAAATATTACAGCTATAACATTATCTGAAAACAAGTACATCTTTATAGATCACATCATTCCAAAAACACACCGAGTTAAATGATTAGTTCAAATTCTTCTATATTTTCTTACATGTCATGCAGATTATAAGCATCTCTTACAACCTACGAGCTCTTACAAATTGTGTTTGGAATTAATTTCCGGGTATAAAAAAATTTACAGGATCTTACAATGCTAGGAGAGCAATAATAAAAACACGTACCAACTGAACTTACCTTGCATCAAAGAATGGTTTCTTTACGTGTTTCTCTAAAAGTTTCCTTGCATGATCCCGAACCTTAGATCACCAAAAAGGGGAACAGTAAGATTAACGCAAGTTAAAAGGGCTTGGCATACAATATTGTCATAGTGAATATCTATTATGTTTGGATAGAAGGAAATGCACTCACATAAGAAGAATTCATATTTTGTTTAACGTCATTCCTGAGAAAAATAAGTGATCTAGTTCTAGAAATTCTTGTGTGTCTTTGATTGAGTAGGTTGCTGGATTTTTCCAGTATCTCAGGGAGACTGATTCTAGAATAATCAAGACACTTTGCAAAAGAAAGAGCTGATAAAGATGTGAATCTCGTAAAAATTTTTAATTAAAAGAAATATAGTTCTTCAAAGTAGAGCAACAATGGTAAATCGAAAAGCAAGAAGGCATAGAAAACATCTTTAGCGATGCATGCTTGTCTACTTATCCAACAAAACAACACAAGTATATCAAGGATTTCAAAACCTAAATGATTCTCTTCCTTAATTTCTAAGTCCTATATCCTCGCCGGTTAAGGGATGCAATTCCTTTGTAACAGTTACACATATATGCTGGTAAATCAAGAACAGTGAGATCATAATTGTCAATGGATATAGGTAAAATTGGTGGCTGACCTTGTTCTCCATGGAGCAAAGAGCAAATTTCCAACCAACATTTTCATTAAGATTACATAAGAGAGCATCAATCCATTCACTCTTCCCAGAGTTCGGAACACCTGTTACTATTGTCAGCTCTCCTGGCACAACCTGATTGATAGAGAAAGGAAGAAAAAAAAGATCCTGAGAAGGATGGCATATCATCTCTACCACTAGTCACTCAGCAATATAGAAAGACAAACATCAAGCTTACATTATATAGATCGTCCAGCACCCTCCAACCAGTTGAGACACCAAATTCATATCCAAGAGTCCTGTGATAATATTTATCAATTTCATCAAAGAAATCTCTAAAGTTGAATAATCCACGTATGGGATATAATTCGGCATTCTCAACAACATCCTTTAGAACGCTGGGTCCCAAATACATAAGCACCTGTAATCACAATTAAAAGTTGGTTGGTGAGAATATTTGATCTGAGAATAAAAATAGAACAGCACCTTGGTAGCAGGCTAGCAGCCTCAAAAGTGTTTAGGAGGCATGCTAGCGTGCTAAAGCTGGTTTGAACATTCAAACTCAATATGGCACCTGCCAATTATAGCAAGCTTTGGGAGCTAGAATAAGCAATTGGTTGCTTTCAAGTCCAGATTTATGTGTTATTTGAGTTAAAATTTTTGGTTCATATTTTATTTTTCAGCTTCTTGATTTTGCAGGTCAAGATCAAGAGTATGTTTCTAATTTCTGGTTTGCAAGAAATTTCTATTTTCTAACTTTAAGACTAACTATTTATTGAAGTCCTAATAAGAATAGGAGTTTATTCTTTGACGATTAAGGATGCCAGAGGTCTCTTGCCACTGAGACATAGTATAACACAGGAGAATATCCAGCACTATTGCTTTGTGATTTATGATCCAATCAAATCTTAGATGTAACTTCAAAGAACCCTAGGTGTGAAGCTAAGGGATTGTTCTCTTATCCATTCTTTATTCAATTTTTCCCGTGTTCTTGAAGAATTTAGATCATAAAATTGCCATAACCCTACCTTCTAGCTGTTCTATATCAGGGTACAATTGGCAGATGGTACAAGATGCAAATGAACAGTTTGCGGTAATCTCTTCACATCAATCAATTGAAGTTTATAAAATAAGAAGACCCTTAAAATAGAAATGCCAAAAGGGAAGGGAGAATAAGGGGAATAGATTATTGTATGCCACATGCACAACTTCCGATATCAACTAATCTTCGGTTTATTTTGAAGCCAACTTTAAACCAAAAGGAATAAAATATCCTAAAATTAGTCAAGAATCAAGATTCACATCATTACGGGCATAGTTACAAAGAGATAGATATATGACCTCATTTGCATCTTTAAAACGATCCACATCATTTTTCTTCGGCCATGTAACTCTCCAGCATCTGCTATCCACAAAAAAGCAAACAGTTACTTTTGAACACAATTAAATGATTGCTTTTCATTATAAATGCAAAGATAACAATAACAATGAGGAAAAAGGAAAATAAAACAATAAAAGTTTTGAAATAGCTTTGGGATTGAGCACACAAGAGATAACATCAATTCAGAAAAGTCATATAAACCTTTCTCTTCCAAGGCGACGTGCAAGCTCTTCAGCTAAAGCTTGACCAGGTGGATCCCCGTCAGTGGCAAGTATAATACGCGATGCCTATCAATATACATATTATTAAAAACTAGAGCCCTGTTCATTTCAACAAGACTTTTTTTTTTTTTTTTTTACAGAAAGCCCAAGAAATAAATCCCAGCAAACCTCGTTTAGGTACTCTTTGCAGTTCCACAGATACTGATACTTCGTGTCCTAGCTTTACAAAACACATGAATGAAAGATTAGAACCGCATTTATACATACAATGAAAAGAAATAATGTTCTACTTTGTTTTCCAAAATGAGTGCAACCATGTTCCTGTTCCATTCTTCCCTACTTATATAAAGCTACTTCCATTTAGGGTAAGAGGGGAAATGAGGGAAGAAAAACCAAGAACAAGTCATGCATAACTTTTATTAGTTAAAAATATAAACTAAAGAAATCTGTTCAAACAGTAATTTGCATCATGAAAAACATATAGTGCTTTATACCAAACTATTATGCCACCCAAAATTTCTCACAGGAAAATTGCTCATCTGATATAGAGTATGAGAAGAGCTAGAGACAAAAGGATCTCTGTTGGAGTGAATCCTTCCTGTTTCATAGTTGAAACATTGAAGTTGAATAGCTACACAGTATTCTGGCTGACCACACCATTTAACGCTGTAATGCTACGTAAAAATGCTAAACAACGTGTAGTATTAAATCTTAATTTGACAAACCTGCTCTTCAGGTGGAACCTCCTTTGGAGAGACTGAAGGTGGTGCACCATCAGGGACACTGACACAGTTGCGGAAGCCAGCTTCCTCCATTGCAAGCTTGTCCATTTCACCTTCAACCTATAATAAAAAATTGAAACAATAAGCATTAACTAAACGTAGAACTAAATTGAAATCTTTTGCAGAGAGAGTAACTAAGAAATACAATGATGATATCGCTTGCACCCTCTATGTCATCCAGCCCATAAAATATCTTTTCAGTATCCTTTTCCTGCAATGGAAGAAGAGTACAAGTAAGATATGAATCAACTAGGATGTGTAAATCACTACAGGAAAAATAAATTTAAATTTCGAGTCACCACACTATATTAACAAATAACAAGGGAAAACATTTTAGAATAACCTGCCAAAACCTCTTGGTTATATCCCGATACTTGCAATTTACAAGGTTTCCTTTACGCCAATAAGTGAATGCAATAGCAATCTGTCGATGAAATTTAAGGATTAATTAAATAACACAAAATAGCAATAGTGGCACATTTATCACATTAAGAATCTAAAACTGCAGCATTAACCTCAAAATCTTAAAACCTTGATGATTTTAATATCACAAAATCAGTTCTTTTATAGAAAAAAATAAAAACACCCTTCCAAAAATGCCTCTGGCAATAAAAACAAAATTTAAACAAAAAACGGTAAGATGGACCAGCCAACATGCTAAATACTTTAGTACCCAGGTCTGATGCTGCAACAGAAGGAACTTTCTTTTGTAACGTCACTATTAAAAAATTTAGGATTTACTTTGTAGTTTAGACTATTTTCATACGGCGGGAAGAATCATAACTTCATAAAATTATGCACCCTAAGGTAAGGTTTTTTTGCATTTAGATTATGCTAGAAGCTTCTAGTTTTTCGGAGTCCAAGTCAGGTATTTACTTATTTACTCATTAGTCTCCAAAAAGAATCCTAGTTCTAGGATGTATAAGAATCTAGCAATCATTATAAATACCTATGTACTCCTAACATATCAACTTTGAGAGATATGAATTATAAATCATTAGGTTTACTAAAATGGATGGTCCACAATATCGTCTGCAACTCTCTTTCTTTTGCTATAGCATTCTTGAGTAATTGTTCACAGCACAGGAAACTCTTCTTTTAGACTAGTTTCTTCCCTACTCAGCAGAGCATATTCACTTATGAATACCCACCAATCAAACCCGTCAAGTCAGAAATTAACACCTGATCTTCTTGCTGCCATCAAAGTTTCCAGCAACCTTTCCTCTTCAATTCCAGCACATTTTTAATATTAAATCTCAATCAAATCAAATCAAATCAAATTCAACCATTGGCCTTAAATAAACCCTGATATCCATCATTTGCTATTCCTAGCTGACCATAAACCCTAAGTAGGACAACATTCCCAAATCCCTCCTCCATTGGTTGGTATCATATCTTTTTCTTCTCCTAGACATCCCTCTTTTACAACAAAGAGTATTCACCAATATCTAAATCTTTAACAAAATATCCAAGGCTTATTTTCAAGATCATGAAGCTTGCAAGAAGGATGCCAAATAGCCAAAAGGTGAAGTACCCCTCCCAGTAGTACATTTCTTACTCCAATCAACTAGTTTAAATCCAAGCGTTTTTCATAGAAGTGAAGTGAACTTCAAATTAACCGGAAGAATGGACTTTGTGCCAAAAAAAAAAAAAGAAAAGCACATGCAGGACGATCATAGGGTAAGAAACATGAGTGGAGAACAACCATCTTCCGCACTGAATTTATCCAAAATACTCACTGACAGCCAAAAATTAAGACTTAATCAATGCCATCAGCATCTTAAGCTCATAATTAATAAAAAAAAGATTGATAATTACCTCATTACCACTCTTTCTTTGCATAATAGCATTTCTCTTTAGCGTTTCTGCAGATATCATTCTCTCTGCAAAATAAGCAATGAGCTGAAACAAGAGCAAATGAAAAATATTAATTAAGGCTCATGTGACATATATATCATTAATCGTACATTGATAATTGAGCCAAAGAATCATAACCCACTATATGGAAACTTAAGCCAGAAGGAAGAATGCTGACACATACACTAGGAAGATTATCACATTTTTATTTGAAAAAAGAATTACCCATATTTTCCTATACATTTTTTTTCAAAAGACAAATTAAAAGAAAAAAATTTTCATTCACATACAGGTGTCTCGAATTCTAATATATTTTTAAATATTAATTTTTCTTTATACACACACCAATGCAACAGATGTCACCCAACACATGTCAACATTTAGCGTTTTATCATCAAATTCACAATAGACCCCAGTGGTAACTAAAACAAAAAGTTATCTTATCAAGGTGCAGCCCCTCCCAATCCCCCACCCCCCCAAAAAAAAAAAAAAAACAAAAACAAAAAAATCAATAATGAAAAATGAAAAACAGAACTTGAGCTGAACGGATTGACCAGAAACCGAAGTTCTCCAAAAAAAGTCCTAAGTAAGATAGGAGATAACAGCATGCATAAATTTACTATCTTAATGTTGCTTTTTATTACATCCCATACTGTTCCACTTGAAAGTTTTTGTTTCTATTTTTTGAATATCACTTCCTATAAAAAAGCTAAAACCTATATTGGTTTCTCTTTCAGCACTTGCATTTGTAAACACATTCTTAATTTACATTTAAGATGGCTATCTTTTAAGTTCAACACATGTTTCAAATGCATTAACTATCCCTGTTGATGTGCCTCAATGTGTGCATATGATTCTAGAGAGTACGTTACATATATATATGCCACAGAAATAATTTGATACATTTGCATGAGAAGCTTAGTTTGGAAGCTCAAGTTGGTTTTATTAGTTGCTTTTGAGTCTAAATTTATGTTTATATACAAATCTGTTGAAACAGGAAAAAGAGAATCATGTTTGACCTCTGAGCTAAAGGAGAATCATGATTAACCTATGGGGAAAAAAAAGTGGCCCTTTTTCTTTTTCCCCTGTAGGTGCCTTTTTTTTGTTAGCAAAGTTCAACTTGGACTCATCAAGACCATCTTGATTTTTTAAGCATGCTTTTCAAAGTTTTCAGAATTCCAAGTAACATAGACTGGAGCGGAAAATATTTACATATAAAAATTAGAAGTCTCAAGTTCTAGGGAAAACAAAATTTTCCGAATTCAAAAATTTATTTCAAAACCATAAGATCCTGCTAAAGCCAAGGAGGTATGAGATGGAAAGTCCGAGAAAAAAGGGACAATGACAACGAAAATGATGTAAAATCATAAGACAGCAAGCTTTTTCAGGACAAAAGTGGCCAAAGTCAGGTTATAAAGCAAGAGACATTGGACCATAAAAGACATATGCCACCCTCTCTGCACAAATCATGAACTTCTAAAGATTTGAGTCTAGGAAAACAATTCAGACAACAAAAGTACTCAGCACAGTTTTCCTCATCCTATAGAGACTGTATGACTTCCGCCTTCAATAGGAAGGATGAGTTTGACTACACAATTTAGTTCTTTCAAGCAGAAACCAATCCAGTTAACAACAAGAAAAAGTTCAGAAATATACTCCATCGCAGACACTGTAATGGAAACGTTCATCCGCCACAAGGATTTCATAATGCAACAAGCTCCTCTTAGATAGACAAAATCCTTTCTCTTTTCTTCATAAAAAGCTCAAACGCCATTTACGGATAAAAATGAAAAATAAATTAAGAGTTATTTTAGGAACATTTAACTATTGGGATTCTTTGATTGATAAAGGTGTTACAGGAATAAACTCAGGAGCAGAAAACCATCTATGTATTGTATCCTGCATTGACGAATAAACAGGCATACATGTTGAATGGAAAACCACAAACCTACAAGCCTACATCTTACATTTCAAAGCTGCATAGAAGATAAAGCACATAAGTTCTATGACATTTAAAATTATATACTTCAACGAACAAAATGTAGGGGAAAGGAGAAACGTAACAACCTGATTACAGAGTGGTTCTAATTGCAGACTTTCCACTGTGATTTGCCTTTTTACCTTAACTTTGTTAGCTGGACTGAAACTTTCAAATGATGACTTGGCACCTGCAAGGGCCTAAAACCAAAAGGCAACCATGAGACATTTGTATCTAAAAATTTCGATATAGACATATAAAAATTACTAAATCAAACTCAAAGAAGAAACAGATTACTTTCGTGTAGCCTTTCCACCCACATTTCGCTCGAAAACACAGCCACGAAGCTGAAAACCTATAAATTCAGATGGATCAACAACTATGGTTGGTGATCCTCAAGAATTAAAAAGAAATAGTACATCAGGAAAGATAAGATGAAGCATACCCATCTTGGCTGATGAAAAGAGATAAGCTAATTTCCTCTGAGTCGCCACCATTGCACTATTATACAAGAATATCAACTTAGAGAAAGAGTGCCAAAAAGAAAGCATGAGACAAACTTAGCAATCTGAATGGTTATCAAGCAGGACCATATTTTGATTAGGCAAATTACTAAGTTAGACGAGCTGTACGATGCAAATTTTCTAGGAGACAGGGCATAAAGTGTAGCCTATCTCTCAAGCAATTCTACTTTCTTCAACAACCATTCATAATAACAAACCAAGGCCCAAAAAGGAAAAAAAAAAAAAAACACAAAAAGAAGCTAAAATTCCACGGGTGTGCACAATGAAAAACTAAATAAATAAAACATATCACTGGGCAATACATTTGAGCCTAATGAGAAGAAAAGAAAGTTTGAATTTGAAGGGTTCCAAGGGTTGTGGAAAAGAATATCTTTTCTATAGTTTTTAATGTCTACAGTAAATTTTTATTTTGCATTAATTGACAACAACTTCATCTGCATAATAGAATCAGTCGGAATGAGCAGTGCCACGAGAAGTCCAAGGATTCCATAGTCTGCTATCTCTGGCCTATATTATGGATTACAATTACCAAGAAATGACATTTTCTAATAGCAAATTGCTAAAATTAGAATGACAATATTTAATCAAACTTATGCGAAAATGCAATAAAGCTAAGAATATTGATGAAAGGAAATATATGTCAAAAAATACCGAGGGGCACATTAAGCGGTTTTCATGCCCCGGTACACATGCACTTATATCGATGCCAAGCTGCTTTAATTTATGCTTCAAAATCTCCAAGCTACGCGTATCTGAGGGCCGATCTTCCAAGTCTTCAGAATAAACATAGAGATAAACAAAAAGGAATTGCGGTAAGCCTTCCAATATGTACATATGGATGCACCTATGCACGTGTCAGCACAGATAAAGACATAAATGCTACTTTGTTATTGGTTTTTCAATACAAATTGAACGAGAAAAATAACTAACAACGTAGCAACAACACCACCCACAACCTTTTCCATTTTTTTCAGTTAATCCTGGACACTGGGTTTGGTAGGAGTAAAGGAGGAAGAACATAAAGGTGAGTGAAATTTTTGCCCTATGTTTGTAAGAAAGTAATAAAAGAGAAAGAAGCCGAGAGAAGCAGCATGTTTCTGGTAGTTTGAAATTCGATCCTCTCATAGTGAAAAAAACAAAAGAAAAGTAGGCATTCAACTAAAAGTAACCAGTTTAGTCACAACTTCAACTCTTTAATTTCCTACCATTTTTCACCTATTGTAGAAAACATCCTCACTCAATAATGTCGATAAACATGAAGATGAAGGATT
>JBBYHL010000016.1:9607675-9617737 GCA_038381835.1 Adansonia madagascariensis | reverse complement strand
TCAATATTCTAATATAAAGCACATATTATTAAGATTGCACAATTAAAAGATCTCACTCAAAATTACAAACAATAATAAATAAAAAAATGCTTTGGCAGTTAAAGCGGAAGGACATTAAGAATACATAGAAGAAATCAAAGAACAATCACATTTAAAAGAAATCAATCATAACGTATAAAATCTAACATGGTTTATTTATAGTGAGTGGCGAAAGATATTTGATTGTTATTTTTTTTAAAAAAAAAAATCCATATATAATATAATTTTGTAATTAAAGACACAATATCTATTGACAACCAATATTTTACATAAATTGACAAGTGACAGTAAATCAAATTTGCCAAATGCGTATAATCAACATAATACTTTTCATATAAGAACAAAGACAGCTAAATATGTTTTAGCTTTAACCATAATTAAAGGGTTTAGATTAATTAGAAATGTTTAGATATAAACTTTTACAAAATAAATTTATTTAAACTAATTATTAATGGACATATAGTGCCTAATATATGAATTTAATTAAGTGATTTAAGGTAAATGATAATAAAATAAATGTAATTAATTTAATTTTAAAAAAAATTCAAATAAAATAAATTATAAAAGTTTTGGTTTTTATATACTTATATAAGATATAAAATTGTAAATTACTGGCCCTTATATATATGTAATGTGGTAAAGAATAGAAACAATAATACAATGCTTTCGTTCTTCTGGATTCAAGTCTTTCCATGGATCCAAGACATTGATATGAGAAGGTATTACTGTTTTGTCATATATTTTGATTCTTTTCTTTTCTTTGACTTCTTAATTTATGAAATCGTTGCACTTTTAAAAACTCAGACTGCAATTTCAATGGCAATGGGTGTTATGTTCTGTTAAAAGAACGAAGTATTAGCTAATACCAATGAAGGTTAACATGACAGAGTAAATCTCAGTAATTATCAAAAGAAAGAAAAATAAAAAAAAGAGAGTAAATCTGAGTGAATCTGCACAGTGCAATGTAAAAAGAAAAAAACACGTGGCATCTACCTACACATGGAATGAAAACAACCTGCGCTGCTTCCAGTTTAGTTAAGGAAATTATTAACAGTAGAATTAGATAATAATGGCAACTATATATTCTATATACATAAATCGAACCAATAATATTCACTCATCCTTATTTTCCTGGATTCACTTACTAAATCGATCTTTAATTAATTATGGACACTGCAAATTCTCTCATTTAAAATCCTAAATTAATGGTGATTAATAATATCTTTCTTTTTTTTCTTTTTTTAGCTTTTGTCCTAAGAAACAATATAAAATTGTAAATTACTGGTCTTTATATATTTATATATAATATTATTGATGCTTGGTGGTAGAGAACATAAACAAATAACACAATGCCTTCTTTCTTCTGGATTGAAGTCTTTTCAAGAATCCAAGACATTGATATGCAAAGGTATTACTGCTTTATCACCCTTTTTTTTCTTTATTTTGATTGCTTTCTCTTTTTCGACATTGTATAGTGTTGCTTTTCGGGACGGTTGTGTGTTTAGTTTTGTTCTTTTTTCTTATACGGACAATTGAAATTACGAGTTTTAGTTGTCTGTTTTGTTTAGTTTTCTTTGGGACGAATTGGTTTGAGAAATTTACTTTATTAATTCATATTTTCTTTTTATACTCATGCAAAGCCGCTTCCGGTTCCCCTAAAACATAAGTATCATTGGAGTATTTTTCTTCATGATTTAGTTTAGGTCTATATAAATTGCAATGAAATCTAATTTTTTCTTCTTTTTGGTTTATGTGATATCTGTATGTTTGATTTATTTACAACTTATGTTAATATACATATAATAATGTCAAATTATAAATTAATAAACATAAATAAATAAATTTTAGCCTTTTCTATTATATATTTTATTTTCTAATAATTAGAAATCGGTAGGAATGTGAGGTGAGTGGGGAGGATCTTTGTAATTCGTATATATATATATATATATGTATAATACAATTTCCATGCTGCAGAAATAATAATAATAAAAGAAAAAAACAAAGCAGAAACAAAGAATTTTGTAATGTTTATTTGGGCAAAATCACATAACATTCAGAGTGATGTGTTCTCAGCAAAGGGCAAAGCAAACGCACCGCTTGCCCTATCTACAACTGCAAGTAGTAGCAGTAGCATACAATTCCAATCGGTCACCACCTCCCCCCCCCCCCCGCCCCAAAGCCTGCCCAATCCTTTTGTCCGACAAATGCGGCTGCTTGCCGCCTCTTTTCTCTACTTTCCCATCACTGTCTTTGCACAAAACAAAACAAAACAAAACCATAAACCAAACCCTTTTTACCCTCATAACCTTTTTTTCTTTTTTTTTTTTACTCTACTTCCACCGAGGACTAGACCAAAAAAAAATATTATATTATGTTTAATTATAGAATAAAGCTTGAGATATTAAAAAAACTCCTTTACTACTTCCCTTATTTTTAAATAAATTAATATATTTTTTATCAAAATAAAATTACTGTTTTTATTTGTATTATAATATATAAATCTATTTTAAATATTAATTTATATTAACTATTTATTTATATAAATTAAACGTTAACATTTCATTTGAATATAAATTAAAATAAAAAAATTATTTAATGAAATTAATAATAAAAAATATACAAATTTATACTAAAAGAAAATGATAAAAGTTAACAACTTTTTTTATTATTATTTTAACCGCAAATAAAAAAACAAAGGCTTGCATAAATTTGACGCATATAGTATTAGACCATAAATTCCCCACCTCATGACTTTCTTACTTTATTATTCAATTTCTTACGGTTTTATTAATTATTGGGTTCATTTTGCAGTTTAAAATTGATTCTTCTTAGCTTGCCCTTTTTGAGAAGAGTATGAAAAGTCAGCGACTCTCTCTCTCTCTCTCTCTTTCAGAAAAAAGAAAAACCATTGTTTTTATTGTTGCTATTGAACATCGATCGGTTTTGTTTTCAAAACTTCGGACTTGACAAAAACCAGCTTCTTCGCTTTCTTGCTTCGTCACCGCTCTTACCTCAAGAATCAAGATACCGAAGAGAAATTTGCATATGTTCTGCGTCTGTTACTTTATTTGGTGCAAATTAAAGCACAGAGAGATAAAAATTCATGATAGAATCAGTTGTTTGAATTCTTACATATATTTTGTTTTCTTTCTTGCATTGACATAGCATGTGCAGCTTCTTTGGGCTACAAATGGAGAATTACCAAGGTGATTTAAACGACATAGTTCGGGCAAGTGGTGGTCCGATGGGATGTGCCTCTGCTCATCCATCAGAATCAGATACTGTTCCTCAAGTTTCAAGCTGGCATCAATTCCCCTCCGATCCATTAAAATTTTCATCTTCAGCCATGGAAGGTCATAGAGTAAACGCTTTTGGTGACCCCTTCTCCACTATGAGAGATCCGCTTCTTCATCAGCTTGACGTGCCAGCTGCTTCAACCTACTTTAGCAGCCCTAATTCTACTACTGCTCCTGTGATTAATATTGAAGATACTTCAAACTTTTGTGGTGCAAGCGCAAGTAATTCTCTTGGTGTTGGTCATACTAAGATTTTTGAAGATGATATGAGAAGTCCTTGCAACAATTTTTCTCGGATTCAGATCTCTCCAAGCTCCAGTAAGCTACTCGTGTCGCCCTGTGATTCACCGGTGATGGCTGCTGGTGTTTCCTCAAGGAGACATAAGGCGCCTGCTGTGCTTCCAAGCGACATAATTAATGCCAACACCTCAAAAAGTTGCTTGATTGATAACACCGCTCCAGTCCCAGTGCAGATCTCATCTCCGCGGAATCTGGGTATCAAGAGAAGGTTAGGGTAATATTTAAATCTCTAACTCAATTTCGTCAATTAACTAAAAAACCACTAGTACTACTATATTTTAGTGCTCTTCTTTGTCCCATTAATTAACAGCCATAGTGCATGAATTAATGTTTAGGAAATTAATTCAATTTTTGGAACTTGGGGCTTCTTTCATAAATTCATATAGAGGATGTGAGAAATTAGGGTTTTTATAATCGATCTTAATTAGTAATTAATATTTTATGCATAAGAATTAAGTACACATACATAATATATATGTCTGATTGTGAGGTGAGTTTTGCTCACTTTGAAGCGAATGCTAAAACGTAAAGTTGCTTATAGGCTTTTTGAATCAAATCTGAAAAGGTATATATAGCTGAATTGGGTGTCGCAATTACATTTACAAACTTAGCTTTCATGCATGTAGATGTAGTCATCTGAACTTCCTTTTCTTCCCTAACCCACAATAAATGCTACCGATGATGTTCATTGCTATTTATTTGTCTTTAAGAGTATTGTACAATCGCTTTCACCTTCTTTAAGGAAAAATATCCAAAATATGTCTCCTATACCTGCCCACAAGTATAAATCAATCAAACAAACAAAATCTTGCCCTTCGGACATACAATTATCTAGGAATACTAGTTTTTGTTTTCGTTGTTCATATCAAGTGCTAAATAATGGAACCATCTTCTGTCACTTCTTTTGTTGTTTACAATTTACGTGCATTTGTTGGCCAACATGATTATGCAGAAAGAGCCAGGCGAAGAAGGTGGTTTGTATTCCAGCACCAGCAGCTGCAAACAGCAGGTCTAGTGGAGAAGTAGTTCCCTCCGATCTGTGGGCATGGAGAAAGTATGGGCAGAAACCCATCAAAGGTTCACCTTATCCAAGGTTTGTTTTACACATATAGACTTATATAATATTATACTACTCAATCACATTACTTGCTACTAGCTAGTTTGTTATGCTATAATATCATTCTTGATTAGAACCGGATGAGCCAACAAATACTGAGTTTGAGAATCTAAAGCTGCGGTCCCTATTTTGCTTTCATCTGAGCTGACATGATGCAGAAATCATGTTTCTTCTTACTGTTTCTCACTAGAAAATGATTTATTAGCTTGTTAATTAGTACT
The DNA here is from genome assembly GCA_038381835.1 of Adansonia madagascariensis. Classification (NCBI taxonomy): domain Eukaryota; kingdom Viridiplantae; phylum Streptophyta; class Magnoliopsida; order Malvales; family Malvaceae; genus Adansonia; species Adansonia madagascariensis. The sequence continues at coordinate 9,612,764 of JBBYHL010000016.1, read as the reverse complement.
AGATTTATACTAATAATAATATTATATGTCTATATATGAAAGATTTTGTAATTGAATATGCATTTCGATGGGTTTTGATATCTTGCAATGTGACTGCACTAATTGTAATAATTGATTCTTGGCATTATCTGTATTCCAGGGGCTACTACAGATGCAGCAGTTCCAAAGGCTGCTCTGCTAGGAAGCAAGTCGAGCGAAGCCGAACTGATCCCAATATGCTTGTTATCACCTATACATCTGAGCACAATCATCCCTGGCCAACCCAAAGAAATGCTCTTGCCGGCTCAACAAGGTCTCAGTCATCCAAAAACAATGCTACTGGTTCCAAGATCAGCTTACCAAGCTCTCAGCCCCAAAATACAGTAAACCCAAAGGAAGAGCTTAAAGAGAGCAGCAATGACGCTTTACCTGCGGCGGTTGCTCCAAATGCATCAGTTAAGGAAGAAATGGAGGACATGGAGATGCAGGTGGATATAGATGACGCTGAATTTGGCGAAGGGATCCCTCAAACTTACAGACCTGCAATGCCAGAGTCCGAGCAATCTGAGGATTTCTTTGCAGATTTGGAAGAGATAGAGGCTGACCCTCTGAGCCTATTGTTTCCACAAGGATTCAGCGGTGATAAAGATGGGCAAAAAGAAAACAAGGGCATGGATCCGTTTAGTCTGTTTGATTGGTCAGGGGACAACAACGCTTCTTTTTGAGAAACCAAAAAGGGGTTTATAGTAAGACCTTGAATCAACACCAACTTAATTTAATTTCATATAAAATACTAAAATACAAAGACTAGTTAGTGTTTCTAAGTTAGATTAATTAATTTGTGGTGCAAATTAAAGGCATTGAGAGTCAAGGTCCTGCTATAAACCTTGTTACTGGAGACTGGAGTGTTATGATATCCTGTCGTTTGAATTTGCATGTTGATATGGGATGAGATTCTCTTTTGAATTTTTTTTTTTTTTTGGGTGTATTAGTGTTATTTACCAGAATAGTCAGAAGATTAGGAAAAGAGTGCTGCTGGATTGGGCTCAGAGCCGATGAGTCCCACATTCCTTTTGGAATATTGGTAGATGGGACCGAAAGCTAAGGAACAGAAGGTTTCAACAGTTAAAACAAGTACGTCCATCAGACATGACTGGATAACTCGGTGAGAAAGAGCTGAAGAGATTGATTTAGGATGGGACTTGCCCTTTCAACTTTTCTTCTTTTCTTTCCTTTTTCTTTTCTTTTCCTTTCCCTTTCAAGTGGAAAAAATTATTTATGCCCGCCTGTGTCCATGTCGCTGTGGGGCTGTTCTTAAAACCCAAAGGCAAAATGAAAAAAAAAAAAAAATTACAAATTAATTTGACGTGAAAAAAGAAATACGTGGTAAAAAAAATCATCAGAAAAGCTTGACTTTTCTTCTTAATCTTTTCCTCAACTCTAAGGATGTGCAAAGGAGAAAGAAATTTATAGTTTCAACTTTCAAGCTTTGGGTTCCTTAGCTTTCGGCTTCGTTTATTATCCTTCCAACTCGTTTCTATTTCTATCTATGGTAGAAGACAACAGTAGTAGTATTTTGTTTTCTTCTTTTTTTTTGTCCCCTTAGTCTTTTTTCTCGTCTCTGTCTTGATGAGCAAGAAAATTGAATTCAATCAACATTAATTTAGTGCTACTTCAGTTCAAGTTGGTCTGACATATAAAAAAGAAAAAAAAGATAAATGAATGAAGTCCAGTTTTCGAAACCCACATGCATTTAATGAAATAAGATGTGAATATAATATAAAAATAATATAATAAATATAAAATGGTACGTAAATATATTATAATATTATTAAAATAATATATTTAATTTGTATATATATTGTATTTTTATTTAAAATTTTAATATATTTAATAATAATTTATATATTATTTGTATTTATACTATAAAATAAAAGATGTTTTAGAATGAGATAAAACAAAGAATAAAAAAAAATTTTTAAGAACAATATAAAGGGATAAGTCAAAAGAAACATTCTTTTTATTTTGATTTTAATTATATCGTGGATGAATGTCATTCTTAATTTAATAATATTAGAGATGAATATTATTTTTAAATTTTTTAAATACATAAATTTACATAATCATTGTTAGAGATAATTTTTTTATTTTTTAAAAATATTTATTAATCATTCTTAATTTGTTTAAATCTTATAGTATTACTATATTAATATAAAATAATTCGAGACATACATAAAATTATTAAGCTAAATAAGAGCTTTAAGAAGTCCTTCGAGTGAGACAAAACCTACTTGATTAACAAATAGAAAAGCACAAGGAGTTAGCCTCACCCCTCAGCCCGAATTGTTACCATTTTTTCATTTTCCTACTTTATTTTTTTCTTCTTCTTTCCATGTGGCGAATCTCAGGATGTGTAGCACTAAAAGATTACCACTATTATCCTACGCATTTCCCCAAGTATAAAAACGCCACCACAAATAATTTAGTGATGATTTTTCTCTTTTGTTACGATAGTTGAACATTTTGTCATAGTTTTTGGTTGATTCTGGCAGTTTCTGCCATCATATTCTATCATAAAATATAAAAATTCATCATTATTTATGTTACAAGATTCTATCACATTTTGAAACGTTGTCACAAAATTATATCAAAATTTTTTGTCTATTTGTACATTTTATCACTAGTTCTGAACTATATCATTTCTCATTCAACCACAAATTGTAATCTATAAATATTTCTGTGATAAAATTCTGTCACAATACATGATTCTGCCACGAAATTGTCTCTATATTGATTTATCACTAGTCTGTAACTACGTCCTGTCTCGTTCTTTCACATAAATTATAATCTACCACTATTTATGTCACAATTTTCTATCATAATTTTTAGATATTGTCACTAAATCTATCAAAATTCTTTTGTTACAAAATTGAACGCTGTCACTAAATGTAACATTACACAAGTAGGTCATCATCGTCTGTCACAAAAAAAGAAAAAAAAAAAAAAGCCCATCACAACAAATTTCAAACATACATTACCATGGCCGGATACTTATGGCAGCCTCAGAGGACCTTGTCCCCACCCTACCTTCCCTTAAATTTTGGAAATTCCTATACACACATACATAAATACATATCTAATAAATTTAAATTAGTATTTAAAGGTTAAAATTGTTAATTTATTAATTTATTTTGCAATTCGGTACCTAGTTTTAATTTATTTTCCTATGCTTGTGATTTTTTAAGCCAGTTATAACTTGTCTTCATATAATTCTGTGTAACTTTTTTTTTTTTTGGTTATTATATTGCCTATATATATATATATATATATCTGTACATTTTATATTAATAAATATAATAGGATATGACGATATGTGTATATTATGGAAAAAAATAAGTTCAAATATATAATATTAATCAACTCCTTCAAAACCAAATGTTAAGATCTGTCACTGTTCATTACAAAGAAATCCAACTTCAATATAGTCAATTAATCACATCAAAATATGATCATCATTACAGAAAATCTAAAACACTTAATCAACAAATTCTTTAAAGTATAATCAAATTTAAATTTAAAAATAGTTATATACTTAGAACTGCGAATCATCCTAATAGTATTGATTCTAAAAATTTTGGATCATGAACCATGCATCACGTTTCAGGATTACCCTAAAATTGGTTCAGATCCATGGATTCAGATCATCCTATAAGTGATCTTTGATCGGAACTCACTCTTAGAATATTAAGCTCCTAATTTCATTGATCAACTACAACCATTAACAGCTTCAAGTGTAAAAATAAATAAATAAAGGCAAAAAATTTTTTTTACTACTTTTAAGTGGAGTTGTCCATAATTTAAGGTTTAGTTTACTATCGCTATTAGAAAAAGTTTGGATTGAAAAAAGCATTTTTAAAAAGTGTAGTGAAAGAAATATGGTTTAAAATAATAAAAGTAGTTTGAAAAAAATTAAAATATCGAAAAAAAAAGATATGTTTAAAATAATAAAAGTTTAAAGATGTAAGAATAATAAAATTATTTCATTTAAAAGTTAGTTTTCAAACTGTAAAAGCTCCATTACTTTTTGATTTAGATTGCTAAACTATGATTTTAAACGTAGAAGTCAAAAATTTTTACTTATTTAATATTACGCTTGCTATAAAAAATCACTTTAAATCTAAAAAACTGCGCCAATGGCAATGTTAAACATGGCCTAAATCAATTTAAGCTAACTTTAAATAATAAAAAAAATTTACTTGCTTTAAGCCCAACATGATCTAAGTTGTCATACTTGAAAAGATCATTACATTAAAAATATTTTAATACTAACATATTTTTTTAATTAAATTTAATTATAAAATTATTTTTATACATTAAATGATGATCAATCTATTTTAATTTAAAAAATGTTATCCCAAAATCTAATCCAATTGAAGAAGGATAAATAACCCGACTTCAAAACAAATAAAGTTTTAAGGAAAAGATCCCAATTTCCCTATTTTCACCCTCCCATTCATTTTCAATCATACAGGGAGAAACGCAAAGTCATATTTATTATACAGAAATTATGAAAATAATTAATTAATAAGAATGGTGCTACCTTCTTTACACATGTCAAAAGCTGCTTCATGGCTTGGAAAACTTAATGACTCCCTTTGTAATGGAAGCAGCTTTTTTGCCGATTAATCAATACATTGTTGTGAAATAGTGGGTTTAAGTTCTGTCAAATCCATCAGTTTAATGAAAAATATGATATGCTTTCAATGGAAGTCACTTCAATTGAGGAAAAGAACAGTCCAAGTTCTCTTACACCGATGAGAGATTAAATGGTATAGTTTTTCTCCTCCAGTATTATTGATTGATGAGACGATAGAAGTCATAATGTATTCCAAGGAGCAAAGCGAATGGGCATTGCCATTTGGGAAATTCTAGAATAAGACTTTTACAATAAGCTTCCCGTAAGCTTCAATGAATATAAGCCTTTGGATAAAAATTTTTAATCTCAACCGTTGGTTTAAAAAAAAAAATATACCCATTCACCCGGTAAGTTTAAGGATAATTTCATAAAAGTGATATAAGTGATAATTTTTACAAAATAGGAAAATCAAAA
>JBBYHL010000016.1:9587009-9599310 GCA_038381835.1 Adansonia madagascariensis | reverse complement strand
AACGGGTTGTTCCATCATCCCAAACTACTCTGGGATTATGGAATAAACTTGTGAAGCCCGTGTTACTTTTTTTCGCAGACATTCGGATGTCTTAGACTCGAGTCTATCTTCAAAAAAATCAAAATATCGAATAATCCCCTTGTTTTTGCTCTAATAGCATTATAGTTTGAACTTTAAAAATCATTTTCAAACCATAAAATATTTTCTTTGATTTTTTTAATATTTTTTCTTTAAAGGGTATCGAATTACCTTTCTAATAGTGCCTTATTTGCCCTTGGATCATCCCGGATGAGGGAGTTAGGATTTTTTGAACCTTTGCTATCTGAAACTGCTAGAATCAGCATGTAACATTCTATTTGGGGCCATTACAGCCCACCATTAATATTTTACGAAAATTCTAAATATTTTTCCCAAAAGGTTCATAAAATTCCCTTTCCAAAAAGGTATTATCTACAATCTAACAATCCCGGATAAGCTTAGAATGATTTTTTGAAATCTATTATGCCCTTTTAATTATACACGCTCCCAATACTGAGACAAACCTAACTTTAAAAATTAATTTCGCTGAGAAAGTGATTTTTTTAGAATTTTTGGAATATTTTTATATTAAACCTTGTCGAGTTAACTTTCTAGCGGTACCTCATTTACCCTCTGAAGTCTTTGGATGCAGCTAAACAGAATTCAAAAACAGAGATGGCATGATGTTGTCCCCTGTTTTCAACCTAATTTTTGAATTCCCTTTTATCAAGACGTTCGAATGTCTCGAAAATGTGCCCGATTGATTCCCCTACAACATCAACCCCTTTTGACTTAGATCAAATTAAAATATGGAAAATAGGATTTCATATTAAAATTTTCGCTAGTGGAGATACTCTAACTCTATTATTCCAAAGAGGATACTCCAACCTTATTTTTAATTAAAAAATTTAATCTTCTCTTTATTCTTAAACGTTTTACTAACTTTGGGATACTCCAACTTCATTACTCAAAGGGGATACTCCAACCCTATTTTTTCATTAAAAATCTAAATTTCACTTTAATCTTAATTATTTTCATAACTCTATTTTAGGGGATATTCTAACCCCACCTTACCGAGGGGATACTCCAACCTTATTTTTTCCTCAGAAACTTACACTTTCTCTCTTCTGAATACCTCAAACCTTTTTGAAAAAAATTATCTTTGTACTTTAAATTACCACAGAATCTAGATCAGTCTCTAAAATTGTCATCCAAGTTATTCTTCAATAATCGAAGGCAATTATGAGATACATTTCAATCGCCCCTCTTTTTTTATGTTCTTTTGTTTGTGATTGCTTATTTATGATATTATTATATTTTTCTATTTTTTACCTTACTTGTTTCCTTTTGTTGTGTTATTGTGCATTCATATTTAAAATTCATTTTCTAATGAAATTTATGAGGCGATATTTCATGTTGGTATCTCTCTAGTGCCTAATACGAAACATATAATTTTTAAAATCCCATCCGGACATCATTTTCATAAAAAATCTCTATATTCCTCACATCTCTGAGGCACATAGGTGATCTAATTTTTCTTTATAAGAAACCCTGGATTCATATTTTCCAAAACTTCATGCATTAAAAAGCATTATGTCTAAATAGAGACCATATGGAATCGATTTAACTGAGACTAAAGTGAGATCTAGTTAGTAGGTATCGATTTCAGGCGTCGTGGGGATGCTAGTCTTTCTCTGCACGTCAGTAACTCTCGAGCCCAACCAATGAATCTCTAGACTTCGTAGACCTTGAAATCAGTGTTTCAAGTTTCATAACTCGTAATATTGTTTTCAATAGGTGTTCGATCTTGCTTAGCCTAAAATAATTAGTGGTGACTTCAAGTTTATGGCCACTTTGTGTTGGCCATCCGGGTCCAATTAGATGAGTGACTCATCCGACGGTCCCTATCCCTTTCATATCATCATGCCTAATCCAAATCCCAATCAAGGGATACCTCAAAGGCTCAATCATAATCAATCATCATTTATTTTTAAGTCAATGATGCTATACCCTTTGGATCATCTGAAGCTTTAAAGGCCAAACGCGTGGCAACAGCTTGGTGACTCTATTGGGGACTATATAGACTTGGGCCTATAACTAGCTATTTTTCACTCGATTCTTGTTTTTTAGTCTCTATGATTATTTAGATATAATTCTCTTTTATTTTTGCCTACTAATCTCTATTGTTTATGTTTCTATGATTGTTGGGGATTATTCATGCCTAAATAAATATTGATTCAAATAAATATGGTAATATAGGAATGAAAAAAAAGGTTTGATTGTTTCCTAACACACACCATGCACTTGCATTTGCACTAGATTCCCACCATACACGATGGTGTGGTTAGTATCCTAATTATTAAGAGGAAGTGAGCCATCCACCTTCGTGAGTAACTGTTCACATAGGCATGGCAAGACCTTCCAGGATGTAAACTACCTATGTCTCTCGTGAGTACCCCTCTGTACTTGCATGGGGAAAAACATCCAGCGAATTGAACCTATTCTACAAACCCGTGATGGGCTTAGGATCGGGGTGCCTTAGCTATTCTTATCAGACCAAGGAACGATTCGGATACCGAAATAGGCATCAACTTAAACCCATGTAGTGAATCATATGAGCTAAACCATGTCAAGCCATACTAGATGCTGCTAGAATAACCCAAAGATTAGGGCTACTTGGGGAAACATTTTTTATCTTTACTTTTACATACCATTGGTTATGTGGGCAATGATGGGTGGACATTGTCAACCACATTTGTCTTTTTATTTTCATGATCATTCTTTTAGGATATGCCGTTATATTCGATGGCAAATCCTCTTTTATAAGTGGGTCAGTGCAAGTGAATGCCATTACCTGCAATGCCAACTTGAAATAGTCATATCTGACCAAGATAGGCTGTCATGTTGCTCAAACTACGGCTTAGTATGTGTGGTGGTGAATGAACATCATCATTTAGATGGCCAGTCTTAATCCTTGTGAGGTATCATGTTACTTCATGAAGAAACAATTTTAATACGAGTATACTGATATGCTGCTTGTTCAATGCCTTAACATTTGTGATCACCTTATTTTCCCTTAGGTGTCGTACCGCCTATTCTTAGGGCAAATTTTGTGATTCTTTCCATTTCTTACCTTTTGCATATTTTTCCTATTGGTTACTAACTCATTCTCTTTTTGCCTTTCTTTTTCAGCATGCACCATTTCATCATAACTCTATCATCATGGGACAATGGGCTCTAATGGATCAATGTTCACTAAGGGGCATCTGTCACAAAGCCATAGTTCACTTCAAAGTTAAAACCCTTTGAAGAAGTTCGAGCATGGTTAAAAAGCTGACAGTGTAAAGACGAAAATGTTTTAAAATTAAGGCATGTCTCAGTAGTGCATGAAAGGATCAAGATAGGACACTGTCAAAGTGATTGGTAAGATTTGAGGATCATATGGACTAATTGGGACAATACTGAAAGGGAATCATTCACTAAAAGATATAGAGATATCACACTTCTACTTCAAGTTTGTTTGGATGTCAGCTTGTTACAAGTGGCATCTTAGTTTTGGAATCCAACATACAGGTGTTTCACTTCTAATCATAAAGATTTAGTCCCCATGGTTGATGAATATACTGCATTACTTAACATTGAAAAGGCAAAGGTCAACAGGATATACTGTAAAGCATTGAATCCTTCAACCTTCAAAAAAAGATTCACTCAAATCATCGAGGCAATAGAGTCTTGGATTGAGAGTAATATTAAAATAAAAGGGAACAGTGAATGCATTTCATGGGCCAGTTTGAGAGAAGCAATGGCGAGTACCATTGATATTCGAAAAATCTAAGATATCTAAGCTTTGGTAATATATGGTCTGGTTATATTCCCAAAGACATTGGGCTATGTTGAAGCTACGGTAGCAGATGTCTTTTCTCGCTTGTGCTGCAGCATTAATCTTGCACCGACCATCCTTGTTGAACCATTTCATCAAATATGCACCGCTCCTTCACATTTGGCTTGTCAATCACTTCAGCCTAAAAGAAAGTAGGACATCGCACTACTTCTTACCCAGCTTTAGCCCTATCTTTAAGGTACTTGAGAAGGAATGGCCTCAAGATAAATCTGAAGTGCAATGGGTCCAAAAATTTTGGAACCTCAAAAGGAAGGAGGTAACATGGAAGGCCTTTTGGTTTTTCCTACAAATGGTCATATACCGATGTGGAGATTGTAGTTATATACCGCTCATGGGATTATGAGGAAGTACTAGCTATGCCCATCTTTTAGTTTTTTAATAATTCTAGTGCTATCAATTCATCCCCTTCATCTAAGACTTAGAGTTATGGGATTTCGATTATGGTGAGCCTAACTACAAGTCAAAAGTCTAGCTAGCCTTTCAAGCATGGAAACAAACCTGTTGCATAGGGAGATATTAGAGAGGGAGTAGTATAACCCCAGGATATGATGAATGGAGGATTTGTCACATTAATAATGCCACACCTCTGTCTAGTTGGAACGTCATAAATACCAGTTGATGAATTTCCTTTTGAGGTTAAATTGTTCAAATGAGAGTTTGAACAAGAGAAGGTGACCTTTGCTAAGGAGATTACTCGATTAAAAGAGAAAAATAGTCAATTAAAAATAGATCTCTACCTCAAGGATGGTGAGATAAGTGGGGCTATTAAGGAGAAAAACCATCTTAAGGAGGATCTTGAGTGCTTGAAAAGAGACTATATGGCTCTTAACGAAGCAAGCAAGTCTCAAAGGCTTGAAAAGTCATTATCGAGTAGAGGACAGAAATTACTGCCCTTAAGAAGGAACTACACCAATAGAGAGAAGCTTTTAGGGCTAATATGGAAAAACTTGTTAGAGCCCAGGCTCTTTCATCAATTTATCAAAGGAGGAATGAATGATTAGAGGCTCGAGTCTGAGATTTAAGAACAAACCATGCCAAAAATAGAGTTCTGACACTTAAAATCCAAGACTTAGAGCATTCTCTTCAAGCTCGCTAAGACCAAGTTAATGCACTAGTGAGAGCCTTCGCATAATGGGAGCAAAAATGGCTTTAAGTGGTTGATCACGCATGCCCAAACCATCAGGACTATCATTATCGTCTCACAGAGTAGATCTAGGTAGCTTAGTTAGAGGTTGAGAACATAATGGATGTAGCTCGATCCCTAACACATGATATCTTGCCCATCAGAGCCCATGAACAAGACTTGTTGTACTTCTTAGACTATGTGATCAAGTAATGCAACCGTGTCAGGCATTTTTGAATGTAATCACATGTAATTAAGACATTTTGTTGCTTTAATGAAAAATGCTATTAGTGGAGCTGTCACTTTACCAATTATCCTTTTTGTATTTGCATAACTAACCTAATCCTTTCATGGTTTTTATTCATTCATCCTTATTACATCACATGAACATATCATAAAGGCCTAATCCAAAAATAATTTAAAGTGAAGGTGATCTAAAATAAGGAATCTATAGTTTGTTATCAGTACAACACTTGCAATCATCGAAAAGCGATGAAAAATAATCACCAGGCCTACATTGAAAGACTCAAACTCATGTATAAAGAGTCCCAAAAGTAGGCACTCCGTAAGAATGAGGAACTTCAAGCACAGATCGCTGAGCTACCAAATTGTTGTCTAATGCGTTAAAGAAAAAAGGGAAAACGAGCATAATCGAGATGAGAAAAGAACCTGCCTACCCTAAAAACAATTTAAATGGTGGTACTGAGGCCACCAATGCTCAAGAAAGGGCACTACATGGGCAACACCCTCTGGTGACAAACATTCTACCATCTCAGCCATTTATTTATACCAATCCTATAATAGTGTCCCATTTAATTTAAGGATTTCAAGGTGCGGGCTCTTCACCATCAAGGCCTATAGTCTCGAACCTCGATAAGCATATGAAGTAAGAGAAAACAAAGAGGCCCTAAGAAAATGATGAAGACTTGGACAAGTGTCACTCATTGGAGAAGCATCTTCGAGCTATGAAAGAAAGTAACAAATTTAGAATTATGGATGCAAATTCATTAAGGCTAGTTTCGAGCCTCGTCATCTTGCCCAAGTTTAAAGTGCTTGATTTTGAAAAATATAACAAGACTACTAACCCTATTGTCCATCTTCAGACATACTATTGTAAAATGGCAGGACACAAAGAGAACGAGAAGCTGTTTATTCATTACTTCTAGGATAGCTTGACTGGGGCAGCCCTCTGATGGTAGATAGGGCTTGATCTTGCAAGAATTTAGACATGGGCAGAATTGGTGAGCACATTCCTTGAATAGTATAAGCTTATGTTTGATTGGGTTCCAGATCATCTTTCTTTCATGAACATGGAGAAAAAATCTTCTGAGAGTTTTAAACAATATGCTCAGAGATGAAGAAAGGAGGCAGCTTAAGTTTACCCTCCTCTAATTGAAAAAAATGACAGTTATATTAGTTGGCACCTTACAAGCTCCTTACTACGAAAGGCTAGTAGGAAGCGCCATGAAAAATTTTACTGATATGGTTATATCAGGTGAAATGATTGAGAACGTCATCAAGAGCGGCTGGATATCTGTCAGGGAAGCATATGGATTAGTTAAAAAGACAGCAAATAAAGGTAAAGAGAGGGAAGTGAATGCGGTAGGCGAGGATCATGCTAGGTTTAATCAAAATCTACATCCAGCATCGCCTATGTACTTCCCAAGCACATTGAATACGGGTCTTACCCCTTACTCATCAGCACCATAATCAGGGCTCGCTCCTGCAATAAGCTTTGCACTAAATCTCGTGCAAAGTGCAGCCCAAAGTGCACAGCCTCGTAATATGCATAATGCGAGAGCTCTGAGTAACCAACAAGCATCCTAAGAAAGGGAGCACTTTGAATCACTCCCTTACTCGTATAAAGAGATCTACTCTCGCTTATTGGTAGGCAAACTAGTGGTTCTAGTATTCACAAACCCAAGATCACCACCATACCCTAAATGGCATAATAAGAAAGGTTAACGTGAATACCACGCGGGAGTGTAAGGCCACTTCATTGAGAATTGCACTTCTTTCAAAATAAAGGTGTAGGGTTTACTAAAAAAATGAGTGATCAAGATTAAGCAAAGTCCTGACCCAAAGTGAGGGCCAAACCACGCCCTAATCACATCAAACCAAGAATGAATACAATAATCAATGGAAAAGGCTATCGAATTAAAGGAAGTGTGGCAGAAGTTAAAACCCTGATGAGTAAGGTCTGGTAGGCTTTTGTGAAAATTAAAATAGTAATAGATAACAAAAGTCAAAGAAGAAATACCGTTGACATATTTTACTGCAATGCAGGTAAGAACATGACTTGCAGCATTGTCTATCATTCTTGAAGATAGTCTAAGGGATGATGGATCTGTCAGAAATCAAGTTCTACAAGGAGTGAGATGGACATGATGATCCATCTATCAATCCTACTGATAAGGAAAGACCCACCAATGGTTAGATCTCTAGTTGTCTATCTTTTATGGGCATAAAGAAAAGAGCTAATGAAAATTTTAGGTAGTACACTGCAAGATGGATGGAAGAGGCTACCCAAATTCATCCCTTACTGATAGAAAAAGAGATAATGATTAGATTCATTGGCATGTTGCAAGCCCTTTATTATGAAAAAGTAGCGAGAAGCTTTTCGAAGAACTTTGTGGATGTGGTCATACTCTAATAGAGGTCGATTAGGCCATAAAGAATGAATTAATAAGAAAAAGTATCTACAAAGACAAAAGGAAAGGAAAGATGAAGGTTAGCAGGCAATCAAAGTCCAGCACTATAGCTAGTTCATCTCTAACTCGTGCTGAGTTAAACCTAAAGAAGATGATCATTGAAGAAAACTGCAAGATTATGGAAAACATGGAAGAAGTTAGAATGCTTATGAATTTGGTTGGGAAAATCCTGGTGTAAGCTAAACAACTTAATGCAACAGAGAAGATAGAGGGAATGACAGACAACTTCTATGATTTCCATGTTGTTTGTGGCCATACTTTTCAAACATACAAAGAGTTTTGCATAATGGTTCAAACAATGATGAACGAAGGTAGCATCGAATTCTATGATGAAAAGCTAACCTTACATATCAAGTCTACAAATGCAACATCATTTATCAATGCACTAAAAGAAAAAGAGGGCAATCTCCCTTATAGGATTGAAAGGCCATTGATTTTGTATGACAATCGACCGAGAGTTAAAGTTAACCTTGTTCAGCCTTTGTCAAAGATAATCATTCAACTTCCATCTCCCTTCCTGTATAAAGATGATAAGGCAGTTCCTTGGGACTATGAAAGCAAAACCTTAACACTGGAGAATTTAGCCAGCAAGCAGCAAGTGTTGACCTTTCAGTGGTAAGTCACCTAACTCAGAACGGCTGATGTTATACTCTAACAGCATTAAAAAATAACACTCAGCAAGAAAATGCTAACTCATTTCTTAAGCATCGAAGTTTTCAAGCAAAAACTCAAAATCGGTAGCTGTCAAGGATCCAGTAAACAAGAAAGAAGCTACGAAATTCCTCAAATTCATTAAGCATAGTTAACATAGAATCGTCAATCAGTTGAACAAGCAAACCTCTAAAATATCTGTGTTGTCACTACTGTTGAATTCAGAAGCTTATAGGAATGCCTTCTTAAGGTTCTGAATGAGGCCTATATCCTTTCCTACATTTCTATAGGTCTGTTGGATCGCCTAGTGAACAACATCACTACCGATAATTACATATCTTTCAACGATGAAAAAATCCTGCATGGAGGAAGAAAAAATTACAAGGCCCTGTATATCACCATATATTGTAAAGGCACCACATTGCCCAAGGTGCTTATTGATAACAGGTCAGTTTTAAATGTAATGCCCATGTCATGCTTGAACAAGCTCCTTGTTAACGCATCTCATATCTAGAACTTGCAAGTGTTTGATGGAACTTGCCAGAATGTTATCGAGAACATTGCTATGTCACTCCAAATTGGCTCATGCACTTACGAAGTTAACTTCCACATGATGGACATTACTCTATCATATAACTGCATGTTGGAAAGGTCATAGATTCATCTGCTAGGGCAGTACCATCATCTTTACATTGAAAGTTAAAATTCATCATTAAGGATAAAGTTATCAGTATCGAAGGGGAAAAAGATATCATTACTGCTACCTCAACTGATGCCTATATCTCAAACTTGATGGAGATATCCTCAAATCCTTTTTCTAAGCCTTTGAGTTTGTCAACGTAACTTATATTGAAGAGGGATTGCCAATAGTCAAGCCTCACATATTAGAGAGCGCTCACATAAGTTTAAAGTTAACTGTCGGTAAGGGTGCCTAGGCTAGAAAGGGACTCAAAAAATGCCTTTAAGGAATTGCTAAAGCCTTAAAAATGGTCAACCAAATCGATAAAAGAGAGTTGGGATTCAAGCCCTGTGCACAACAGAAAAGAAAGTAAGCTCAAATGAACCGTGAAAGAAGAATGGCTTGTTTGTCAGGATAAGACATGGAGGATGAGCTAATGATATTCCTACCACTCTGAGAAAGCTTTTGCCAAGGGGATATGTAAATACTGGCTCTACTAGTGCTGTGCTTATATTGAAGAAAGCATTCAAGGATATCTCCATCAATATGATTGGCGAGCCAAAAATGTCAACCATAAGTTAAGAGATTAGTCTATGCCCTTTAGGGTTTGTTTTAAGTTTTTAGACTGAGACTGAGATTCTTGTACTGTTCAAGCCTATTTCAAAGTAATGCTATGAACTAAACCTACATGCTCTCACCCGAAAACATTGTAGAATCCTTCGTATGGGCAACTTTTATTAAGTATTATTAATCAAAATGGCTGAATATTTTGCACTCATTCTTTGTGTTCATAGTTCTTGTCAACTTTAGACCTTTCTTCACATATTTTTCCATCGATGTTGTTCTTTTTCATATTTTTAGGTTTCCCGATAAAGGTGACATGAATCTTGATACAAAAACTTCAGAAATTGATTTCGAGCAACCAATCTATACTAGTGAGGTCAAGTCTGAAGAGGATCCTGAAGAGAACCCCATACCCTTAGACTTATTGAGCCTAGTTGAGTAGGAAGAAAAATACATATTACCTCATGAAGAACCCACTAAAACCATAAACCTTGGAACAAAGAAAAATTGAAAAGAGGTTAAGATCAAAACCTTTATAAAGCCATCAACTCAAGCTGAACTAATAATTCTCCTTCAGGAACATTGAGACATGTTTGCCTGATCCTATCAAGACATGCCTGGATTAGATACCAATATTATCGTTCATAAACTTCCTTTCAAACCTGAATGGAAACCAATCCAGCAAAAGTTAAGGAGGATGAAACCATAAATGCTCTTTAAGATCAAGGAAGAAGTAAAGAAGCAATTTAAAGTAAAATTTCTCGAGGTAGCCAAATATCCTTATTGATGTTCCACATGCCCGGCCTTTACGAACTTTGAATGATCCAAAGGGCCAAAGCGCACTCTACTTAAAAAATATTTTGATGTTTGATATGAAGGAGTAAAGGGCTGTCGGATGAATTGCTCATCCGATTAGTCTTTGATGGCCACCACAAGTGGCCATAAACTTGGAGTCGACACCGATCATTTTAAGTTAGGCATGACTGGGTGCCTATTGAAAATAATATCAGAGATTCATTCTTTTGGGTTAAGGAGTTGGTTATGTGTGGGGAAGGATTAGCACCCCCACGACACCTAAAAATCGATACCATCTAACTATATCTTATTTGAATCTCAGTTTTTGTGATTCTATTTTTATCATTATTTAAGCATAATTCCTTCTAATGCATGAAATTTTGTAAAGGTACGAGTTCAGATTTTAATGAAAATTTTATCACTTATGCACCTCGGAGAGGTGAGAAACATAGGGGTTTTATTGATGAAAATGATCTCCGGATGGGTTTTGAAAAAAACAAATATTTTATGTCCAGCACTGGAGAGATACCAACATGACATATCATTTTGTGATTTTGAAAATAATTTTTAAAGCGTAAATGCTCAAGGTCCCTATAAGAGAAAACGTATTAGTAAGATAGGAAAGAAAACAATAAATAAATCCACAAAAATAAATATAAAAATATATCAAAAAGAAGGATGATCAAAATGTATCTCATAGTTATCTTTGATTATTGATGAATAACCAAGATGACAACGTTAAGACTTAGTCTGATTTGGAGGAAATTTGAGGAGAAAAAAGGTTTTGATTACTCGAGAGGGAGAAAAGATTAGATTTTGAAGGATTATAAAGAGCAGGGTTAGAGTATCCCCTCATAAAAGTAGGGCTAGAATATCCCTGAAAGTGAAAGTTTGATACTGGATTTGATATAAAAGTGAGGTTGGAGTATCCTCGAAAATGGAAATTTGATGTCATTTTGAAGTAAAAGCAGGGTTAGAGCATCCCCTCAAAGTAGTGGGGTTCGAGTATCCTCAAAAATGGAAGTTTAATATTGGATTTAAGGTAAAAGCGGGGTTAATGTATCCCTTTAGAGTAGTGGGGTTAGAGTATCCCCAAAAATAAAAATTTGATGTCATTTTAAAGTAAAAGTGGGGTTAGAGTATCCTCTTGAAGTAGTGGGGTTAAAGTATCCCCAAAAATAAAAATCTTCAACATTAAAAGGAATGGGTCATATTTTTGAAAAAAAGAAGAGAATCTTTAAAAATCGGGAGTTGAAGGTTTGACTAAAATGTTCCTCTTTTGTTTAGCCTTGGTATGAGTCTAAAGTGCTTAGGTCATGGGAATGAGTCGAGTAGATCATGAGGCGTTCGAACGCCTCAATGAAAACGTTTCAAAAATTGAGCTAGAAACAGAAAACAGCGTTGCATTATTTCTCTTTCTGAATTTATTTTGAGCTTATTCGGAGGAGGTCCTAAGTGGTAAATAAGGTACCATTAGAAAGATAACTCGATGAAGAAATATTCCAAAAATTCTAAAAAATCACTTTCTAGGTGAAATTAATTTTTGAATTTCAACTTGACTCAACACTAGCAGCATGTATCGAGCAAAGGTATGATGGACTTTGAAAAATCATTTTGGATTCATCCGAAATTGTTAAATGCAAATAACACCTTTTCAAAAAGGATATTCATGAACTCTACTGGAAAAATATTCAAGGGATTCAAAAATGTTGTTTGTTAGGCTGAAACAGCCTGAATAATAAACTACTTACTGGATCTAGGGGTTTCAAACAACAAAGATTTGAAAAATCATAACTATTTCATCCGAGATGATCTGAAGGTAAATGAGATATCGTTGGAAAGGTAATTCGAAACCCTTC
>JBBYHL010000016.1:9552388-9580812 GCA_038381835.1 Adansonia madagascariensis | reverse complement strand
TATTTCACTCAATTGTCTATAGAAATACTCTTATTTGTCAATAGTGTAAGTTATCGTTAGACTAGTGGACTAGGTCACCTTGTATGTGAATAATCATACTTACAGATGATCTCATATTATACAAATTCCAAAATAATGGTGGTTTTAGATATGATATGCAGCATACTGAAAGTGAATCAATAGTTTTTAAGAAGTCTCAGGATAGTAAGAAATCAGATTACAACAATGTATAAAATTATCCATAAAGATAACAGTAAAAATAGTACACTAAGCTTAAAAAAACCTAAAGAACACATAAACTAATCCAAGACTCCCTAAACTAGATCATTTTGTAAGATCTTGATTGATCTTTAAGATTAAAAAAACCTAAAGAACTATTCAAGATTTAAACGTACCTTGATTTTGAGAATTCTTTCAGCAATTCCATAACCTAAGAATATGCACACTAGGCTTGGTTGTCGTAAACCAAAGCTATTTAATTGTCTAGCCTTAATGGTTATCCACATAGGTGACTCGAAAAACCTTCAATAGAAAAGAGACTTCATTGCCAAGGGCCATGCTAGTAACTTAGATTTCAATAAATCTTCCCTTACACTTAGAAGACCTTAATTCAACAATCAAGAAACTAAGAAGAAAATAATTTTGTTCTCCGAGAAACCAAGATTACACCAACTCCTTTGGGTTTTATAGAGAAAACACCAAATAGGTTTTCTAAGTCTTCATCACTGATTTATCAAGGCTTTCATAAGGTATAGAGGATGACAAACATGAATTAATATTCTAGGGTTTGAAATTGTAATTCTTAAAAAATTATAATTTTGCCCTTAGTTGAAATAAACTTACTCAAATTAGGCCTAAATAACCATTACTTGTATGAGACATATTAGCTTAGTCTCATTATAATTCTTACTAATCATCCTTATGCTTATGACTTATTAGACCCCATCAAATTGGAAATAAATATAAAATAGCCCAATAAAGAATATTTTATATTTTTAGACCAAGATTGGCATTTAGCAATGCATTATGGCCACCCAACATGTAGGAGTGTCATTATAGTTTTGACAAGCCCTTCAGTGCTTAGTTTCTCAGTGAAATAAATATCCTTTCATCATATACCTTGGAATTAACAAGCTATTGGTTCAATGTCTACTCTTAACTCATTCCATAGTAGTATGTAACCTTTATGTGTTAACTCCAATCAGTATTGCCAATGTCAAGGACTTTGAACTAATACGGGCCACATACATGTGAGATATGTCCCCTCATATCACTTGGGGTGATGAACCTCTCTGGACCACTCGTGCACCTCTAGTATGCTTTACATCATACCCAAAACCACTTATTTTTTGCATCCATTCATTGTGAACCCATTCATAATGATCTCTAAGTATGATAATTAACGTATACGATGACCTAGTGTCACAAGTCTAAGGATCATTTATACTATTGATACATGAGAGTATTTTCATATACACTTGAGTGAAATAGCAAATAGAACTCTCTTGAAGGGTAATGTTCAATGAACTTGTTGCCATAACAAGCACCCATATGATGTCTCCAATTATATCTATACTTCAGCTTATGAGATCAGTTGCATACATCCTATACATGGAGGCTTACATAAGACAATCTTTGTGCATTTTTAATGCCCTATCTTGATAATAAAATGACCAAGAATGGTTTTAGAAACATAATTTAATGTATATTGTAACTCTTTACAATTCCCTTGCAAGGACAATGTGTTTCATGTTCTTTATCTATAAGTACAACCAATAATTATTCAAGAAAATCTTATAAATGAAGAAATACCTCATTAACATTAATAAAATACAATGTTTGAAATACATAAAATCACTAAATGCTAATGCCTCTTAAGCCACAATGATTAGCTTGCAAGGCTTACACAAACATAGTCCAGAGAGGATTCATCATATCAAGTGATATAAGGGGACATATCCTAGATGTTCGCAGCTCGTGTTAACTCAAAGACATTGGCTAAGGCAAATTGGTTATGGAGTTAACATATAGGGGTTGAATAATAATATAGAATAGGTTAATGGTAGACACCGCACCAAACTCTTGCCCATTCCAGGATATATAATGACAAGACTAAATTACACTGAGACACTATACATAAAGGGCTTGTCAAAAATAATTTGACTTTTCTTGCATATCGAGTGGCCATGATGCATTGTTAAATGTCAATCTTGGTCTATAAATATAAATTATTCTTAATTGAGTAAATTTATGTTTATTGCTATTATAATAGAGGCTAATGGCTTATGCACATAAGGGTGAATTTATGAAATTGGAAAAAGATAGAGATTAAATCACCTAAAGAGTAAAAGTTATCAAAAGCTTTTTGAATAGTTCAAAAAAAAAAGGCCAAAGTGTAAGTATGCAAAAACTCAACCATAGGTACTTAAACCCTTTTTGTGTCATCCTTAACATATACGGGAAAACCTTAAGCACCAATTCACCTTCCTCTTGATGATTTAAGACAACCCTAGGTTCTTGCGCCACTTTTCTTTGGCTTTCATAAGATTGTTTCTTCACCGATCTTCATGATTTTGGCATATAAAGAGATCGATTAGGGGAGGTTTTTGAGATCTAATCTACTAGCACAGATCTTAATGTAAAAGAGTCTCTCCTTTTCAAAGGATTTTTGAGTCACCTATATGGATCTCTATTTCAGGATAGATGTATCAATAGCTTTCGTTTAGGACAACCAAGCTTGCTATACAAGATCAAAGTAGAGTCTATTTTAATCTGAAAAGATGGACATTTTTGAATTGAAGCATGAAATCAGATTTTTTTCTTTCTTGTTATGAGTAGATCGATCAAAGGCTTATAAGACAATCCATTGATGTAGTTTGATATGTTTCTGCTGCATTATTCTTAGCATTTGGTTTTAATAAAACTTTTATTATTAAATCAACTTACCAAATCTAAGCATTAGGCATTAGATGCCTAGGATTAGATACTTTGAGTGGTATCTGAGCCTCCTTATTAACCTTGATCAATCATGGTCTTTGTGTTGCCAAAATGGTAAACATGTTTTTCCTATTAGGTTTTCTTTATAATTAGCGATTAAGTTTGAATTTTTCTAAAACTTTTGACATGAAAATAGCATGTGAGTTATATGTTTTTATTGTTTAAAAGTTGTTTTTTTATGATTATATGTTGATTAAAACTAATTTGTGATGTTTTAGTGCTATTTGTGTAGAAATCCTTGTGTTTTGGTGTCTAAATTGTGACCTAAGAAGCCTATAATTTTAATACTAGCTGGCTGAGAATTTTCTTGAATTTCCAGCCTTGAAAAGTTCATGTTGCTAGCTAGAAAATTTTGGGAACAAGTTTGGTTTAAAAAGACTTTGAATCTAAGCCATTTGGGATACTGTATGTGTGTATCTTCTAGTGATGCAATTAGACCAGCTCTTGCAACCTTCTTTGTGGTTTAATTGCAGCATTGGATGCTGGAAATTTCTAGCATGCAATTAGAGATTTTGTAGGAGTGAAACACTAGTGATTATATGGCATTCCAATGCTCGAAAAAACTGCTATAGGTGCAGCAATCTGAAAATGATTAGGAGTCCTATTTTTTGTCAACTTCTTAGGTTTTAGGAATTTGATTCCTCCTTGGATTTTATCTTTCAAGTTTGATATGATCAGCAAGATAAGATAAAAGCTAAAAGTTTGCTAAAAGGGCACAAAAGAGAGGAATTATCCTACTAGAATAATTTTTAAATTAGAATTCCTATTTTATGACTAAACCGACATTGTCGCCACATGCCCACCTTTAAAATTTTGGTCGATCCAATAGGCTTAGCACGTGTAACTATAAAAATGTGTGATAGTAGTGGTGGTCAAGCCTTTGAGTTATCCTATGATTGGGATTTGGATTAGGCATATTAACATGAAAGAGAGAGAGATCGTCAAGTGAATCACTCATCCAACTAGTCTCGGATAGCCACAAAAAAGTGGCCATAAACTTGGAGTTGCCACCAATCATTTTAGGTTAGGCAAGATTGGATGCCTACTGAAAACATATGTCAAGTTATGAAACTTGAAACATAAAGTTCGAGGTCTATAAAGTCCAAAGATTCGTTGATTGGGTCGGGACTTGGTTACAGTGGGGAAGGATTAGCACCCCCATGACATTTGAAATCAATACTCGCTAACTATGTCTTGCTTCAGTTTTGGCTTAATCAATTCCATTTATTCATTATTTAAAACTAATCCCCTTTTTAT
Organism: Adansonia madagascariensis; assembly: GCA_038381835.1. NCBI lineage: Eukaryota > Viridiplantae > Streptophyta > Magnoliopsida > Malvales > Malvaceae > Adansonia > Adansonia madagascariensis. The sequence goes on along the minus strand of JBBYHL010000016.1, from coordinate 9,576,558 downwards.
GCATGAAGTTTTGGTGGAAAATATAAATCCAAGTTTCAAAAAAAGATTTATATCACTTGTGCACTACAAAGGTATGAAAAGCATCAGGATTTTTATGAAAATAGTTTCCGGATTAAATTTTAAAAGTTCGGATATTCCTTATTAGGCACTGGAGAGATACCAACACGGAACATTGCCTTGTAAAATTCTTTGAAAACAAATTTTAAATATGAATGCACAATAATCATTATAAAAAAGGAAACACATATAGTAAGACGAAATAATATAACAATATCATAAACAAACAATCACAAACAAAAAAAAGGTAAAAATAAAGGATGATTGGAATGTGTCTTATAATTGTCTTTGATTATTGAAAAATAATCAAGATAACAATTTAGAGACAGGTTTGGATTTAAGGGACAAAAAAGATTTCAATCAAAACAATCCAAGGCATCCAGAAGAGAGAAATGTTTTGAATTTTTTTAAGGTAAAAGCGAGGTTGAAGTATCCCTTGGGAGTGGTGGGGTTAGAGTATCTCAAAAGATAAAGTTATGAGAATAATTAGAAGAGAAAATTTAATTTTTTTAATGAAAAATAGGGTTAAAGTATTCCCTCAAAGTTATGGGGCTGGAGTACCACTAAAGATGAAAATTTTTTTATGATTTAAGAAAAATAATTAGGAATCTCAACTAAATCTGAGAAATAAAATTCAAGTTTCTTAAGGAAAAACGAGGTTGGAGTATCCCCCTAGAGTAATGGAGTTAGAGTATCCCCAAAGATGCAAATTTTTGATGTTTTAAAAGAAAGTTTTTTTTAAAGGATTTTGACAATAGAAAACTAAAGATTTGTGTAAAATATATTTTTGTCTTAAACTTTGATCTAAGTCTAAAGGGCTTGTGTAATTGGATGCATTTTGAGACATTCGAATGTCTCTATAAAAGAGATTCAGAAATTGGGTTAAAAATAGGAGATAGCATCGTGTCATTTCCCTTCTCAAATTTATTTCGGCTTTATCCAAAGGTTTCAGGGGGTGAATAAGGTATCATTGGAAAGATGACTCGATAAGGTTTAATGTAAAAGTATTCCAAAAATCCTAAAATTCACTTTCTAGGCAGAATTAATTCTTGAAATTAGGTCTGTCTTGACATTGGCAGCCTATGCAGGGGAAAAGATACATCAAACTTTGAAAATTCATTTTGTGCTTATCTGGAATAGTTAAATTGTGAACAATACCCTTTCGAAAAGAGAATTTTGCAAAATATTTGGGAAAAATATTAAGAAGTTTAAAAAATCGTTTGGTTGGCCAACATGACCTAAACAGAAAACTATTCATTAATTCTAAGGGTTTCGAATAGCAAAGGTTCAAGAAATCATATTTCCTTCATTCGGAATGATCCAAGGGCACACGAGACATTGTTAAAGAGATACTTTGATGCCCTTTAAAGGAAAAATATCAGAAGAATCAAGGAAAATATTTTATCATTCGAAAATGATTTTCCAAACTTAAACTATAGTGCTACCAGAGCAAAATAAGGGGTTATTCAATATTTTTAGATTTTTCCAAGAGTAGACTCAAATCTAAGACATCTGAATGTCTGTGATAGAAAGGAATAAGTAACATGGACATCATGAGTTCATGCTACAATCTTAAGGTAGTTTGGGATAATAAAATAACCCGTTAACCATGTCACTAAAGAGGGCATTAGACTCAAGATTAAGGCTTAATATTTAACAAAAGAAAATAACATTTTATTTCCGTGAATCTAGACCTGGAAGGTTTAGTTTGTCCCTAATATTGGAGGACCAAATTGATCAAAACATTAAATCTATGCTAGCCCTTATTATTTGAAAGTAGCATAGATTTAACCTAGGGTCTTTTGAAAAATCAAAAAAATTTTTTAACAAATATGCATTTTGACAAACAAAACATGAATAAAACATAACATGCGCAAAGATAAACAAGTATTACACATGCAAACACACAAAGGTGACATTTTGGCATAGAAAAGGTAAAAAATGCAAGAAGATGACAAATAAGATGCATGGAAGTGACATAAACTCATTTGAGTGAAGAAAAGCATGTTGGAGTTGTCAAGACAGTATTTTTATGTCATGAGGCTCCTTTAAATGCAAGGAACTGCATGAACATACTCAATGCATGTTATAAAAGCATTCAAGCATGTGCTAAGCATGTGAAAATTGATGAAATATGACAGAGAATGCATGAATAAGGGACTATTTTGATGATAGAATGGAAAAATAGAAGTTTTGCCTACCAAGCAACATTAAAGTGTCAAAAAAACATCAAGATCCTCAAACTACCACAACCAAGAGAAATAATGCATGAGAGTCCTAAAATGGTCATGGCAGCCTAAAGGGCTTACTAAAATTATGTAGATGATAAAACCAAAAAATGTATGGAACAAGGTAGGGATAATATACCAAAAAAAGCTTAAACTTTTCCCTCTACTTGAAGCAGTGACTTTAAGCTCAGTTCCTTCCCTCTTTTTGCCATTATTTAGCAAGAAAAAGATGAAAAGAATAAGCTTTCTAGTAATATTATTATTTTAAGAATGAAAGTGTGTGAAAGATTGAGTTTTTAGATGTTTTCTGGTGGTGGTTTGGGGGAACTACGTGAATGGAAGAAGATTGAGGGTGAAAGGAAATAGAATAGTGTTTTAGGAGAGCTTTGGGGCTAGAGATTGCTAGAGAATTCTTGGGAATGACTGCCAGAGTCTTTTTTTTTCTTTTGGAATGGTTGGAAGTCTTTTTAAATTCTATGCTCAACCAATGCTTTTAGAAGATAAAGTAAGGGCATTTTTTTATCTTTTATTCCTATAGTAGGGGACATCTTCAGCTACATGCTCAGTTAGCCTTCTTTCCATTGGTTCTACCATGCTGAGTATGGGGGTAGAAAGGCTGTAATAGCCTACAACTAGATATATGCCAGACATGCCCTCTTACAACCATATATTTTATGAAAGTGACCCTTGTCATTAGTTATTTGGGCTTTAAAAATTTGTTAAAATTCAATCATAAGCCTAAAGTCGAGGTCTACAATGAATTATGATAGTTTCTTGGTGGAAAAAACATGTTTGAATAAGATTTTTGAAGAATGAAAAATGGTCGAGTGAGGTAAAAATCCCTTGGTGTATCAATACAAAACATGTTTTATCGTTACATAAGGCAATTTTACCCATGAGTATTTATACAATGAGGTGTGTATCGATACTAAGAGTAAAAATTATTTCCAATCTCGAGATTTAGAGGTCTGTATTAATACTCCATGGATATCTGTCGATACTTATGCTTACATATCGATAAATTTTGTCAAAAATCATAACTTTAACATTTCCAAGGTTTGTATTGATCCAAACATGCTATGTATCAATACCACACATTAGGTATCGATACCAAACCTTCTTGTATTGATACTACATGTGAAAATTCAAGTTTTTAGAGACATAAAGGCCTCGTATCAATACTTATGCACCAATATAACTTGCATGTACCTATGGCTTCCTAAGTTACCTCACCTTAACTTGTGTACTTATTCGAATGACTTCAGTGACACCTTAATTGACCTTTGATGCTTCATTTTTTCATTTTTCTTTAATACGATCTATAAGCATTTTAGACCATTGATGCCTTATTTTTACATTTTTCTTTGATGGTTAAAAAAACTTGATGACATGACACCTAGCAGTCGTCCCCAATTTATTTTTTATTTTTAGATCTATCACCTTTTAATTAAGTCTTGGGATGCCAGAAGTTGGCCTGGCCAAAATGAGGTATCTACAAACATTATCCAATTTAGATAATGTCTTACAATGTTTAAGAAAACATTGGATAATGTCTTAATTTAATTGGTTGGTCCTTATTAGATAAGGTTTTGTCCTAATAAAATTAAGATAAAGATTAACCCTGTAAGAAAATTGTTTCTAAATTATAAGACAAAATTGATAAATTAAATCAAAAAGGATAATTAGCAATTAAGACATTTTTTTAGTATATTCATCAAGGTCATGAATGCATCAAATGATTATGGACTTAGGCCTAATATGACTATGTATGATTGATTATTAATGTGCATTTCAATTTTTTCAATAGCGTCTATGTACCCACCTTATCTCTATTTTTTAGGGATGTAAAAATTCTTTTCTCATGTAATTCCCTTCGAATGTAACTTGAGGCTTCTATATTATAAATGTATTAGGTTACATACAAGAGTAAAACTAGGATTAGTTAAGAAAAGTTTTGTAACCTAAAGAATGGAGATCTAAGAAAAGGTGCCATGAAGCCCAAGAGGTTGCAAAAAGACTTATGAAGACTTTGTTTGAAATCATCTAGGAATTTCCTAAGTAATCTCCTTCGGTGGCTTAATGAGATTACATTAGTAAAGTCCATAATCATCCAAGTAGAGTGCATGATAGTAGATTAATTTTATGCGATAATATAATATGCTTTGCATGCTAACAAAGATAAGACCTTAATTAAAAAGAACGAACAAAATCTCTCGTATATTATTGAGTCACATGCAATGCATGATAAAAACGCCTTCCATTATTTATAACAAGAGACCCGAGTTTCAGTCATGGGTGATATGTTGAGTTACTCAAGGTCCCTTCCGCCCAAACTACTTGAGTTATGATTACTGGGTCTTACTCAACTAATGTTGTCTGGTTCAGATTTGTCACACTCGATCATGTGATATTAGAGGCGATGGTTAGGCAAAATGTATAAGATACATTTAAGCAAGGCGTTGCCATAAAGATATGATTGCTAAGCTATGTTACCTACCAAATTAGGTATTCTGATTTATTGAGTCCATCAAGGTTACAACATGTTGAAAAAGGACCCAACCTAATAGAAATACCCTTAAGAGATTTTCGTATAATAGTGAAGGCTATTATTATATAAAATTAGTGGGAAAGCTAATAAAGATATAATACCTTGTTAATATTGGTTTAATACATGAAAAAGCTAATTAATACTTATTTCATATGAAGTTGTTGATAACGATAATTATGATAACTGCATTGCAAGCTATAATTAATGGCATAATCTCAAAATGTTTGAACTGGTATCTAAAATTGAGAAATGCTCTCAATAAAAGGTAGTTGACCTTCACATGATTGAGTTGAATTACTTTATTTTTTATTCGACTACTTTGATAATCGATTTAGGATAAAAATCACACTTATGTAATGACATGAGTTTGTTAGAGAATAGTAAAAAATTGGGCTCAAATGAGGTATTCTTAAAAATAGATAATGGAGCAAAAATTGCAGCCCATACCACTAGAACTTATACTTTATCATTGTGTTCAAGCATGACCTTAGAACTAAAAGAGTGCCTATATTTCCTAGATTGTCTAGAAATATTATTTCAATATCATACCTCACTGATAATAATGATTTTGAGTTTAGAATGAAAGGCAATAGTAGCACTATCATTTAAATGACATGCTCTATGGATTGGCCTTAATAAAAAATGGGCTATTTGTACTTGATCCTAATATGCCTTTTCTCAACATAATTATGAAAAAAGCAAAGAATAATGACCAAAGTAAAGCCTACATCTAGCATTGTAGACTTGGTTATATTAACAAGAATTGGATAGCCAAGTTATACAATCAAGGCTATCTAGACCTATTTGATTATGAATCATATGAGACATGTAAATGTTATCTCCTCAATAAGATAACTTGGTCACCCTTCGCTGGTAGAAATGATAAAGCCACTGATTTATTGGTCCTAATACATTCTAATGTATGTGGACCAATGAACATAATGTCTAGAAATAGGTATTCATACTTCATTACCTTTACTAATGACTACTCTAGGTATGGGTATGTGTACTTAATCAAGTAGAATCTGAAGCTTTAGAAAAGTTTAAAAGTATAAGGCTAAAGTAGAGAAGCAAACTGGTAAAAGAATTTTGACCTTTGGATTTAATCAAGGAGGAGAATACTTAAGGCAAAAATTCTTGGGTCATTCTGACAGAAAATGGTATTTTATCATAATAGACTCCACCCGAAACTCCATAATATAAGGGAGTGTTTGAGAGGAGAAACCAAACCTTGTTAGACATGATTCATTCCAAAATGTTTAAGGCTGACTTTTCGATATCCTTTTAGGGATATGCTATAAAAACTAATGCTCATCTTCTAAATAAAGTTCCATCCAAATCTATTAATAAGAGACTATATAAGATATGAAACGCTAAAAAGCCAAATTTGTCTTACACAAGGATTTAAGGATGCAACTCTTACATGAAACGTGTAATGATTGATAAGCTTGAAGCAAGGTTAGTCAAATGTAAGTTTATGGGGTATCCTGAAGAAATCGCAAGGTACATTTTTTGTGATCCCAATAAGGAAAAGTTTCTTTGCCTTAAAACATGAACACTTTATAGAGAAAAAAGTTCCTACTTGAAGGGTCTAGTAGGAGTAAAATTGATCTTCAGAAAGTCAAAGAACCACAAACAAACATTCTCAAAGAACCTGAAGCCACAGTTGAAGCATCAGATGCTAAACTTAAAGCAAAAGAGACATAACTACTTTATCGATCTTGTAGGATCAAGCAACCTCCAAAGAGATACAGATTTCTTAGGGACCAAGAAGGTTTGCCTTGTGTTACTGAACCTACCACTTGTAAGGAAGCAATTTCAAACATTTAATCTCCAAGAAATGGCTTGGTGCCATAAAGTTTGAGATGAACACCATGGATGCCACCCAAGTATGGACTTTGGTTGACCCACCTAAAGTAATAAAATGCATAAGGTGCAAATGGGTCTTTAAGAAAAAGACCGATGTGGATCACAATGTGCAAATGTATAACACCAGACTAATGGCAAAAGGTTATAATCAAGTATAAGGCATTGATTATAAGGAAACCTTTTTGCCAATTGCCATGAAAAATTCATTTAGATTTTTTTTGTAATTACAATTGTCATATATTATGATTATGAGATATGGAAAATGGATGTAAACATAGCATTACTTAATTGGAATCTATAAAAGAAGTTGTATGTGACACAACCCAAAGGTTTTTTATCCAAGTAAAATCCAAATCAAGTAGGTAAGCTTAGGAGGTCCATTTATAAACTAAAGCAAGCATTGCAGAGTTCAAACATAAGATTCGATGAAGTAATTAGAGAATTTGAATTCAAAAACAATCATAATGATTTGCCAGGCAATCATTTCCATGTTGCTATATGTTGACTACATATTGCTTTTGGGAAATGATATACCTATGCTGTAGGTTTGCATATCCAGACAATTCTCCTTGAAAGACTTAGGAGAAGCAACATTTATTTTGGGAATTAAGATCTATAAAGATAGATTGAAACGAATGCTTAGATTATCCTAATCTTTATACATAGACAAGATTCTTACAAGGTTTAAGATAGAAAACTCTAATAGAGGAAACTTGCCTCTGGTTCATGGTATGCTTTACTCGAAAGAGATGTGTCTTAAAACATTGGATGAAAGGGCACAAAAAGATGAGATTCCATATGCCTTGGCAATTAGATCTGTCATGTATGCCATGTTATGTACTAGACTAAATGTATCATATGCTCTAAATATCATAAACAAATACCAAAGCAATCTTGGTGAGGGTTACTAGACTATTGTGAAAAATATCCTGAAGTACTTATAAAGAACCAAGGATATCTTTCTGGTTTATGGAAAGGCTGAGCTCTGAGTTAGGGTAAAGACCATGGTATACATAACATGTATGCCATGTTATGTACTAGACCAAATGTATCATATGCTCTAAATATCATAAGCAAATACCAAAGCAATCTTGGTGAGGGTTACTGGACTATTGTGAAAAATATCCTAAAGTACTTACAAAGAACTAAGGATATCTTTCTGGTTTATGGAAAGGCTGAGCTCCGAGTTAGGGGCCATACTGATGCTAGCTTCCAATCAGATTGAGATGATTATAAATCATAAAGTGGTTATGTATTTACCATTAATAGAATAGTAGTTAGTTAGAAAAGTTCCAAATAGGGAAAAATTATAGATTAAAAAATCAAAACTGAATACATCTCTACATGTAAGGCTACGAAGAAGGTAGTTTGGATGAAAAAGTTAATTACTAGAATTGGTGTAGTTTTAAACATTGTTGAACTAGTACCACTTTTTTATGATAACAATAGAGCCTACTGCAAGCAAAAGAACCAAAGCTTTATCATAAATCCAAACACTTATTACGATGATAACACGTCATTAGAGATATAATAGAATGACTTGATGTTAGTATGGAATGAGTAGCCAGTCTTTACACTAAGTTTTGCCCTAGTAGACACTTGATCGCCATAGAGAGCGTATGAGACTTAAACATATAGGTGATTAGCTTTAGTCATACTAGGAGATTGTTAGTGTAAGCTCTGCTAATCAATTAAACTTGTAATACACTAGCATTCAGTTATTTCATGTAACATACATTATATTTGATTAATATAATATGAGGTTGTTTCTATCCATAAGATTAATCAATTATTAGTTATTTAAATCTTATGTAGACAAAGCTGATGAAGCATATTGGCTTTGCACGATAATTGTAAAGAGTTACAATTATGAGATCCCTATGCATCAAAGTTGTGTTTCTAAAATTGTTCTTGGTCACTGTATTGTCAAGATAAGGCATTAATAATGCAAAGATAGGCATATTTAAGCCTCCATGTATATGCATGCAACTGATCTTATAAATTAAAGTATAAAGATACTTGGGGACATCATATGAAAACAAGTTCACTGAACATTACCCGCTATGAAAGTTATATATCGTATTTCACTTAAGTGTTTATGAAAATACTCTCATGTGTTAATAGTGTGAGTGATCCTTAGACTTGTGACGTAGGACACCTTGTATAAGAATTATCATACTTAAAGATCATCGTGAAAAGGTTCACAATAGATGATTTCCAAATAAAGGTGGTTTTAGCTATGATATAAAGCATACTGGAGAGGGATAGGTGGTCTACAGAGGATTCATCACCTAAGCGATATAAAAGGACATATAGTAGCTGTTCCTAACCAGTGTTAACTCAAAGACCTTGGCCAAGGCAATATCCATTATAGAGTTAACACATAGGGGTTTCATACTAATATAGAATAAGTCAAGTGTAGACACTACTCCAAAATCTTGCCTATTCTAATATCGAATGGGCATGATGCATTGCTAGATGCCTATCTTGGTCTATAAATATAAATTATTCTTAATTGAGTAAATTTATATTTATTGTTGCTATGATAGAGACCTAATGAGTCATACACATAAAGGTGAATTTTTAAAATTAAAATAAGACAGGCATTAAATTGCCTAAAGAGTAAAAGTTACTTAGAAGCTTTTTGAATAGTTCAAAAAGAAAGGGCAAAAGTGCAAATATGCAAAAACTTAACCTTAGGTATTTAAACCTTTTTTATGTCATCCCCAGCATACAAGCAAAAACCCTAAGCACCAATTCACCTTCTTCTTGGTGACTTGCGGTAACCCTAGGTTCTTATGCCATTTTTTGGGCTTTTATAGAAATTATTTATTCACCAATATTTCTAATTTTGGCATTTAGAGAGATCAATAGGGGAATGTTTTTGAAATTTAATCTACTAGTACAAGTCTCAGCATAAAGGAATCTCTCCCTTTTAGAGGATTTTTGCGTAACCGGTGTGGATCACCATTAAAGGCTAGATGTGTGGACATCTTTGGTTTGCAACAACCAAGCTTAGTGTAGAAGACTGAAGCAAAGTCTATTTTAATCCAAGAAAATAGACCTTTCCAAATTAAGGCATCAAATTAGATTTCTTTCTTTCTTGTTATGAGTAGATCGATCAAAGGCTTATAAGATGATCCATTGATGTTGTTCGGTATGTCTTGTTATGGTTTTTTTGAGTTTTCGATTTTAATAAAATTTTTTATTGATAAATCGACTTACCAAATTCGAACAGTGAGCATTAGATATGTAATATTAGATCTTTCATTAAGATGCTTATGTGAAGGATCGAACAAAACTAGGTGTCTCTAAGAAGGAAAAAATTAGGTTAGATAATGTTACGATACATGTTTGTCCAAAAAATTGTATGCTATTTTATAAGGAGTCAACAATGTTGACATGCTATTTGATATGTGGCCATCTTTAATATAAACCTAATAACAGTTCAATTAGATGGAAAAAGGCAAAAAAGTACCATTTAAGATTCTTTGTTGCTTGCTACTTATTCCAAGATTGCAAAGGTTATATGTCAGCGATCACCAATGAACATATGACATGTCATGCTTACAACCAAAAGATGATGGAATGTTGGTGCAATTTGATGGCCAGGCATGGCAAGAGTTTAATCGTACCCATCTATCTCTTGCAACTGAATCTCAAAATGTGAGATTAGGTTTATGTGTAGATGGTTTTTCTCCATTTTCCCAAGTAGCAAAAATGTGTTCATATTGGCCTGTCATGCTCTGTATAGATAATTTACCCTTGTGGATGTGTATGAAGCAACTTTATGTCCTTCTTAATATGGTCATTCGAGGACCTAATTGTCCAAAGTAAAATATTGATATGTTGCTCAAACCTTTGATAAACGAGTTAAATTTGTTATGGAATAAAGGTGTTCCAACTTTTTATGGGTATAGGAAGTAAAATTTTATATTAAGGGTTGCATTATTACGGATAATTAATGACTTCCCCACTTAGGGAATGTTATCAGGATGTAGGATGCATGAAAGATTGGCTTACCATATTGTATAGAAAACGTTAAATCTTTTTTATTGCAATATGGTTGGAAACCATGCTGTTTTGACTATCATCAACAATTCTTGCCTTTAGCTCATTCTTTCAGAAAGTAAAGAAATAAATTTTTGTGAAAAGTTGACCACTACCCTTCCATTGAGTGTTTATCTAGTGACGCAATTTTGGAAAGGATTAACATCATTCTGAACATTGCAATTGGAGATAAATGCAGTCAAAATAGGCTTTAGGGAGTGGCATAATTGGATAAAATAAGTATATTTTAGGAGTTGCCATATTGGCATACCAATGTTATTCATCATAATCTTGATGTCATGTATGTCGAGAAAAATATGTTTGATAATATTTTCAAAACAATGATGGCTATGAATTGCAAAACAAAAGATATTGGAAAGGCTAGAATTGATTTGGCGTTGCTCTACAAATAGCTCAATTTAGAATCGATTGAGAGGAATGGAAAGACATACTAGTCTAAAGCCAGTTACATGTCAAGCAAGGAGGATAAAGAATTTGTACGTAGGTTAGGCAATTACGACTTCCAGATAGATTTACCTCCAATATCAGGCACTGTGCAAATGTGGTTGATGGAGATTTTATGGGATGAAAAGTCATGATTATCATACTTTTATGCAATGATTGTTTCCAATTACATTTCGTGATTTGGTTCTAAGCATAATATGATATGCAATTATAGAGCTAAGTAATTTCTTTAGAGATTTATGCTCAGCCAAAATTCATGTGGAACAAATGGAGATGTAGGACATAAATATTGTTAAAACTATTTGCAAGTTGAAAAAAGACTATTCTCTCACATTTTTTTATTCAATGAAGTATATACTTATTCACTTGCCATTCGAGGCAAAAATAGGTAGAACTATCCATTATTGATAAATATATCCTCTTCAAAAGTACATAATTAAGAAAGCAAGTCAATGTATAACATATTTTTCATCTAATTCATGAAATACTAAAGTTATTTGTTATTATTAATTTTGTTGGGTTCTTATATGTCTAAGAAAAGTGAAAAACTTTGCATCTTTAGGAGGATTTACAGTTGAGGCATATATTATGAAAGAAATTTCAACATTTTGCACCTTATATTTTGACCCGCATATGGAAACAATATTTACTCGGGTGCCACAAAATGAGATAAGGAAGATGTTGATCCAATGTGACAACTTCCTATTTTTCATAGCTAGGAAAAGCTTTTGGCTTGAAAAAAACTTGTTCTCGTTATTTAGATCATGATATGTACTAGGCAGCGAAATTGTATGTACTATTAAGTGCAAAAAAGTTCTATCTTATGTTAAGTAAGATCTTTTTCATCTTCTTATAACTTCTTCACTAGTCTGATTTTAATATATTACATATGTTATATTTAACTTTGGTTTAGTTATTAATTTTCTTCCCTATCTGCATTAAAAACTTAGGATATGAAATGGTGAAACTAGATGCACCAAACATTATTGATGAAGAATTAAAGAAAGTTTGAGCATCAAAGTTTAGACAATGGTTTAAGGATTATTTAAGTTAATATATAAAAAGTTTAAATTAAATAATGCGCATTATAATAATAGTAATTAAATAGTTATAATAATTTAATTATAACTTCCATGATATGTTAGGTTCCACAACAACTAGATGAAGTTGATTCTTATGTCAGTGACCTGTCTCATGATCCAAGATGTATGGCTTGGTTTTATTCTAGTTATATCATTAATGGTTTCAAGTTTTATGAACTTGATTATGGAAAAAAACGAAAAAAAAATGACTAACAATGTTTGTATAAAAAGAATTGCTAAAATTATTGTGGGCATGGCTTTTATGGAATACTATTAGATATTGTACAGCTAAATATTTTGGCAATTGAAATTAGATTGTGCCTCTTAAATGTAGATACTTTGATACAAATAGGGGAATTTGGTAGATGCACATAATGGCCTAGTGGAAGTTAGTATATAAGTTGATACTTTCTAGTAACAAACCTTTTGTGTTAGTCCATCACTGTTAATAAGTTTATTATCGTTCTTATCCTTCCACTAAAAGAGAAAGTCAAGATTGATAGGTTGTCTTTAAGATAAAAGCTGGGAGTAGATTTGACATTCAATCTTTAGTAGGAGAAATATTTGACCTGAACAAAGAGGTTTATTAAGAAATGGATTTTTCTACTCCCACTATCATCACTTATTCATATGATCTTGACAACCTTGGACTTCTTGTTAATAGTGATTTTGAAGAAGTGAATCATAATTTGATAGTTGCAATGACAATTATAAGGAAGCAAAAGATAAAGAACAAATTTTGACGAATGAAAAAGAAGAAGAAGAAGAAGAAAAAAAGAAAAAAAAGAAGAAAAACAATGAAAATAAATGAAAATAAAGAAAATGATACTAAGACTAAAGATGAAAATGAATATGAGAATGGTCTAAGAGATAATAACGATTATGATAATAATAATGATGATAATAATGATTAAAAAGTTGATTAAAGATTTTTGTATGTGAGATCGAATATTTAAGTATATGTAGTTTGGTTTACTTATTAATTACGTACATATTTCTTTTATTATTTACTACAAATGCATAAGTTTTTCAGGGGCGACACCAATAGTAGTTCTAGGTAGCACAAGATCAGAGTAGTTGCAGTTGCATTATACTCATTTGTTCATGATGCAACACGTGCAGCAAGAGATTTAATGACTCTTGAGTGAATGGGAAACTAATTCTGATAACAATATTCCTCCACCCTTCCCTCTTCCGTATCCGTAGTATTTTTTGGATGTAATTTAATTAGGATATTATCCTAAAACCACAAGTATTTATAATTATTTCGTATGTACTATATTATTTAATTTTTTTATAATAATTAAATTTTATTTTTATTGATTTTTATATTTGCAAATTAATTATTCAACATAAAAACTTTAAAATACCAAATGAAATTAATACAATAATTAAATTTGATAAAATTTTAAAATTTTAAAATGAATTATCAGTAATAAAAAATTTAGTCATAATATTATTTTAGAGAACTTAATCACCCCAAACTAGTTGGAAATAAGTCTTCCAATGATAGGTATTAAAGGTGAAAAGAATCTGTCTCTAAAGCTATTCTTAACGGAAAAAACTAATCAATAACATAAATTACCGAAAAAATTTTTGTCAAAGAACATTCTGTCATAAATGATTATTTTCGACCAAAAATATATTACCAATGAAAATATTATCAATGACTTCTTCAATAGTGATAGATTTCTTTCCAATGAAAATTCCACCGAAAAAATTTTCGACAGATTTTGATATATTTTCGATGGAAAATTCCATAAAAAATAAGCCATTCCCCTTTTAATGAGACAAGTACATATAATGTTTTGTAGGTTTCATTTTAGACACCTAATTTCATTTGGGGCCCTTTTACTGATAATTCTAAATATCCGAGAATGAGCACCTAGTGGCTGCCTTGGTAGAAGTCTACTTTCACCGAGCGGGTTGGGCATTTTCAAGACCTATCTGGTCATACCTAAATGGTCACGCATGCGACAAAAAAATGCAGTTTCGAGGGTCAAAAGGAATAAATCTTGGATAAAAAGAACAAATATTCAGGAGAAAAACTAGTTTTTAAATATTTTCTTGATAAATCTAAAATTTATTTTTGCAGATGATGTCATGATCAAATTTGCAATTTTTAAAAATTTTTTGAGAATTTTTCATGAAATTTTGAAATTTGATCATCGTATATTTTTATCGATACCCATGTAGTATCTATGCCAATACTTACCCTAAAAAATAAAAATATTCAACAAAAAATCCATATTAGTTATGATTTTTTCATAATAATACGAGTTTGGTATCATTATCGTGATTTTATTTCTTTCAGTTTCAAAATTTTGTTTATGATTATTAATTTTAATTTTTTTTTATTTTTAATTTTGGAATTCTACAAGCTAGTTTCATGGAAACTAGTTTAGTTTAATTCTAATCTTCCCTTAACCAATTTAGTTTGATTCTAACTATCCCATTAGATGATCGTATCTTGATAATCATCAAAATAATGAGTCATATATGATGACTAGGGTATAAGTACATAGTAATTTAATTAATCCATATTTTTTTTTTGTAAATACCTATAAAAAATTTAAGAAAATCAGTAAAAAAATTGACTTTCAGCCAAGGGGATTTTTCAGCCCCCTTGTCTAAGCCTCCCTGTTATAAATAAGGGGAGGATGCTACATGTGAAAGGCTATTGGTATTAATGAGAAAAAAACACTAAAAACACTAAATTTTTTCACGTTTTATAGCTTTATAAGGTATATTTTCTTCCAAAAGTTTGAATTTTTGTTTATTTCATGCATAATTCTTCTTTTTGGTGAACCTTTTAACAGCTTGAGCTCATGGATTTTAATCCATGTTAAAACTCAAGTTTGAAGGCTATAATTAATCATTCCTGATTTAATTGTTGTATTTGATTTTTATTGGTAATAATTTAATTTTTATCCTAAAATTATATATTTGATTGTGGGAATGATGTTATGATATTATGAATGTGATTTTGTGCTATTTTTCTTGGTATTTTCATGAATGATTATTGTTAAAGTTTGTTCATATGTTCATATCTCATGATTTTTATGCATGATAATAATGATGTAACCTTGGTAACAATTAGGATATAAGTTGATATTCATGACATCAAGTTGTAAAAAATATTTTTTTCTTTTTTATTGATGTAGGCCAAATTTGATGATGATTCTAAGTGAATTTTCACGCTTGATTTCATGATATTTTAGACTAATTTATTATGTTTAAAAGTTATAGGGACTTAAAAATAATTTTTTAATTTTTTAAAGTTCTCAGAAAGATGATCCTATGCTTGGTCGAATTTAACAAGGGCTTATTTTTTAAGTTTTTATATTTTAGGCTATTTTATAAATGAAATGTTTAGGGATTAAATTGCAAAATTGAAAAACTATTTTGATATTTTTCATGCTTGGTCGAGTGTTTGGTAGACCTTTAGGGGTTTTTCCATGTATTTTTAGCATGATTAGATGCATATCATACATTTTTAATCTTTTTAGTGCTATTTTGAAATTTTAGAAAGTATAGGGATTTATTTGTGAAAGGTGAAATAAATTTTTTTGAGGTCAAAAATACTTGGCCAAACCTTCCTTATGAATCTTGGTATGATTTTCATGTTGATTTGGATATATTTGATGCTTTATTTTCTGTTAGATATCATGTAGGGACCATTATGTAAAGTTAGAAAAGTTTTGTGACCATTGAGTAAAGCCTTGCATTTTAGGGTTAAAATGGTCATTCTTCACATAAAATCACCCATTTAGGATGTTTTGGTCATTTTAAGGATATTCTTAGCATTCTTTCGGTCCTCCAATAGGCATAAAAAATATTAAGACCTTTCGTATTGTCCCGGTTCTCTAGTTGGTATGAAATGCATATTTTGAAAACTTAAGGACCTATTAGCAATTTTTACATTTTAGGTCATATTTGATATCCATTGTACCCATTAGGGTATAATCATTAGTTTAGATAATTTTTGAGTCTTCTAGGTTATCGAGATACTTTCACATCGAAGGTACACCTTAGAGGTATTTTAGTAATTTATCTTAGAATTGAGTCTGAAGTGATTACTAGGATACTCCATGCTGAAAATACACATTAAGGATAGGTTCATTTTTTTATTATTATTTTCGAGTCTTCTAGGTTACTACATACTTTAACGTAAAAGGTACACCTGAAGGTGTTTTAATAATTTATCTTAGAACCAAATCCTATGTGATAACTGGGATACTTTCATGTCGAAGGTACACATTAGGGATAAGTTTGTCTTTTTATAATGTTCTCGAGTCTTGTAAGGGTTTTCAAGATACTTTCACATTAAAGGTAGACCCTAAAGGTGTTTTAGTAATTTATCATAAAACCAAGTCCTTTAGGGTCACTAGGATGTTTTCGAGATGAAAGTGTACTTTAAAGGACATGTTGGCCACTTTAACCAACTTCAAATCCTTGTAGTCGAGTTTAGTACTTTTCATCTAAACCAAGTCTCAGGGTATTTTTATATAAGATTAAAATTTTTAAAATTAAGACAATATCTCCAAATTAAAATAGTGCATGAAGTTTTTCCTAAAATATGAGAAAGATTCTAAGGATTATTTTAGTAATAAGATATTTTTTCAAAATAAAAATCAAGATTTTTCAAATTTCATGAAATAAAACCTCTTGTATTTCTCCGGTCCTCCGGTGGGGTATATGAGATATTTTGATTTTAAAACAAAACCTTTCACATTTCTCCAGTCCTCCGGTGGGGTGTGGAAGATATTTTGACCTTTCATATTCCTCTGGCCCTCTGATGGCGTACAAAAGATAATTTGATTTTCAAAAATATTAAAAACCCAATTTTGTTATACAAAATAATAAATTTAGAATAAAAGATTTTGATACATGGGAATCACAATTAAATATCGGATATGGAAATTAAATAAAAATCCAAATTTAAGTTAACACGTAATTACTAAAGTATCAAGTTTCGGGTGCCATGAGAGGGATCGATCCTTACTCAAGATTGTAACTAACTCTCGAACCTTTTCGCACGATCTATGGTATTATCGTAGGCCTCGAAGTTTTTTTTAAGGGTTTTGTAACCCTCGAAATATAAACTCATTAGGTGACCGATCTGACTAGCCTAAATAGATTGGTGGCAACTTTAAGAAAAATAAATAATGGTTTCATAATGACTATTGAGGGCTAAGTTGAGTGAGCAATTAATCTCGATGACTTCATTTCCTAAAAAAATATAATAAGGAAATAATAATAATGTAGCCCCTATAAATAAAAAATAATGACATATAGATATATATACATAAGAACGAGGGGTATACCTACCTGCCTTTTTAAGTCTGGCTGGTCAGGATTCATATTCGAGCCACATTGCGACATTCATAAGTATGAAATAAGTTAGTAAGAAAAAGGAATTAAAAGTAGTCAACTATCTATATACATGTCTTAGAGCACATTAGAGGCATAGTTAAGGATTTGTGTATCATAATGAAATAAAGTAAGAGTTAGATCGATGTCTATGATAAGTCATAAGGTGGATCATGGAATAAGAAAGGTCTCTTATGTATAAGCTAAATCCAATTACATGCTTAGGGTCACATATTCAATTTGTATATGTTATTCTAATATGCATGTTTTTGCCTTGTGGTTTTGACTAAATTATATGCAAGTAGTAGCATCAAGTTTATCTTGTATAAGTGGGAGCGGTTAAATATATTTGGATGGAGATATGTATGTAAATATATCAAGGATGTATAAAATCAACTAGATAGAATGATAAAGAATAATGACAAACTAGCAAAAGATGAGATAAGCTTGTAGATACTGTTTAGAGCTCAAGATGAAGTGTAACTTAGTTTAACGGAGCTAGACACTAGCTAATTTAGCTCAACAAAGTTGAACACTAGCTATCTTAGCTCAAAGGAGTTGAATGCCAACTAGGTGAATAACACCCAGCTGAGGTAAAGTAACACTAGCTGGAGATAGCTGGATTGGTCGAATTGATTTGGCATATGGATATGACATATCAACACTAACAAACACGTCACCAATCAAATTGTGATAAGTGTCATCATTAATGCGTGTGCCATGTGTCATCTAATAGCTGGATGAAAAGGGATGAATTAGTTGCCATGCATAACCAAAACACCATGTTGTTTCTGGATAAGTGTTATTCCTCTTTAGCTGAACCAACATAGTCACTTAGAATAAAATGGTTTTGTTGGCCAACTCAGTATGACCAAATGAAAGGGATTTGATTCTTAAAAGGCAATATCTTGACCTTTTCAAAAACAACTATTGATTTAGAAGATGATTTGGAGAGAAAACCTTTCGAGGGTATAAATAAAAGTGATATTGTCCAAGAAAAATGTTGTTAGTGAGTGAGTTAATGATCATTGCTATTGGCATAAGTGTTGGACGATTGAGGGAGTGTCTTGTGTACTCATTTTAAACCACATAAGTATGCGTATAAGTTCTTAAAAGGTTCTTAAGTATTTTAAATACTAAAAACATAAGAAAGAATGGAAAATTCTTCATTGCTATGTGATCAAGAAAGAAAAGGCAAAATCATTTTAGTTTCATACAGCAGGGTTATGGAATTATGCTTTTTAGTTGCTAAAATCAAGTTGATTACAAGGCTGCCCTAAATATTCGATTGAGTTTTTTTCTTGTAAGCGTTGCGTAGAAAGCAAAGTAAATGAGCAAACATTTTTTCTATTCATGGGTTTATATGAAATCCAATATATGCTGCAAAGATTATCAGGATGGAAAAAACTATCCCTAGGACCCCATTACAAAATGGTGTTGTTGAATGCATGAACAAAACAACTAATAAGTGTTCTAGAAGTATGAGGCTACATGTTGGGTTACCTAAGGTGTTCTAAGCTTATGTTGTTAACAAAACAATTTACCTAATCAACCATGGTCCATCAATTCTTTCAGAGTGCAGAATATCCAAGGAAGTTTAGAGTAGAAAAAGGATAAGTTTCACCATTTAAAGGATTTTGGTTATGCTTCTTACCAAATACAAAAATGACAAATGTTTTTTTCATTAGCTATGAAGATGAACAACTTTGTTTCCAGTTTTAAGATGATCACAGTCCAAAGAGAATCAGAAGCAAAAATATGGTTGTTCATGAGATAGCTTCAAAAAGAAATCGAGTAGCATTATAGATGAATCAAATGTAGTTTTGTAAAAATCCAAATTTGTCAATCTAGATATTTCTAACTAAGGTAGCCATACTAGCATACCTATTGCTCATAAGAACATAAAGAACGAAGTACTATACTGACATTATTTTCAAAGCTCATGATATGATTTACTTTTTGATAAATTATTATTTTCTCATATGTAGACCTGCTCAAGGGTTGGGATACCCACCCGGCCCAATTAGATCTGGCTCGGGTTCTCATATTTTTTTTTAGACTAGCTTGGCCTACCTCGAAATAGTGATTTTAAATTAAAATAACATATATTTTATTTAAATTTAATTATAAAATATATAAATATGAATAAAAATATTCTTTCATGTGATGAACAATAATTCTAGCTTAAATAGGCGGGTCTGGTCACATTAAATAAAGGCCTAAGCTTGGGATTTTAAAAAATTCAGATTGCGCCCCAACCTAACCCATTAGCAAGTTTAATCATATATAAATAAAAATTAAGTTTTTAATATTTAATTAAATTATTAAAAGAATATTAAAATAAAATTGATAATTAAAGTTTTTTATTATAAAAAAATATTTAATTATAATCTCACCATATTTATTTTTAGTATTAAATTAGGGTGGTTAGCTCGTGTTTGAGTCCTTTTGGTTTTGGGTTCCTTTGGGTTCGAGTTTTTTTGGGCTTGGGTTATTTCGAGTTCGAGTTTTCTCGGGTTCGGGCCATTGACTTTTTGGTCAAATCAAGTTTGGTTTGGGTTTAAGTTTTTTCGAGCGAGTTTCAGGTTCGGGTTCATTTTGCCACCTCTAATACCGCACACAATTCATTATGCAAGTCTACCAAAACTATTAGAGTCCCACATCGCTTTTAACCCATTTGGCCAAGGTCAAAAATTACCTTTAATAGACCTAAAAATTATGGGATATTTGCTATTATGCCTCTAAAAATTTTAATTATTCTAAAACAACCTTAGAGGCCTTGAAAATAAAAGGGAAATTACCAAAAATTTCCTTTGGTATTCAACTAACCCCTAAAGTTTTACCAAACTTATTTATGCTAAAATCTATTCATGCATGGCTTTCAAATGAGATCTAAGGCAACTAAGTGAACATATATGTATCAAAATGCACACCCTCAACCAAAATTCACAATCAACCTCATGAAAATAGCACATACACAAAATCCACGTAATGAAGCTCATGTAGCAAGAAAATGGAGTTAAATACATGCATCATGTGAGATGAACCATGGAATAAAATATATGAAATTACCATAAAATCAAGCAAAAATCAAATGAACATGTTCCAAATTCATCAAAGTGAATTTTGCTCAAAAATTTTGATTTTACCAAAATTGAATCTATAAGTAATAAACAAAATTCAACTTTGTTCATTGCTTACCACTTGGCCTCTAAACCTGGCATGAAAGCCTTAACCACAAGTGTTCACCTAAGTATACTTAGGATCGTCAAGCTCTCTCATGAAGGAAAAAAATAAATGGATGATATGGTATGAATAAAATAGAAATTTACTAGAAAACTACCTTGTGAAGCTTTAGAAAACCTTTCAAACTTAGAAAAATACTTAAGAAATAAACCAAATTAACTTAAAAACCAAAGGGGTTTAGTTGAAACAATCTTCCCCTATTTATAAAGGGAAGGATTCGGCCAAGAAAGGAAAATCCTCCTTGGCCAAATACCTTATGCATTTTTTAATTATTTTTCCCTTTTTTTTTTTCAAATTTCACATCAAAATGGGACAGTGGGGGACATATTATTACATGCATAGGAAATTATAGGTTACCATGGTTGGTTTTTAAAAGCCTTTTGGTGAAAATGGAAAAAATAAAATTGAAAAATAAAGAAAAATTATGCCTGAAAACCACATAAAAATGACATGAAAATAAATTAAAAATAAAAATAAAATAATAGAAGTTAATTTTGATTCTTAAATAATTAAAAAATAAAATGGGTTAGTGGACTCTGTTGGAGAGTTTAAATGGGCTTTAATGCCCATTACCCTAATTTCCAAGCTTTAGGCACATCAAGAAAATCCCTTTGGTACATTATAAATAAAATATATAAGAAAATATTTAATTAATAATTAATATGCAAAAATTAAAATAAGAATTTTCATGTAAAAATTTCATGTTTAAAAAATTAATTAAAAGGATCAATGTGCAAAATGTGGAAGAAATAGTCCCCAAAATCCAATAATTCCAAGATATAGAGGACCAAATTGAAAAAAATTGATAGTTCATGTAATTTAATGGAAAATGTCATGAGGAAAATAAAATAAATGGGGAAATTTTATGGGTGAAAAAAAATAAAATTCCATGCTTGAAAAGCTTTTAGTGGAAAATTTCATGGCATAGGAAATTTCGTATGTGGAAAATTTTGGAAAAGGTTTTAGGTGGATTTAAATTTAGAAAAAAAAATTAAATTTAAAATGTTTAACTGGAAAAATAAATTTTACATACGAGGGAAAGAAAAAATGGAGGTCCTTTACTTAGGAAAACTTTAAGAAAAAAATACAATGAAAAAAGAAATTCTATATTTGAAAAAATGAGGAAAATTTTCGAATGGATTTAGATTTAAGAAAAATTAAATTCAAAGTTTTTAATTAAAAATAGAAAAAGGAATAAAAATTTTATATGGGAGAAGGAGAGGCTAAAAATCTTAAACTTAGAAAAGTTTAAAGAAACGCTTACATGAAAGGAAAATCAAATTTCCTAACAAAATTAACTAGAAAAAATTAAATTTATTTCACAATTTGACACCTCGTGATATAAATTTTGATACAAATTTTTTCTCCATGTTTTTTATTTTTCAAAAAGAGTATCAAAATAAATACTACAACGGTATCGTTATAAATTATACAATGGTATACTTACAAATTCTACCTATAAAAGTCTCAAAATTTTTGGAAAGGACAATTTCACTATGCACACTATATAAAAAAAGATTTTTACTAGATTCGTTTTACAAACCTTTGGGTGTAATTCTTCGATTATGCAGTGATTCGGGCTACAAGCAATCATCAAAATATGATAAATTGAGTTCAAAAATGCCTAGTCTATGAAAGGAGATCGATCCCCACTGAGATAACCATTCGATTCTTGATCTTAGGCACTTTGGAATGTCAAAGAAAGGGCTGAGACAAAATCAGGTGTCTATAACAACAATCTTCATGGACTCCCAACTATTTGGAAATGACAACAATAGAATCAATTCATGAATTTCATAACCAAATTCAATTTCCACATACGCCAGTAGTAAACTCGTTCAAATATGTTGTGTTTAACATACCTTTTACCATCTTCAAATTGAACAACTTCTTCATATGATGCACCCTATTATTCATTGATGGCTTCTCATACATCCTAGATAAAGTTGTTATCAATTATGTCATGGTCTTTTCCTTGACCACATTGTGAGCAACTGATGTTAACAGGGTTAACCAAATAACAACCAACACCTGTCTAAAGAAGCCTTCAATCCAAAGTTGACATATTTTTGGCTTTCCCCCCAACAATGAAAGGTAAAATCTTTTCCCATGTAACTAGTCCTCATAGTACAGTTAAAGATTAATAATAAGTGATTCAATTTAGTTGGAGTAGATTATAATGTTGATAGATTGAGGGGTAAGTTCAATCGCTTATGTACAAGATATCGTCATTTTTCCAAATCAATTAGCATACTAGAGTCCAATTGGATGTAATGTCCAACACTGTTATAATGCAACATAAGACATCTGGGAAAGATTTCTTTAAGGTATATTTTTCCTTGCTCATTTAGATTATAATCTATATTTAGTCTTCTAATGCATTTTTTTTTTCTTATGCCATAGAAAAGTAAAGATTTAAAAAAAAAAATGCAAGGTTTTGCAGGTTATGAATTACTTGGTGAATATTTAAAATAACAACTGCAACCAAAAAACTTACAACAATTATCCAGTAAAGAACTACTCTCTTGTAATGAAGAAAAGCATGTGGAAGAAGAACTTTTATATGATTCTATGCATTTTGACTTGGGTGGCAACAATGTAAAAGATGAGGGCATGAAAAAGTAATATTCATTCAATTCCTCGTGAGTGTCAATCTAGCAAATTAAATAATATCGATTAGATTAAAGTATTTTTGTATAAATAAGATGCCACATTGAGTGCAAAAGAATAAGCTATGAGAGTAAAAGCCGAGAGATGAAAATCGGCTAGTGCTAGCGGAAGCAGTCATCTTTTGGTACAACTTCAATATTTATTCCTAACCCTTGTTTTATAGGCATATGCATAGATCTATTTTAAAACGATGGAGGTTATTTATTCATGTTTCTATAATAAAGCAATTGAAAAGTTCACATCAGCAAAATGGAGACAATTTTTTGTTGGAATATCTTGCATGAGGCAAAACAATTGAGTAGATAGTATTGGTCAATTCTTAAGTTCTTTTGCGTATCGATACTAGGCTTATTTTCATGCGATGTAATAATATTCTAGAACTATAATGTGATTGAATGAAATAATTATAGACATTTTATCTTTACGGAATTTATGGAGTCTAGCATATATGAATATTCTATATTTATATTCTGTAGATAATTATAATGAGTATTAACTCTAGTTCAAAAAGCTCATCTAATTTAGAAGTGATGTTCGGCAATTTCTTTTTATGAAATATATCTATGACTACTTCAAGACAAA
>JBBYHL010000016.1:9521397-9537123 GCA_038381835.1 Adansonia madagascariensis | reverse complement strand
TTGCTATTGCTATTGCTATTGCTTTGCTTTGCTTACTCATCTGTCACTCAGAAGCTCGACCTCTGCTTGCTTTAAATAAATAATTTTGTTGCCACTGTAAATTAATGGGCAACTTTTATTGCCTGTATTTGTTGCTGCCACTTTGTTTTGGGTTGTTTGTGAACACCCTCGGCCTGGAGGATTCGGGTTCAGATTCAGATACAATTACGGCTGTGTACATTATCACTCTTAAGCAAGCGCCTCCTGCTCATTACTTCCAGGAAGAGCTAAGAGGGCTAGGTCATCATGGGTTCCACAACGCTTCTACTTCAGGCAGATTAAACAGGCTTCACAAACCAAGGCATGAAATTTTACCCTTACTTAGTAAGATAGAGCCGTTGTTTGTTTGCCTTGTTACAAGCAACTTTTTTTTTCCTTCTTTTTTTTTTTTTTTGGTTTCTTCTGAAAACAACCGTGCCTTTTTTTTTTGTTTGTATTCTGCTACTTGTTGTTTTTAACAATTTAAATACATAGTTGGTATTTGTATGGTGTAAATCTGTGTCCTAATACTACAGATCCTTTTTTTTTTTGGAGTGTTGATTGTTAAATATTCTTTAAACAATATGGGGTCCTCATGTTTCTTTCTGTGGGGCTTAGGGGAATTGACTGTTAGGGAATTGCCAAAGCTAGAATATGTCATGTCTTTAGTTTTCGCAACCTCAAATTATGTATTTTTTTTTTTCATATTATTACTATTATTTGTACTTGCAAAAATGCTTTTTCAGATACACATTCTGTTAAAAAAAAATGGGGGGAGGGGGAGGGGAAGGCCTCAGCTTCACCATGTTGGCACTTGACATTCATAATATCCAATAATTTGCTCATAATTTGCTGAATTCTGATTATTATGTCCGTTGTTTCCCTTTTCACTTCTTTGAAGTTGCATTGCATATATCTTTTTGCGTTTCTTGAATCCTTTATAGGTTGTTTGCAGATGTAAAGTTTAAAGACTTGGACTGATTCTTTCTTCTCGAATGTATTCTTTCTTTCTTTTAGGAATAATTCAAGATCTCATCAAAGTTCTAGTTCTTATATTTCTCGAGTTCACGATTCTTTATTGAGGAGAGCCTTGAGGGGGGAGAAATATGTGAAGTTGTATAGTTACCACTACTTGATTAATGGCTTTGCTGTGCTTGTTACCCCTGAACAGGTATATCATCATCAATCAACCCTCCTTATAATTATCCATCATTCTGTCATTGTATCATCATCATCATCATTGTGCTGCTAAATGCCTTTTTGATATTATATCATTACAGTATAACATATTATTTATACTTTCTAAATACATAAAATATGTTTGACCTATATTCTATTCTTTTGTATTTTTTGTAGTTTTGCATATTATTTAGGCTCTTGGTGTCTCAAATGCATAGAAGGTTATTTTTTGTTTCTTTTGAAAAAAATTTTCTTATAATATAGAAAGAATGTTCTTAGTAGTTGTATTCTTCTATTTCTAAGGCAGACAAGCTTTCTAGGAGAAGAGAAGTTGCAAATGTTGTATTGGATTTCTCTGTTAGAACTGCAACCACCCATACTCCGGAGTTCTTGGGTCTACCAAAGGGGGCATGGTTGCAGGAAGGCGGATATGAAACTGCTGGAGAGGGAATTGTTATTGGCTTCATTGATACTGGTATCGATCCAACTCATCCCAGCTTTGCTGATGATGTATCAGAGAATTCATACCCAGTTCCAGCCCATTTTTCTGGTGTTTGTGAGGTGACCCGGGATTTTCCTTCTGGCTCATGCAATAGGAAGCTTGTTGGAGCACGCCATTTTGCAGCATCTGCTATAACAAGAGGAATATTCAATTCGTCTCAGGACTATGCATCACCATTTGACGGTGATGGCCATGGCACGTGAGTGCATCTTTTGCATTTTTGTATATATTGTTTGGTGTTATGTTTAGTTCTTTCTTCTATTGTGAGTTTGGTTTGCAATTTGCTTTTCTATTGCAAGGGAGATAAGGAACAACTTTAACTACTGGATCTTAAGAAAAAACTTAACATTTGGATGGACTTAGAGAAAATTTATATTATAAATATAGATCTGAATAAATTTAATGATTCTGCTTACTGCCAAAAGATGCTATTATGAGAATTTATGGGAAAAAAAAAATAAAAGAAAACAAATGTGTTAGAAAAGAATTTGTGGTGTTGTTGTTTTACATTTGTAATTCTAATTACTTTTTCTTTTCCCCTTTTGTTTCTAAATTTCAAGCACTCACATTCTAGATTGTCTCTTTAAATGAGATTTCTTGTGTTTGTGACTGTGAATCTTGCGGTCATGATTCCCAAACTTTATCTCCAATTCCTTCAGAAACTAATAGACTCTATAGGCTACAGATAAACTCGTTCGATCATCCTTCTCTTTTGTGGTGGAATGACCGAACCTGAATATATTATGTGATATGCTTCTGTCCTTACTTCCATGCGGACAAAGTTGATAATAATTACATGAGCCTATATATGTGTTACAGTGACATTCTTTTCTCTTATTGTCTTCCTAGATTTTTAAGGCTAGTACTTTGGACACCTGTTGTACTCTTTAGTGTGATTGGTTTTGACAAAATATCATTTTGTCTTTTCTAATGCCTCCAAAATATGATAATGTGAAGCCAATTGCTTGATGTTGAAATCTCAAAGATGGTTGTGTAATTTCTTGAATAATTGCTAAACACCATAGACAACCTTCTTTTTATTTAATGTATGAAACAAAGGCCTATGTTGAAAGGCACCACAATAGTGTCAATGGTGAATAATCTGCAATAAATTCTAGTTAACTGCTTATGAGGTGACCTGATATTATTGGTGACTCAATCTTCTAATGCTGCCAATGAATATAATATTAACGCAGGCACACAGCTTCTGTTGCTGCAGGAAACCATGGGATTCCAGTGGTGGTAGCTGGGCACCACTTCGGAAATTCTAGTGGGATGGCTCCTCGTTCGCAGTAAGTTTAAGAAACTGAATCTCAGTTACTATTCTCTTTTATATCTATGAATCTCCTCTGTAAAAGCAAATGTGGCAAGCAAAGCTTATCATCTTAATTTTCATCCTAATCAATACTAAATCAAACTAAAGTGTGCTAACTGATAGAAAGATATCTAGTGGGAGATACGAAACAAAAGGGCTTTATATGCACAATTTGAACGAATGTCCCTAGGTTCTCATTATGGAGCATTTTAGTTAAGGATTCTCTCTATTGATGGAAATGATTTCAGGGTGATACTAGTCTAGAACATACCTATGCTTGCATCTTAAGCATCAAGAATCTAACCTCTAGTTCTTTCTGGTATCTTTCTAATCTAGAGCTGCCTCTAAGCACAGAAACCTGTCACAGCAAACATTGAATCAAAAACCTATTTCAAGATGCTGTTAACTTTCTGAGAATCTAAAAATTCTCTCTTTTTTGCTTACAATCCAGGAAAACCTTGAAATGGTTGTCAAATGCTTTATTGTTCTGTGCAAAGGCAGTTTATGCTATGTGTAATTATGCACCATTCAGTCTCATTTCCTTCTTTTAGTATATTGGAAAGTTTAACTTTTACCCTGAAAGGCTTTGATTTTGGATGTTTTCATTTAATAACAGCTAATGAGGGAAACACGCAGACAAATTATGTGGAGACATGGTTTTAAGTGCATTATCTATTTCCTACTGTGTCATGCTCAACTCTGTTAAATTTTACATAGTCAAATCTTTATTTCTTAAAAATGTTATAAAAAAAATTTTGGAAAGTGGAAGAGAAATGAAATTAGTAGTGTACTATTTTCTCATTCACTCTTGATGCCTCCCCCAACCTAGTATTTGTCTCTGCCATCATGTCTACAAATGATAGTTCTTATGGAAGCATATTAGTATTTTCAACAAAGTTTATGCGTGGAGCATTCTTTTTAGGTTGTAGGATGCACTTTTATCTTGTGAACACTTCTTCCTTTCTATGGGTTTGGTGCATATTTTCCAGAAGGTTATACTTTGAGCATGACTTGTTTGCAGTTTTCATGGAACTATTATCAAACACATTGAATAAATTCTTCGGTCATTTCATTTGGACAATGCATTCAGCGTGGCTGCTGAGTCTTGGACATGATTCCAGCAGAATTTTCTGAGCCAGTTTCGTTTAAGATGCATTGGAATCTTTTTCTGCTTTGACTCTCATATTAAGTCTGTCTAAGAGTCATATCTCTTCTAGTTTATGCGAGAAAGAATTGCGCAAAAATAGATATTATTGTTTTATCTAAAAACAGTTAATTGAGGAGTCTTTCTTGAGTCACTAGACCCTGTAATGATGCTTTACATAAAAGCTAGGGTTTTGCCAAGGTATTTTCAGAATAAAGGTGTTTGTGGGCCGGGCTACCCGTTCAAGCCCAAAGGCTCGCCCAATATTTGGGAGGGTTTAGGCAAAAATATTAGGCCCAAAAATGGGCTTGGGCAAAAAAATTAGGCCCATTTAAAAAATGGGTCAGGCCTTAGCTCCAACATTCAAAGCCTGGACCTGGCCCAACCCGTTTTCAATTATATATATTATATATATTAGTTTTGTATTTATATACATTATGTAATTTTTATGATATAACGAATAAATATATAATCTTATAGTGTAAACATTAAAAAAATATGTTAAGTTATTTATATTTTAAAACCTAATAAAAGAAATTTATTAAATTACTAAAGATTAAATTTTTTAAAAAAATTAAATTAAAAAATATAATATGGATGGACCTAAACAGGCTTGGACTACTAATTTACAAATATGGGCGGGTGTGGACGAAATTTGAGGCTAATATTTTGGTCCAAGCCAGGCTTGGGCAAGCATGAATAATGTTAATACCATACTTAGGCTCGACCCATGAACACCTCTAGGACTATTTTCGTATGACTTTTTTCTTTAATTTTTATTTTATTTTATTTTTTTTAAGTTTCATTTTTTACTGTTTTCCTGTAACTTGCAGGCTGTATTTTTTGTAACCTGCCTTCTCCTGCTCTTTTGGATGATAAAATTTAGCTTATCCAAGAAAGAAAGTAGTTCATTTGTCAAACTTCTTTATTTATTAGGACTCTAACTGCCACCAAGAATAGGTAAGGAAGAGAAGAAGAAGAAGAAGAAGAAGAAAGGGTATATTAATCAGTAAGAAGCTCATATCTGGGCACATACACATATTTATTGTGTGGGTGCGTGGGTATTCTTGTGGTTGTTCAATCATCTATAGACATATAGCATACAAGCTCAATAGCCTGCCTGTTTAGTTTTATTAATTATGCATGTGTTTTCCTGTGTTTGTTTGAATGTCTAAATATAAATGCCGTTACATAACAGTCATGGGATCAAGCATAGAAGCACCTATTTCTATTAGCATGTATATGTTTTAACTCGTATACCTGCATGCATACACAGATAAATATATGTGCATATGAGAATATGTGCTTTTTCCATACAGTACTCATTTCTATATAATTATGTTAATGATGTGGCCATATTTTCCAGTATTGCTGTTTACAAGGCATTGTATAAGAGCTTTGGAGGATTTGCTGCAGATGTAGTTGCTGCCATAGATCAGGTACATCATAGTTTGATGCTATTCTGCAAATAACTTTCTGTCCCATGACTGAATGCGAGGCAATAACTTACCAAGGTTTTGCTTTCTGACTTATTAAAAACCGATGGTTCCCTCACTTATTTGGGCCACCCAAAATTGCATGGTGCTTGCCTTTGGGAGCCTTGGACCCTGATTATTCTAGAATTATATTGTAAATACTACACTCTGAGGGAAAAAGCTGGGGAAGTATTAAGTAGTATCTTGCATAAGTTTTGCTCACTAATTCTTCCCCTTCTTTGTAATTTACTTTTTTAAAATATAAGATAAATGGCTTAACAATCTTTGTATAGGTGTTTGGTTTCATAGACCCTAATGAATTTTATAGGTGTAATTTGGGAGTTGTGGCACTAAAAGGACATATCTGCTCTTTTATTATAATACAAGATCAAAAGGTGATTTTCAATCCATTATCATTTAAAGAAGAACAAAAAGGAAAAAGTGATGTGGTGCTTTATTAGTGGGGAACCAAAAATAATTTCAACTGGACCAGTAAGTGTTCTGGTTAATGTTTATATAAAACCTCAATATTTGATATCCTCTTTTCTCCCTAGTTATTGAAGTGTCATTTGGTAGTTTTTTTTTCTTTGAAATAATATTAAAAGACATATTTCACTAAATAATGTGCCTTTATTCTCCAAAAACTAAGAACAGAAAGTTTCCAAAATTGATGAAAAGTGGAAATTTTGTTTGTCCTAATTTGGAACACACATATCTGGTACTTGCATTCTGTTTGTATGCAGGTGGACATATTCATGTATGAACATTTGAAAATGAAAATTTAGAGGGACTTGCTTTTGGGAACCCAAATGATAATAAAACTCAAATTTTATCTCTAGTTTCATGCTGCTAAAACCCTTCAACCACATTATCCAATCCTTTTTTTCCCCTAAAATATTGCAAAAATTTCTTTCTAAACAAATATTATGCCCCTTGTAGCAGCAACTTGAAGACAAAAGAAATATTTTTAAAAATAGAGAACATAAAAAAAAAATTGTTTGCCACTATTCACTGTCACCAATAATCCAAACATCCAACAAATGAAGCATTAATACCTTGGTAACTGACAACCTTCATCATTTTTACTTTCTAATTATTTAATTTTTACAACTCCAATTTTTTAGGATATATTGCTTTGGTCAGACTGGTACACCCTTCTCTCAAACCTAGTTCTTTCCTCATCCTTGTTTTCCTCCTAACTCAACATTGCTCCACCACCTATCACTGTACTCAATACATCAAGTTCTGTTGCATTCTTACTCTCCACCATATTCTACCCCATTTCATTTTACTGATTTACAACCTTTCCTCACCATTTCGAAATAACCCTCTACAAAGATGTCAACTGAAATGATTGATAGAAGTTTTAACTTATAACTGAAATATAATGGTTGTGGTTGTTTTATTACCCATGGGTAAAGGCAGAATCATAAACAATTGGTTATGATTGCTATTCTTTTTGGTGAAGTCATAACTACGAGAGAAGTTACAATCATAATCAAGTACTAAATCCATATAAGAAATCATATTAAATCAAACCAACCAACCAACGAACAAACACATAACCGGAAAGATCCAACAAAAAATTGGACAATAACTGAACCATAATCATACATGTTAGATAGTGTTTCTTGTATCGGTGAATGTATTAACTCATTATGCGCTTTCTTGATTCATAACGAGAGGCCTCTTGCACCAAATCAACTTGGCTTATTCATTTTGGAAGAAGCCCTTTTGTAATTCTTCTGTTTCAATGAAGGAAATAAATGGCATTGGTCTATATCCCAAGGCAACAATATGAATTTTCTCAGGTCCTTTGGTATTGAAAATTCCCTCGGCGAAAAGGTTGTCCTTCCATGCTTTTCTAGACCACAGAATTTCAATTGGAAATGAGGGTTCTTCTTGGGTTTGACTATGATGGAAATATATTTATTTATATTTATTTGTAAGAATTAAACATGAAGATAGAATCCTTCCTTTCCTTGCAACCGTTGATTTGGTGTCCATAATCAATTGCTTTATCATGATACATTTGCAGGCAGCTCAAGATGGGGTTGACATAATAAGCTTATCGATAACTCCCAACAGGCGTCCACCTGGTATTGCAACATTTTTCAATCCCATTGACATGGCATTGCTATCAGCTGTAAAGGCTGGCATTTTTGTTGTGCAAGCTGCTGGCAATACCGGACCATCACCTAAGAGCATGTCTTCTTTCAGTCCATGGATCTTCACTGTTGGTGCTGCCTCTCATGACAGAACATATGCTAACTCTATCATCCTTGGAAACAATGTGACTATCCCTGGAGTTGGACTTGCTCGTAAGTTTACCTTTCAAATCTATTGCTTATAAGTTTTTTTATTTGTTATGCATGCTTTAGCAAATTGGCAAAGAAAGGAAATCAAAGAAGCATTGGATCAAAAGCTTTCAACAAAATTTTAGTTTGAAATGAGCTAAATCTGCTATTTGAGAGTCAAAAAACTCTGATCCAACCTTGTCAAACTAATCATGTGTGAAATAGTTGTTGAGACGGACCTGAAACCCATTGATAATGGTTGGAGAAACTCAACCTTGTAAGGTTACCACAAATCCAAACTTAACCATCGTGAGATAATGCTATAAAACAATGAGAAATATTAGAAGGTTATGCATTTTAGAGTGTTTTGACACAAAATTGAAACAGAAGGGTAATTAGAGACATTTGTTGAGATGCTCAAATTGACAGTTTTTTCACCAATTTTTATTTGTTAATACAAGTGAAATATTTTGTACTCTGGTCATATGGATGATGCATCGTACATGCCTGATGTATAAATAGATACATGCATGACTGATGTGATACAGATATCAGATCAGCTTAAAAGTTAGTACGAACAACGGGTAGAAATAAATTATTGAATCCTCTTGTTGGTTTGATAAATATGAATTATGCAAAATGTTATGGGATGTTTAATAGCTGATACTGGTAACTTGACCATCATATATATATATATATATATATATATATATATATATACCAAACTCAAAAAGGTATTTTTCTTGTACTGTTTTGTTATTTTAGCTATTGTCCATAGATATTCTTATTCTGTGCAGGACTTTTATTGTAAATCCCTCTCTCCCCTTCGATTGACTGATTGTTGCCACTCCTCAATTTATGATTAGTAGTTTGATCCTTCTATACCAAAACGTTACACTACTCAATTGATGCATGCAGTTACTGTTATTATAAATTCCATTCAGAGTAGCCATTATTACTAAGCATACATAATACTTTCTTTCTTTTTCATTTATTGGCAGCGGGGACAGATACAGATAAAATGTATACACTGATTTCTGCACTTCATGCTCTCTGCAATGACAGAACACTTGCCAATGATATGTATGTGGGCGAATGCCAAGACTCCAGTAACTTCAATGAGGAACTTATCCAAGGAAATCTGTTAATCTGTACCTATTCAATCCGATTTGTGCTTGGGCTCTCCACAATCAAGCAGGCCTTAGAAACTGCAAAAAACCTCAGTGCAGCTGGAGTTGTGTTCTACATGGATCCTTTTGTGGTTGGTTTTCAGCTTAATCCTACGCCATTGAAAATGCCTGGCATCATAATTTCATCCCCAGATGATTCCAAGGTGCAGGTTCTACATATATTTTCATCATGGCATATTCTAATTATCTTTCTTACTTCTCAATGTCTTGTTTCTTTGTTTGTAATTGTGCACACAAACACAAACAGAGAATTTACTAATTTATTATGATTGTGGTGAACAGATTTTACTCCAATACTACAATTCTTCTTTGGAGAGAGATGGACTTACACGGAAAATTGTTAGATTTGGGGCAGTTGCAAGCATTTCAGGTGGACTGAAAGCAAACTACAGCATTTCTGCTCCAAAGGTTATGTATTATTCTGCCAGAGGACCAGATCCAGAAGACAATTTTCTAGATGATGCAGACATAACGAAACCCAACTTGGTTGCTCCTGGAAATTTGATATGGGCTGCCTGGAGTTCTGTTGGCACAGATTCAGTTGAATTCCAAGGTATTAGATAGAGAATAATGTATAATTCAGTTAAAATTCTATATTAGCTGATGCATTATTCTTAAACAATTGACTTCTTAGGTGAAAGCTTTGCGATGATGTCTGGAACGAGCATGGCTGCTCCTCATATTGCTGGGCTTGCTGCACTAGTAAAGCAAAAGTTTCCCCATTTTAGTCCTGCAGCCATCGCATCTGCACTTTCTACGACAGCTTCTCTTTATGAGAAGAGTGGTGGCCCCATAATGGCCCAGCGTACTTACGCTAATCCTGATGCAAACCTGTCTCCAGCAACACCATTTGACATGGGCAATGGTTTCGTGAATGCTACTTCAGCTCTTGATCCGGGTCTGATCTTGGATTTGAGTAAGTCATTTTGCTTTTAGTACTAGTATCTGTTAGAAGAAATGATTGTTTCATCATTTGCAAGAAGCTGATATTTCATTATCAAATTGCAAACAGAAGAGAGTCATTGAGTTCATCATTACAACCTTGTATGCTTGCTTGTTGCAGCTTATGATGATTATATGAGCTTTCTTTGCGGCATCAATGGTTCTGGTCCAGTGGCCTTGAATTACACTGGTCAAAACTGTTGGGTCTACAATTCTACGATTGGGGGTGCTGACCTGAACCTGCCATCAATTACCATTGCTAGACTGAACCAGTCTAAAACGGTTGAGAGAACAGTGACTAACATTGGATGCAATGAAACGTACCAAGTGGGGTTGAGCGCACCGTATGGGGTTTCAGTGAAGGTGACTCCAACTCGATTCTTTATTGGGATGGGAGAGAAGCAGGTGTTGACTATAATCTTTAATGCAACAATGAACAACTCTGTCGCCAGCTTTGGGAGGATTGGACTTTTTGGAAACCAAGGCCATAATCTTAACATTCCGTTATCAGTCATTGTAAAATTATCGTACTATACCACCACTAATGGCTGAGAAAATAGTGAGATTTTGGTCTTCTTTTGTTTGTTGGTTTTCTTGTTTTCTTCAGTAGCTCTGCAATTGCTGTGGTTTATGGTTTTAACCAATTATTTCATTCATTTATCCTGTAAATGCATAAAATATAAATACAGGGCATGTTTTCAGTCTATTAACATATATAATTAATTAGATAGGAAGGTATGATTTTAGCCCTTTCTCATTTTTTTTACGATAAGATCCCACGTGATGCATGCATGCATGAGAATAAAGAACAATGAGAAATAAAGGGGTGAAGATAGATTTTGGATTTTCTGGGCATTGCTTCTCAAATCTGGATTGAGTAATACTGATAGATAGGATTTGGGGGTTAGGAAAGTTGTTTTCATGTTTGAATGAAAGGTTTCTATAGGGATTGATTGATTGATTACCTTCTGATATGGAATGGCAGCGTTGATAAAATAAGTAAAAATGTAACAACAGTGAGCACCTTGGTAAACGAAGCACAAACAGCAGACATTGTATGGCTCTCGCTCTCTCTCTCTCTCTCTTTTTCCTTATTTTCCAATCTCTCTTTTCAAAACTGGAAGGAAACAAAACATACTCATTGGGTGGGGGGGGGGTGTATTAGACAATGAGACTCCTCTAATTTGGTGGTAAAATAAAATTACTTCTGACAAATAAAAATACAAGATACGTCTGTCAATTTGAAGTTGATGTTGAAGCCAAGGATGCATCAACTTTCTATAAATCTACATAATTTAATGAGTTGGATGCTCAAAAGAGTTGACAGATCAGAGCAAAATATAGGTTTTTTTTTTTTTGGTTGAATTTAATGAACAAAAGTATTTGAATCGGTTAAAGTAATAACTGCATAAAGCTCTTCCCCCCTACAATAATAGTGCTACTCCTTTCATATATATATACATATATATTTATATTTATATTTCTTTCCTCCCTGACTTTCTTTTCAAATCTACAGTCATTTTCTGCAGAAAATGAATGGAAAGAAGCAACAAGAATGATGCCTTCTGAGTTCATTGTTTGAGTTTGTGTCTCAAGGTCCTCTCATTTTTTCAACGATGTGCCTGCTCTTTTCTTCAATGTGGCGCCTCTTCTCTTCAAGTTTCTCTCCCATTTTCTTCCCCAAATCAAGCATCCTTGCCCTCCTCCCCATCTTCTTTGATCTAGAATCATTATTCTCATCAATTACATCACTCTGCCTTTCAACCTCTGTCAAACTCCTACACAATGACGGTGAATCTGAAGAAGTGTCCTCTCCATTCTGCTCACATGTTTCGTGTGCTTCATCAGTTGCAAGAAGGGGAGTTCTTAGATCTTGCAAGGACTTACTCCTTACGGAAGAGGAAGAAGAAGAAACCACAGAGCTTGACGACGGTGTGGCTTCAGACTCAATGACTGGTGGCTCGAAGGAATCCACCTTTGCCTTTAGATGCTTGCTTTCCGGATGAGAAGTTGGGGTTTTCCTACTATTTTCCTTTGCTTTTGATTCAGTAAGTTGAGAAGCTGGAGCTTCACGCACAATATTATTATCAGGAGTAACTGCTTCTTGATGATTAAGCCACATAAATGGGGCAACTTTCCTTGGGACCCAATCATCCTTTTCTGCTAACATCCAAGGAACGCATGCACTTTCACAGTTTGGAAGCACCATAGTTTCCCGTATAGCCGCCTGCACAAATGATGGATGCATCAGCTGAAGTTCAATTGGTAGTTTTCTTTCATTGAATCAATGCCGAGTCCGTCCAGCAATGAAAGTTCTCACAAATAGCTCATTATACGTTTTCTTTCTACAGCTGGAGCAATGCCCAGAAAAGATTGAAAAGCAGGTCTATCGAATGATCAGATCATATCTCAAGGGATAATACTCGAGATATAGCATGAGCGGACTTGTAAGAAGATGTATGTAATTAGACAGAACATTATTGTATAAACAACTGAAATGGCAATTTTAGCCAACAAATAATTTAATCATATGCAGAAGCAAGAACTGTATCATCTTCAATCTCAAGATTCCAAAATGTCCACGCAAAAAATAACGTAGTAGAAAAAACACCTATGGTTCCAAGAGGGTATAAATATGCAGAAAACACCCTAAAAATGGAAGGTGGGTAAAACGAAATCCTCCAAGATTTTCCTATTTGTCAAACAATGCATGCATCAGGGCAAAAAGAGAAAGATAAGAGTTGATAAAATTCAGTGAAAAAGCTAAACAATTTTCCGTCGTAGAAAATTGGAGATATAAGGTGTATTAGTCAAGTCAGAGGGATCGTAAGCCTTTTAATTCTCTTCCAGGATAGGGGTGGTGCTGTAGACAATTTTATTTATATGAATATATAAAGCCAATTGCTTAGTTTGTTATTACAAGTTAAATGATATCAACTCAGCAGATAAAATTACTTTAAAACCAAATACAACTATAAATCTAGAACTATGGCATAACTTCCTCTTCTCTTTCAAAACACAATTTTTTTTTTCTTTCCAAAAGCACCTTTTCTACTCTTCATGTAGTTGGTGTGCCAAATTCTAGTGTGCATTGTCCAATAGGATAATAAATGTTTCACGGCAATTTTAATTGAGCAATTTAAGGAATAAAATAAAATAGTGGGAAATATGTTTTTCACCAGGCAATATGTCACCATGTAACAAATGATATTCATACCTTAAACCGACTGATCAAGAATAAAGCAATATGTCCACTAGTAATCTTGTGTTCCCCAACAGAAGACTCAAGATCAAACTCTATATCAGGCATGGACGTGAAGCCAAACCATATCTGATCAGAAGGAGGTGGCTTTATATATAACCGTAGTGTTCCTCGAAGGGATGCAACCCTTATTGACAAAGACAAAGGCACCTGCAATTTGAAATATCAATCAGTTTAAGCACATAAAAGACAATTTTCTTTTCAGTAATTGATGCTATGGAATAAATTTCAATACTGATACATTAACAATATGCTCAACTCATTATTACATTACGAGACATCCATGCAGCTGCAGTGTTCTGTTTATGTTACTATACTAGTCCATCCATAATTCATATGATAATGACCTTTGATTAGGTTAACGTACAAATATCAGCTAAGTTTGTTAAGAACATAATGACATGACAAATCACCATATTAATAATATATGAACCATCCTATTGCATTCAAAGGGTCAAACCAGGGGTCTCCACCAAAATAATAATAATAATAAAAATATTGTTACTCCAGCAAATGTCATTGGCCAGCTCTGAGTTTTTTTAATTTGTCCACCAAATTGAAGAATCACTGCAGTTGATCCTATTAAATATGAATGTTCCATAAGATTTGGTATCTAGTCATTGTTTACTCATCTTTCTCTTGTTACCTATGATTTTCAGCAGGCTGATAGCCTCACTAGTCAGAACCAGAACCTTAAATTTCTAATATTGCTGAAGATTAACCTTCTTGCTATTCATCAGAAACCAAAGAACCACAAACTTGCACACCAAACTCTGCCATTACCCTTCAATTACGATTCACAGCAACCAATACTGCCCCATAGCTTCAACTTGCAACCATATTACATTTCTTAACCCATTCTCAATTCATAAACCAGTTTCCTACCAGATCAGCTGGAAATACTCATGGCACCTAAAAGCTAATCCAAAAGCAGATATACTAACTACTGCTAGTAAAATTTCAGCTGCCCTGTCCTCCAAACCCAACATGTTCGATCAATCCAAAATATAACAGCTCAACAGTTTACAATTATTACAGATATTTCTCAATCAAACTGAACTAACTATTGCTCCCTTTGTCCCAATAAACTTGTCACATGTTGGTTTTTTTACTGGTAAAAAATTTTAAACTTTCACCTATTTTTATTTTATATTTACAATTGATCAAAATATGAAAAAGTGCTTTCTAAAAACTTTTAATATATATATTTTGAAATTTTAATTTATTAAAATATTTAAAATAATAGAGGTTAAAGTTGAAAAAATTTGACTGAAACAAAAGTCAACATGTAACAATTTCTACGGGACAGGAGTATTTGATTCCCTTTTTCCCAACCAGATGGATGTTCAATCAAACTACATTTAAGATTATTTTGCATCCTTCATGATCCCTTTTTTCCTTCCTCATAATTCAGAGTATCATTTTATGTATTTAACATATCTTGCCATATCTTGTCATGTTGTATCCTAATTTTTTTAAAATTTGATATGTAGCTATCTTGCCATATCTGGTCGTTTTGTATCCTATTTTCTTCAAAATGACAATGTCACTTGATCTGTATCGTATCGTACTTGTGTCCTCTGTCCATGATTATGCTTCCTAGTAGTACACTGACTTAATACATGTAAACTAGGAAGTACAAATACAAACATTAGATAAGGGCACAACACAATATGTATAAAATGACAAAATAACTTTAGAAAAATTAGGATATAACACAGCATGATGAAAAAATAAAATATAAATTAATATATAAGTATATATATGTCTGTGTTTATAATTTAATTAATTATCTGTTCAGAAACTATTTTTAAATAAATTTTTTATTAATATAGACAATATGCATTAATATCTCAAATGTATACAATTTTAAAATAGTATTACAAATGCTGAAGATAAATTCTATTATCAAACAGACAAAATTATTAATTGTGTTGGATATACTTTAAATTCATCTAGCCCAATTGTTTTTGTAGGCTTAAAATTCATTAAAATCTTCTACCCAAAAGCCCATTTCAGCCAACCCAATTCTTTATTTAAGCCCTAACTTTATTAACACAATTTCTCATCATCTCCAACGCAATAGCACTGGATCTCCTTCAATTCCATTTTTAACAACAGCTGCATATCCTTTAGCAGCTGCTTTATCTCCTTCCATTCCATTTATCACATAATCTTCTAACCAACCTTTCACCTCTAACTTAAGTTCCACCCACATAGAACAACATCACTCAATCCCAAAGGAAGATTGGATTGTTGTATACTTGTCTCCTTCTTGTCTTCTGTTTCTCTTTCAATTGTTGTGACGTCACTGCTGTATTGACATTGCGCTCTAAATAACAAATTTATTTTTTAATTGTTTTGATGTATTGGGAAGTATAAAACACATATCCAGCCATGTA
>JBBYHL010000016.1:9510869-9521297 GCA_038381835.1 Adansonia madagascariensis | reverse complement strand
ACAAACATGCAATTAAAGTTTTCAATGATATTCAGATACCAGCCAGTTGAACAGATATTCTGTGGAACAACTTTAGAGTTCTCCAATTTGCAGGCTCCTATACCACACTATTTGGGGGTAAAATCTTTTCAGTTTAAATCAATTTTAATCTAATTTTTATGCAATTACAAAACTACCTTCATGCACAGTGCTATTAGCACCTTCTTATACTGAATCACTTCTCATGGTGCATACATGAATCTCAAAATTTTCATTTTGTTGCTAACAAATTAATACTCAAATGCCTTATTATATGTTCAATAACATGCCTTTATCATGCATTTAATTGAGAAATAAAATACAGGTTATGTTTGATTCCCAAGTACCACGTTGAAAGTATTTATATTGGCAGCTTTAACATTACTTTTTCTCAATTAGCAGGATCTTAAACTATCTGCTTTTGTAGATATTATAAATGGGGATGGCAGTGCTCTGTTTACATTAACATTCAAAAGTTTCTTCTAGTTACATAAATACCTTCATAACTCTTGAATGCCGTTTTTATCAGTTCCTATAAGCAGAAACAGCTATCCGTATAAAGAGACTATACACAAACCTGTGAAACCTGTTTGGCCATGGAATTTAGAGCAGACTTCCATCGAGAGACATAACTTGCTGTTGAGGTAGCTTTAAAGCCTTTCAGACCATCTGAAATCCGAAGAGAATGAAATCAAAAGATGAAAATAGCACCATTTATCCTGGCCAGATAAATAGAAAGCAAAAACAGACAAGCAGAGGATCAACTGAGAATTACACATTGAAGAACTAGGTGAAGCTAAAGAGAAAGGTGCATTTGAAAGAGAAGCCAACATAGTAAAAGTTGCATCAACTTTGAATAAAGAAAAGTAGAAGGAAACAAAGTGAAATATTGTACACATTAAGGCAGAAAATTCAAGAGTAGAAAGAAGCAAAAATAGAGTAAAAAAACGTTATCCATACATTCCTCTGGTAGCCACTTTTTAGATCCAAAAAAAGAAGATGGATTAGAAGATGAAGGTAATTAATTAATACAATTTAGTATAATTTTACAAATAAATCCCTGAGAGACATCAGCAAAACAAGGGTATAAAATTTCTATTATTGTAAAATCATCTCATTTCTCTCCTCATCTACGATACAAACATCTAGAAAGAGACAATCTCAACCAAGAATCACTTCATTTCTCTCCTATTACTTCTTTCATTAAGTCTCTTTCCATGTCAGATAGGGAGATAGTGAATGAAGTCAAACAAACAACCATAACTGCTCTTGAGCATATATTTAAAATCAAACGAAATTAGAAGCATGAGATTCAACATAGTTTTAGACTACTGTAATGGAGACATAGATGCAGACTTCAGAAAAGATCTTTGACTAAGAATGCAAAAAAGAATATAGGGATTAAATTATATAAGATTTTATATTGTTAATCTATTGGATTTATGGGGTTTATTTGCAATATTTTTATAGATCTAGGGCTATATTTGTTATTTTAAATTAATATTACGGTTTAGTATCTCAGTTTGATTTTCGTTATCCTACTTTGTTTTGCGTTTAAGTCAAGTCTGTTAAATTTCCATTTGAAGACTAAGCATTTTCTTTAAAGTCATACTAGGTAGGAGAGTATATACATATGCTGTTGTGGTAGTGTGATGCAATCAACCTTAGGTGACTTCAAAGGAACCCTAGGTTTGATGCTTAGGTTTTCTTTGTTATTGATTGTGTGATGCAACAAAAGAAAGACTAGATGAGAAGCATAGTGGTATCTTCTTCTCTTTTTTTTTTTCCCCTTTTTCTGTATTCTATTTCTCCTGTTTTTCTCAATAATTTTAGAGTATGTTTCAGTTATAAACACTAGACACATACTCTAAAACCCTTCCTTCGAAGCTGTCCTAAAATAGTCTCATCTCAGCTTTGAATTGGGAGACATAAATCCTTCTAGGAAAACTCCTCATATCAATTAAGTATGGCTAATCCCCCTTCGCATAATCTGTCATGGTTTACTGGACCTCACATGAAAAAGCTGACCACTATGCTCACGTGGTTGACCTTATATAGACAGGTTTTAAGATGTCACTTGCTAATTTGGCGAGATTGTCATCCTTCAATCATCTTTTATCTCAAACTAACAACCATAAATGTCTTGATTTGTATTTATGCAACACAAAATCACATAGAGAAGGTTAACTATCAAGCCTAAAAGGGACATGTGAGCAAGTCATGGTCCACCATGCAGGTGTGCCATAAACCTTTGGGATAAGCATCTCATATAAACAGTAATACTACCTGCTTCTCCATGTAAAACCTCCTATAGAGGGGATTCATTATGGCAAGACATTAAGAGACAACACCAGGACAGGGATTTGGAGTCAGCAAGGCCTTCCATCTAGGAATTTCTTCA
Organism: Adansonia madagascariensis; assembly: GCA_038381835.1. Taxonomy (NCBI): domain Eukaryota; kingdom Viridiplantae; phylum Streptophyta; class Magnoliopsida; order Malvales; family Malvaceae; genus Adansonia; species Adansonia madagascariensis. The sequence goes on along the minus strand of JBBYHL010000016.1, from coordinate 9,518,878 downwards.
GGTTATGATTTATAAGTTGTTACAGAGGGTGTTACTTTTGATCTTCACTAATGTGTGTCCAAGTGCTTTTAACATAAATAGAAATCCATGTTCTTTGACAATTACTTCATAATTAAATAATTGTAAACCATGTAAACCACATCTATGCATCAAGCAAATGTTTTGAGCCATGTTAATGGGGAAATGCACAAAAATTAGCTATCATTATTATACTAACCAACTTTAGGGTCGACCTCGTCCTCTTCAGCAAGATTCAAATGCTTTCCAAAATGCTCAAAGCCTTCAAGAAGGTCTGAAGACATATTCTCAACAGAATTTGACTCTGAATTTGAGTCCACTATGCCTTTTTGAAAATCTAGGTCACTAACTTCAAGTCTCGTCTCAACATCTAACAGAATTCCACCAGAATATTCAACATCAACTTCAAATGCCCATACCTCATTCATGTCTGCAGCAAGAAGCCTCATTGCATGGATATAAGGTGGGACTTTCCCAATGTCTAAATCAGTACAAATGACTTCACCTATGTAACTAGGGGTCCTCATATTGGACAATGTTCTCTGTTATATCAAATCATAAAAATAATCAGAATCATCTTCGATGTAAATTCAAATACTTTTTCAGAAGAACTAATTACATGACCAGAGGCAAAATGGCCGTTGAACATTGAAATCATAACATTGATGCAGTAACAGTACATATAAGATGTCAATTGACAACCAAAATACAAGGTGAAAACCAAAATTTTGCTGTTAATTGTACTAATAAAAGCAGAGCTTGAATCAAGAAACTCAAAATACACCCCTTAAAACAAACAAAATAGGTTTACTTTCCCCTTTTTCTGTCTGGAAAACAAAGCAAAGAGTCAAGGTACAATTTTTTTAAATAACCAAAAAAAAAAAAAAAAAAAAACGTAATACGTAAGTATAAATAGGAGCAGAAAATATGTTTCATTTTATCCTTCAGCATGATGGAGTCAAAAGAGTAGAGTAGACTGAATCACAAAATGCAACTAATGAACCAACAAAAGAGACACTAAGAGGCAATACCATGCACAAAAACAAACAATAAACAACAAGTCTGAATTTGGTGGCTGTCTAACCTGTATCCGTGCCTGAATAGAACTTTTCAATCCTGCATTGCCTTTGATATCAAAAAAGATTCGAGAAATTAACAAGTTCCAGCAGAGAGTTCCTTCATCGAAATTAAGCTTGTCTTGTTCAGAATCAGCATCAGAAGCAATAGAAGTACAACTTTGACTTACTGAACGATGAAAACTTTGTGGTAATGAAAATGCCATATTTTCTTCACTCGAACTGTTGGGCAACTTTTTTGTCACTGAATCTTGGAATGGAAGCTGTTTCTCACAAGTCTTTCTATCTTCCCGGGCAGATTGAGATGTCCAAATTCCCTTATTTTCTATACCAGGTTTTAAGGCTTTTCTGGACAGCTTTTTCCAAAATAATCTAACTTTTGATGAAGATACATCAAACCTACTTCCCTTATCTGTTGGCTCAGCACTGAAACCTAAAGAGGGTTTCATAAATGACGGATATCCAGCATTTAAAGATACCAGGTAAGCTTGGAAGTCTGCATTCAACTTAGCGAACCAGCTCAGCTTTTCTTTGTCCTCACATGAAGCAAGACGAAGAGCTTTGCACCATGACTCCTTCTCCCAGGAAGTCTCCAGATAAAGGTAAATGGTTTTACTTCCATTGTAGATGGGTGAAGTTTTGCTTTCCAGTTTTATTGGAAATCTCTTGGCCCTATCAAACCATTCATACGAGACAAAGGAATGAAAAAAAGTCAAATATTTTGACAGTGCATAACTTAGAACAAATGATATACCCAATATTTGAATTAACAACCTACTAAAGCAAAAGCATGGGATTAGGATGGATAGGAATATGGTTAGGGTTGACAATGAAGTAAGAAAGAAATACCATTTCCTGGAGGGTAAATCGGTAGCGGAAACAGCATGAATGACGCAGCCCTTGAGGGGAATAGTCGTGCTTGAGGCATCAGAATGTGTTAAAACTAAGGTGTCAACCTGGATTTTGGCATGTTTTCGAGCAGGGGAAACCTCCAAAGGCAAGTCCTTTTTTCGCCTCTGCTCTCTGGGTGGAATTTTTTCTGATTCAAGAACCCAAACAATCCCCTAACGCAAGATGATGATGAAACTTCAAATCTCAGCAAAACAAAATCAATCAGAAAATCAAAGCAAAGTCATACAAACAAACCTGCTTGTTGTAAGCGAAATCGAGGGAGAGTTGAGACTGGGGTTTCTGGGCTGCAACAGCTTCTTGTTTGATCTTCCGATTCAATCGATTTAACACGACCAAGAATCCCAGCAGTTCCAAGCTTACAATTGCCAACACCCCCACAACCAACCCAACAAAGAACGCACTCAACATCTTCGATGCGATTTAACTCTCTTCTTTGGACGGATGGATCCGACTCAACCGTGTAATTTTTTTTTCTTTTACGCTATTCTTTCTTTCTTACTTGCTCGCGAAGGCGTTAATTAATTCTTTAGATCATTAAATTCCAAAGGTATTTGCTTTTCAATATTCTCCCCAGACTAAGACTGATTATTTCTTTTTCCTCTTTTAATAATTAATAATAATAAATTTGAGAAAAGATAAAATAAAATAATACTTAAATTAAAAATGCGGTACTTAATTAAAATAACGACCAAGCCATAACCAATATTAAAGCTTTCAAAAGCGTTATTTTTTTTTTTTGGAAAAAGAACAAATCCTTTCGCACTTGTGATATATATATATATATATATATATATATACTATAAAGAACAAAACACGATGTAATGGTACTGTGACAATATAACGTACATAAATTATTTTTCCAAAATCATCTGATGGCCATTCAAAAGCCCTTTCATTGTTGGTCAAGAAGGCTTAGCAGCAGCAAAGGGTATTTGGATGTTAACTCCTCCGGCATTTGGATGTCAGTCACATTTCATTTTTCTTCTTTTATTTAAAAGTTAGATATTCTCTTTACCATTCGGATATCACATTCAATTTTACAATTTCTTCATTTCACCAATTGCTTCTTCAAAACAATAAACCTTGATTTTATTTGCATTTAGTTATAATCTAATTTGAAAGATAAATTAAAACAAGCCAAAAAAATATATCTCAAAAATCGGGGAAAATATTTTTTTTAAAGAAAAGTCCCAAAGAATTCTTTTACAAAACACTCCCACAAAATGCCAAATAGAAAAACACTTAACACTCAGCTACAGACAAAAAAAATTAAGGTTCAATTAAAAGTTTCATTTAGAATTATCTGGATGCTAATTATTGAATTTATCTTTGTTATTATCTGAAATTTTATTTGTATGACTTAATTTGATAGTATTTGACTGATATTATCATGTTTTTAAAGATAATTTTTTATTCAAAGTTTTTATTTTTATAAATCAATAAAACTCATATAAAATTACCATGGACATTAAAATAGTAGAACATGATCCCATAATATATATATAAATATATCTATTTATTTTTAAAAACCGTGACATTTAAACAAAAATTAACGTCCACAACAATCACAACATATTACATTTACAATCTAAATATAATTATATTTGCAATAATAATATCTAAGATACTTACAATCGTAATACAATAATTATATATATTCTACAACTAAATTCGATATTGCGATTAAAACTATGCTCCCAAGGCCGAGGGGTGCTTATAGCTACAAGTCATTGGAGATCAATGATCTTAAACAAAGCTTGGGCTATGGTTGAGTTCATTCTCCCTATTTCTTCTAAAACCTGGTAATATATATTGTACTAATTTTCAATGTCATGTGTGTTATATGTAATTTTATATATTCAATTTTTAATTTATTAAGCAATAATATATTTATTAAAAAATCTATGTGCTTATAGCTACAAGTCAATGGAGATCAATGATCTTAAACAAAGCTTGGGCTATGGTTGAGTTCATTCTCTCTATTTCTTCTAAAACCTGGTAATATATATTGTAATAATTTTCAATGTTATGTGTGTTATATGTGATTTTATATATTCAATTTTTAATTTATTAAACAATAATATATTTATTAAAAAATCTATTAAATAATAATCTTAATAGATGACATGTAGTTAATATATAGTAAACATTATTCAAATTGTTAAAATAATTAAAATATATATAACATTTTGGTAATTTAAGTACTATAATAACAAAAGAAGTCCAATTACATTGTTAAACATATGGATTTGTTGTAGATCAATGCTTTCCACTCTAACATTAGGCAATCTAATGATATGTTTTTCATCAAAATCATCTTCAACCTTGTTTTTAGTAATATCTCCCCATGAGGTTAATAATATATGCACCGTTCTATATTTTAAATATATTGAGTATGTAGACACCCCATTTCGTTCGAGCCAATATCTAAGACACCAGAGATCATCGTTTAGGATGCCATCAGGATCGTTCGGATGAGCATGGATTTGTTCTCTATCATTCAAGGCTTAGGTAAGAGGTTCGAAGAGTCAAATATGCGTAAATTTTATATTTTTGCATGAATGTATCGATACATATACTTCATGTATCGATACGAGACCTCTACGTCATCAAAATTTGATTTTTAGACCAGAAGTATTGATAATAAGTAATTGCATTGATACATTCTAAGGATGTATTAGTATAAGCTTTCTTGTATTGATACATTCTGGGTTTTTTGCCCCAATGTATCGATACAATATGTAATTTATTGATGCATTTAGGCAAAATTGCTTAATTCGTGGCATTTTCAGCTCTTGCATGCTTAGGTCGAAATTTCGATTTGGTAGCATGTTTTGCAAAAAAAATCATCCAAATTCATACCAAGCCTTTTTATTGGAATTAGGATTGGATTAAATGAATTTTTTAGGCCCAAAATTACTAGTAAATGAGATATTTTCATGAAATATATAGTTTATCAATGGCATACTTAGCTTTCCCCATTAATAGACTACAACCTCTTTGCTCCAACCACCATACATGCTGCAACCAATCAAAATAAAGGCAGCTGAACATAGTACCAAAGTTAGGTATTTAGAGAGCGTAAGATATGTGCAAGTCACATTGGTGCGTAGGTATTGATACTAAGCTTTCACATCACTAAAAATTCAAAATTTCACATGTGATATTGATACAAAAGGGATTGGTATTGATATCTAAGGTGTGGTATCGATACTTAGCATGTTTGTATTGATACATGACTTAACAGTAGCTAAAGTCATGATTTTTGACCAAAAGTATTGATACATAAGCAAAAGGATTGATACAGACCTTTATGGTATCGATACAGGTCTCCAAGTCTCAAGACTGGAGACTTTTTTTTTCTTGGTATCGATAAAAACTTCATTTTAACAATACTGGTAGGCAAAATTTACCTTGTATATCGATACAAAATGCTTTGTATTCATACGCCAAAGCATTTTTGCCCAGTTTGAGCCATCTTTTAGCCTTTGCACCATTGATCTGAAAATCTGACTTAAAAATGTTTTTGCACCAAAAATCATCAAAATTCATACCAAGCCTCAACTTTGGACTTGTGATTAGATTTGAACAAAATTTTTGGGCCTAAATAGCCATAAAAAGGGACATTTTATGACATTATGCAAGTTGCTAAAGGGTAAAACTGACTTTTTTCAACGCTTAGCTGCATAAAGTGCCCTTGATCCACTATTTTTGCTAAGCAAACCAATGAGTTTGCATGGCAATTAAGCATGGTTCCTTGTCCTTGCATAAGATAAATGCAACAAACCCCATAATACCCTTGCTTTTTGCATTTTTTGTCTTTATATTCATATGGCTATATATGCCAACTTTGGCTCAGCTGAGAGATACATACATAGACTATGCAAAACCTGTACACTATACACACACATGCTCAGCAGAAAACATTCACTTTCATACATTCTGTCAACATTCCTCGCAACAAAAAACCAAAAACCCTTCTCTATTCCCGTAGCTCCTTGAAACCACTACTAAAAACCCTTCATTCCACTCATTATTCCTCTCAAAACTCTCTTCCATCAACATCATAACTAAAAAACTCTTTCTTTTCATCATTTTCTTTCTAATCAACATCTAAAGAAGGAAGAAGGTGAGCCCAAAGTTGCTACTCAAAGAAAAAGGCTAAAGCTTGAAGTTTTTGGTATATTTGCTCCCTTTGCTCTATTTATTTTCTTATTTTTTTAGCATTTACATCATCCTAATGACCCTTTTTATGCTACCTTAACCCTTTTAAGATTCTCATGTATTATTGTGACCTTGGTTGTGGTAGTCTTAGGATTTCGATAATCCTCTTGATACCTTGATGTTGCTTTGATGGTCGAACATGCCATGTTTTATTTTTACCATCACAGCAGCCCCTATTTATGCATTTGTTTTGTCATATTTCATCCACCTTCACATGTTCAACTCATAACTCTAACATGTCTTAAGCATATTCATGCATTTTCTTGCTTTTTGGTAGGTTTCATGGAATGAAAATGTCATCTTAAAAATTTTAGCATGATTTTCCTTATTTAAACATGTTCATATCACTTTTCGTAGGATAAGTCTTAATGTCTTCCATGAAGTTAATATGTTTATGTATCTTTCTTACTCATTTCCTTGCATTTTTTCCATCGTTTCCTTGTCAAAACATCGTCTTTTTGTTTGAATGTGTCATCTATGTTCATATTCATGCATGTCATATTTTGTTCTTAACATGTTCATCAAAATGTTTACTTGTTGACTACAAAAATCTGATTTTTTTTAAAACCCAAGTTAAATCTATGTTGCCTCCAATAAATGGAAGATAACATGGATTTAATGTTTTTTCACAATTGATCCTCCAATCTTAGGGATAAATCAAATTTTCTATGTTTAGATTCATGGTTAAATGAAGTTATGAGTTCTGGTTTCCAAAATAAATGGCTTTTTACTTGTTTTAAAATGCTTAGGCTTTGATTTAGAACTCAATGCCCTTATTTATGGCATAATCAACAAGTTGCTTCATTGTCCCAAACTACTTCAGGATTTTAAAATGAATTTGCTATGCCCATGGCAACCCTTCCTTTCTGTCACGGATGTTCAGATGTCATTGGCTCGAGTTTAGTCCTAAAAACCTAAAATACTGAAAAACTCCCTTGTTTCTGCTCTAGTAGCACTATGCCACCATTAAAAAATTATTTTTAAGGCCAAACACATACTTTTTTAGAATTTTTGATATGTTTCCTTGATAGAAAATCAAATTACCTTTTTAAAACTGTCTCATTTGCACCGGACCATTTTAGCTGAGGGAGTTATGATTTTTTGAACCCTCACTATTCGAAACCCCTAGATGCAACGAATGGTATTCTATTTGGGCCATTTCGGCCCACTAAATGATTTGTTTGAAATTGTTAAATATTTTTCCTAGAAAGTTTGTAAAATTTTCTTTTTAGAAAGGTTTCGTTCACTATTTAATAATATCAAATGAGTCCGAAAAGATTTTCCAAAGTCCATAATGCCCCTATTATGCCCTTTCCCTTGCATATGCTGCTAATGTCAAAGCAAACCTACTAGGATTTTTAGAATATTTTGACATTAAACCTAATCGAGTCACCATTCCAATGGTACCCTATCCGGCTCCTAACACCTCCGAATTTGCTTGAAATAAATTCAAAAAGAGGTATAATGTGATGTTGTCCCTAGTTTTCAGCATTAGTCAAAATTAATTAATTTTTCTTGAATTTCCACTTTGAGGCATTCAAATGCCTCTAATTTTTCCTAAACTACCTTTATCAAGACTTTAAAACATCTCTAAGTGCACCCGATTGATTCTGTATGGAGTCAAGTACTACAAGACAAACCCTCTAGACTCAGATCAAGGATAAAATCAAAAAATAATTTTATTTAATACAAGGTTTAGGGTTGTAAGGTTAAAGGTTAAAGGTTTAGGGTTTAAAATTTAAGGTTTAAAGTTTAAGGTTTGGTGTTTAAGTTTTAGGT
>JBBYHL010000016.1:9486666-9504703 GCA_038381835.1 Adansonia madagascariensis | reverse complement strand
GCCTATTTCGGTAAATAATCTGATTTTAGCCTATTTTCGTAAATAAAAAAAATATATATTATTTGTATAAAAAAGCCCATTTCTTTCTTTTTTCTCTTCTTCTGTCCTATCCTTCTTTCTCTGATGCCAATGAACTTAATAATAATAATAATAATAATAATAATAATACGTGTTAGCACATCATGAATTTGCATAGTTGAAATTATTTATGTGCTGGATATTAAAACTTGGACTCAAAACTCAATCCCACCTTACCAATGACGGTCAACCACGGCTAGAACAATTCAAAGTAATTACTAAAAAGATGAAAGAGTAATAACTTTATGAAAAGGAAAAAAAATAAAATTCTTATAATTATAATAGTCGCTTGTTTTAGAGGTGTTGGTTTTAAAATTGAGTAAAACTACCTAACATCTATACCTTTTATATATATATATATATATATATAAACCCTAAAGGGATTGATGCCTGGCACAGGGCCTGCTCCTTTGCTCGCCATTTTTTATTTAGATAACGACTAATTTTAAACCCATGTAATTTATGAATATGAAATTATATATAAAAAATATAATATAATTAATAAATTTTATATAAAATTTTTAACAAAGTAGAATAAATTTTAATAAAATAAGTAGGAAAATTAAACTTTGGAAATCATACGTCGCTATCAAAAAGAACTAAACTTTGGCTGAAAATTAACCATTATTCATGTTTTTTTTTGTAATATATTATGTCTTCTTATTTTGATACGAAAATCTTAAAATAAAAAGGAAAAAAATTAATATCCATTAATTTTAGATAAAAAAATTCAAGAACAAAAAGCAAAAATTAGAATAAAAAGAAAACACATCGAATAACCAAAATCAAGATTAATATGATAATTCTAATTTAAATAATCTAAAAAATATGTTTACAAAAATATGATACTAAGAAAAAAGAAATAATAAAAACTTATTAAAAAATACAATAATACTAACAAAGCTAATAATCATACAACACCATTTTAACTTATTATAGAATGAAGAAAATTGGTGTAAAATATAATTATACCACTATTCAAACCATATATCAAGGAAAATAAAAAGGAGTAGAAGAATATGAATGAAAATTTTTTGCAATATTTATTGAATGTGTTACCTTTATCATATCATCGTTATATTTATAAACAACATATATATATATATACACAAATGAAAATTTCAAAGCTTGAATAAAAAATTGATTTTTCAAAATTTAAAATATATGTTTCCTTTAATTACAAATTATGATGGAAAATATAATTTGACATTTTATTTTAAACTTTTCATATCAATCAACTCTTTCTATTTTTATAATCAAACACTAAAAATTAAGGTAATATAAGTATGGAAATTCAACAAATTTAAAACAAAAGTTAAACATATATAATGAATGATCAATAAGATTTTTGTAATAAACACAAAGAAATATCTATAATTTGAGTTTTTTTTTAAATATTATATCAAAATAATAGATTTAGGGTTTAAACTATTCACTTGTCAAAATAGTAGATCATGGACTAAAGATTGATTTGGATTTAAGAATTAGAGTTACAAAATAATAGTTTTTTTTTAAATCCCATAATTTAAGATTTAGGGTTTAGACTACTTACTTGCCCAACTAATAATATATCATTGAAGAAAGACTATTTCGAATTTAGCCAAAGTAATAATAGACTTGATTAAAATTAAATCAATCAAGAATTAAAATTGAGAGAGATTTTTGTTATCAAATATAAATGCAATTAACTAGCCAGCATCAATTTCATTAAATTATTAAAAATTATTTACATATCAAAAGTTGTTTGATAATTATTTTTTTTCAAATATCTTTGACATTTATATATATATATATATATATATATAAAGGTAAGATAATATAAAAAGTTCACAGTTAGCATATATTCTCCGAGATATGGAAAGAAATAATTTTCATATTTATAAAAAAAAGTAATAAATCAACTAAAATATAAAAGTAAATAAATGTACTCTATTTTAAAATTTAAATCAAATCATTTTAATCAATTGCAAGACACATGTAGCTTACTAGAAACTATCTACAAGTCAAAAAGTTAAGGTATCTGTGAAGGATATTTTCTTTTTCTACTAAAAATTTTGGTTTTTATATATTTATATAAAATTTATATTTACATTTATATTTTTAATTTATTTTATTATTTTAAAATGATATATTTTAAAGAAGTTGGTTTGTATGGTAACTCATATATAAGTTTAATCTTTGTCCTCGACCCATTGGGGAAAAAAAACTATTTCATTAATTATTTTTAAGTTTTTATTTTAGTTTTAGATTATGTATTTAAGGAGGTTAATCCACACAATAATTGAGAGGTTAATTTAATATTAATACTCGATTTGTTCAAAAAATAAAAAAATATTTTATTTTTATATTTTTATTTTTATTTTATTTTTAAATTATGTATTTAAAATAATTAATCTGCCTAGTAATTCATGAGTCTAAATTAGACTAGCTCTAGAAAAAACTAAACAAAAATTTATTTTATTAATTATTTTTAGTAGTTTTAGATTTATATTTAAATTTAAATTTAAATTTTATTTTAGAATAATGTATTTAAAGGAGTTGTTTTGTATGTGATTCTAGGTCGGTTTAGGATATTTAATTGATAAGCATGAAAAACTTTTAAATTCTATTTTTTAATTGATATTTTTATTTAGTTTTTAAATAATGTAATTAAAAGGTTGATTTGCTGGTTGATTTAGGATTCATACCCGACCCGTTTAGAAAAAAAATTAAAAAATTATTTTATTAATTATTTTTATTTTATTTTAAAATAATATATCTAATAGGGTTAGTCGCATGTTGACTTGAGGATCAATTTAGAACTCACACAACCCTCTCAGGAAAAAAATTAAAATAAATTTATTTAAAGGTAAATTAACTCGCAGATCGATTTAAGATTCATATATCTATTTGAAATTTGTATTTGATTTTAAATAAAAAATTAAATCATATTTATTATGTACTAAAATTTAATTTAAAATTAATTTTTATTAATAATTAATTAAAATTATAAAAAATAAAAATCCTCCAACGAAGGGGGGCTTAGAACTAGCCTAATATATACAAATTCAGAATGTGCTAACAAGTGTCATTTTTTTTTAGTTCATGGGTAGAAACAAGGAAGGGAGAGAAGAAAAGAAAAAGCAAAGAGAGTGAAATGGAAAGATAAAGGAGAAAGAAAGAGCAAGAGAGAAAATAATTTATGTGGTTGTATTGTGTTATTTTTTAAATATCTTAAATATTATAAATTTTTACATGTTAGTAATAAATTTTATTTTATTTATATTTTTTATATGTTTGTATATTAATTTTATATTTATATTATTTTTTGTGTTGTGCTTTAATATTTTATATATATCATGTTTATATTATTTTTCGTATGTTTAGAGTGTTATAAATTTATAAGTTTTTACACTTTAATTATTTGTTTTTGTATATTTTAATGCATTCATATATCCGTATCATATTTATATTAATTTTCATGTTATATTTATATCACATCTCAATTTATCTCATGTTTTAGGCAATTGGTAGTTGTGACTCAATTTAGAACAAACATACTATATGGATAAAAAAAAAGGGGCTAATGTTATGTATTTCAAGGGTTTGGTCTATATAGCAACTTACAGATTGATTTTATATATGTATTCATTCTGCTTGAGAAAAAAATTTATTTTAATAATTATTTTTAGGTTTTTTATTTTTTTATTCTGTTAATTATGTATTTAAAGTAGTTGATTCGCTCGATTTAATTTAGAATCAAAACTAGATTTGCTGGAAAAAATAAAAAATTTTATTAATTATTTTTAGTTTTTATATTTATTTTTTATTAAGGGATTTTATCTTCATGATAATTTACGAGTTGATTTAGAATCAATACTCAACCAGCTAGCGAAAAAATATAAGTTTATTTTATTCATTATTTTTAGTTTTTTATATTTAGGTTCTTATATTTTATTTTTAAATGATATAGTTAAAGGAGTTATTCTGCACGTGATCGGGGAGTCTATTTGAGGTATGTATCTAATAAGCACAAAATAAGTTTAAAAAATTATTTTATTAATTGATAATTTTATTTAGTTTTTAGATTTTGTATTTAAAGGAGTTGATTCAGAACTTGACTTGCTTTGGGAAAAAGTTTTTAAAATTTTTATTTTATTAACTACCTTTATGTTATTTTTAAATGATATATTTAAAGGATTTATTTGTATATTGACTCACAGATCAATTTAAAATCTATACCAAACTCACTTAAAAAATAAAATGAAAATATTTTAATTTTAAAAATTTATTTAAAGAGATTGATTCACATGTTAACTCGCAAATCAGTTTAGGATTTATACCCGAATCGATCAATGAAAAGTTTTAAAAAATAAATTTATTTTATTAATTATTTTATTTTATTTTTAAATGATATATTTAAAGTAATTAATACACAAGTTGACTCGCGGATTGATTTAAAATCTGTACTTAATTCTAAATGCAAATTTAAACTAATAACTATTATTTAATAAAATTTAATTTAAATTAATTTTGATTAAAATTCATACTCAAATTTGTACACAAAATTAAAATACATAATTATTATTTAATAAAATTTAATTTAAAATTAATTTTTATTAATAATAATTAAAATTCATAAAATAAAAATAAAAAGCCGCTAAGCAAAGTGGGGGCATAAGTCTAGTATATATAAAGTGAACTACATGAATCGTTATTACGTTGACTTATGTTAACCATTTTTTTTTCCCGGGCCATGAAAAGAAGAAAGAAAGAGGGAAAAAGTAGAGAAAGAGAAAAAATATTGTGTTTGAATTTAAATTTTTTAGTATTTAAAATATTATAAATTTATATGAATTTATATATATATATATTTTAAGATGTTTATTTATTTATATTATGTTCAATTTTTTGTCTTGTGATTTAATTATTTTTATAATATGTTTATATCATATGTTAATTCACTACATATTTTGCATAGTTTGTCATTGTGATTCAATATAAAAAAATTGCACGTCATTTCTCAATTCATAATTTTTTTGCATAATTTATCATAATTATTCAATTTATAGAAAAATTTATGTGCTCATATACTTTTTTTACGTTCAAAAATTATAAATTTATATAAATTTTTACACGTTAATAATCGTTTATGTATATTTTAACGAGTTCAATTATTTGTGTTGTGTTCAAATTATTTTTTATTATTATTTTAATAATTTTTCGTATATTGTGTTCGTGTCGTATCTAAATTTATTTCATATTTTTTTATAGTTTGTTATTGCTATTCAATTTAGAGAAAAACTTATGTGTTCGTGTCGTGCCTCAGTTCGTGACATACTTTGCATAATTTATCATGGTGATTCAATCTAGAGAACAATTTGTATGTTCGTACATATCACTGTTATTTTTGTGTGTATTTAAAGTAATATAAATTTATATTAATTTTTACATGTTAATAATTCATTTATATAGATTTTGACATATTCGTATATTCATATCATGTTCATGTTATTTTTATGTTGTATCGTGTTTTAATTATTTTTTATGTTGTGTTTTCATAGTAATTCAATTTTAACTCTAAATTTATTTAATTAATGTAAATGCATAAAAAATTATTTAAATAAATAATAATTATTTAATATGATTACCTTAAAATTATATGATTATCAATTAATTAAATATTTATAAGTACTAAAAATTAACCTGCAAGAGGAGTTCTAGTTGTTTTCTACTTAGTGTGAACGGAAATTAATATCTTTTTCTCATTTTTGGTCTCTTGGATGTGATTTAACCTTGAAGGATCATTATTTTTTAAATAAATTTTTATTTTTATTGGCACTTGAATAATATTTTATTTTAAATAAAAATTAATTTATGTTATAATTTATTTAATTAAAAATTAAAAATTACATGTTTATTTAAATACAAATTAAAAATTAAAAATTTAAGACTTAATTTGAATTAATATTACAATTAAAAAATTATTTATTAAATTATTTTCATATTTACTAAATACTTCATATTCATTTGTATTATATTTAAAATTATTAAATATATTTTTTTAAAAATAGAACTTTTTTATCAATTTTGCAGAAAAGTTAATATTTTTTTGGAAGAATATTAGTGTATGATAATTGCAACGGAGCGGTCAGACAGGAAAGAGGGGCCAAGTAAAAAAGAAAAACCAATCCAAGAAGGTAGCAAAACCAAAATCGGAGAGAAAGCAAGTGTAGAGAAAGTTTCCCATTTGCCAAACACTTCAGCTTTCTCTTTCATTCTTGGAGACGATAAGACTCTCTGAAGTTGCTTACTCCCCAGCATTTCATTTTTAGAAAATAATGGCAGGTTACAGTTTGTGAAAGCTCTGAACCGCTCCTAGTCCTCAAATTATTAACTACTTTTTGAAATAACCGGAGAACCGAGCCGAGTAGAGGACTGAAAGCATCGACCATGGCCTCGACTACGCCAACCCTTGGCGGGGGCGGGAAGGACCGGGTCATGCGACGGCTCAGCAGATCGTGAAGAGTCTTAACACTCTGAAATAGGTTCTAGAAGACATGCTCTAGATTTTCTCAAGCTTCGACAACCGCTTGCTAGAAAAACAAAGGGAAAAATTTTAAAAAATAAAATAAAATGAACCATAAATTATTAAAATAATAATAATTATTAGAATTATGAGTAATAAGATTGAATTATTTTTGAATTTTTGATTTTAATTTTTTTCCACTGTAGCTCTTTTCTCAGCGTTGCTCAATGGAGGGAATCGGCCCTCCCATTGACATATAAATGTATAAATTATACATATAAATTTTTATATATAAATGATATATATTAAAAAATAATACATGTAAATAATAAAATATTAAAAATATTTTATATTAAATTTTAATTTATTATTTAAAAATAATACAAAATAATAACATATTTTATATTAAATCATGAATTACCATTTAAAAATAATAAAAAATAAAAACATATTTTATAATAAATCTTGTATTATTATTTAAAGACTAATTAAAAATAAAAATATTTTATAATAAATCTTGAATTATTATTTTAAAAATAATAAAAATTTAAAAATATCTTTTATTATAAATATTTTATATTACATCTCAAATTAATATATATTTTATAATATATTTTAATATTAATATATTAAAAATGCATTTAAAAATAATAAAAGTAAAAATATTTTAGATTAAATATCAAATTATTATTTAAAAAAATAAAAAATAAAAAAAAATATAACCATAACTGAATATACACGTGCTTATAACTGAATATACAAATGACTTAAATTGATATATTTAATTTCAATATATATTGATACATGTTCCAATATGTGAAGGGTAAATTCTTATACAAGAGGAACTGATCCAAAATATATGTTATATGTAATTATATACATTAAAAATACTATTTAAAAATAATAACGGATTAAAATTATTTTATATTAAATCTTAAATTATTATTTAAAAATAAAAATAAAAAATGTAATCATAACCAAATGTATAAGTGATCATAAACGAATGTGCAAATGCCTATAAATGAGTGTACAGATAACCAAAAATGATATATTTAATTTTAATATATATATTGATATATATTTCAATATATATAGAGAGTCGATTCCTACCAAAGGGGAAACTAACCCCAAATATATATTGTATATAAACTAAAATGCTATTTAAAAATAATAAAATATTAAAAATATTTTTTATTAACTATTGAATTCCTATTTAAAAATAATAAAAAAATATAATCATAACTGAATGTACAGGTAATTATAATTGAATGTATAAATGCTTATAACTGAATGTACAGATGATTAAAACTAATTATTTAATTTCGATATATATATTTTTTATTTTTATTATTTTTAAATAATAATTCAAGATTTAATATAAAATAATTTTATATTACATTATTTTTAAATAATAATTTAAAATTTAATATAAAAATATTTTTATTTTTTATTATTTTTAAATGATAATTTAAGATTTACTATAGAAATATTTTTAATTAATATAAGAATATACTTAAAATTTAATATAAAAATATTTTTTAATATTTTATTACTTATAAATATTATTTTTAGTATATATAATTTATATATTTATGTAACTGACTCTCTAGTAAGAGCAACGCAGAGAAAACAGCAACATAGAAAAAACTGAAATAAAAAAGTAAAATAATAATTATAATTTTTTTATTTTTTTGAAGATTATTTTTTAATTTTATTCTTTTTTTAATAATTTATGATATTTTTTTAGAAAAAAGGTTGTCTAGATATTTATTAATTGTATAATAAAAAATATTTATGAAAAGGAAGTGCAAATTACTTTGTTAACTTAAAAAAAAAAAAAAAGAAAACGTCTGGAAAAAAGTGAAAAAGGGGCGAACAATACATATTCGGGAAAGTGGGGCCGCCGTCAGTGCGGAGAGACTCGAAGTCGCTACAGAGCGGTGGTCAGCGTCTTTCACATGTCACGACCGGCTCGTATCTAACGTCGCACGTCGCATAGCTAAAACTCTAAGCCGGTTGCATACGTTACCGCTCGCCATGAATGATCTCAATGTGCGTATCTTTCGTCTCCTTATTTACTTTTAATTGATTTTAATAGTTAATAGAATAGAGTAGAAAATAAAATAAATGGGAGATTTAATTATGTCAGATTGTTGTCTGTTTTGAGCAGACAAGAGTGAGGCGAAGTGAACTTTTCCAATCTGTTTCCAGCAACACCCCATGTTCTTTTTTCTTCATTCAGATAACATTATCATTTAAAAAAAAAAAATTCTATCTTAGTCCTCCCTCCTGCTCGTCAGATCAGATTTGGTGGTATCTTTCTGCCATTCGTATTCCATTGCAATCCATTGTGTTTTTGACTCCATTTTTTCTTTTCTTTTCAGCTCAGCTCAACTTGGATTAGATCTGCGATAATTACTTCTTTTTCAGGTGGCTTAAAAAGCTTTTCAAGGAAAGTCTTTTATGCTTTGTTTGGGGTTCTCTCAGAGGGAAAACTCAGATACCCAGATTGGATCCGTTAAGGTAAATTGATGTTTTTTGCTTCAAAAGGGGAATCATGTTGTTCAACTTGCTTGCTGAGATCTAATAAATCTCCAACTATTTGTGTTACATTGTATAGATGAATTCCTTCTTGTTCAGTTAAGGCTTGATGAAAAAGGGAAAAGCTTTGATTCATCTCCTGGAAATTGAAATTAGTTTACGTGACTTGTTTTTTTGTTAGCATCGATTTATTCATGCTATTTAATTAGGAACATTTTCATCTTATTTTCTTGAGAGAGAGAGAGAGAACAAAAAGATTTTAGTTTCTTGAGGGAGTGTGATAATGAAGAAGGTCCAAGGCAGAGAGTTATTGTCTTTACTCCTTCTTCTTGTATTATCCGCATTTCTTACAAGTGGAGGAGTTCAGTCAAAGTCTTTCCTGATAAATTGTGGTGCAAATTCCAGTGTGAATGTGGATGGTAGAAAATGGGTTGGTGACTTGATCCCTGATAACAATTTCACCCTCACTTCTCCTGGTGTTGTTTACACTACTTCTACACTGAGTGGTGATTCAATCTTTGCGCCACTCTATAAATCTGCCCGCCTTTTCACTGATGAATTGAATTACACGTTTAATGGAATCATTGGGAACTATTTTTTGAGGCTTCACTTCTGTCCCTTCTCCTTTGAGGACCACAATGTAAATGAATCTTCTTTCGATGTTGTAGCAAATGGTCTGAAACTCTTAGCACAATGTAATGTTATCGGTGAGATTGCACACAAGAATTTGTACCTACAAAGTTCAGGAAGCAATTCCAGCTCGTCCTCTTTGGTTAAAGAATATATTTTACCTATCAATTCGAACTCGCTTGTGATTGAGTTCATCCCAACAAAAGGATCATTTGGTTTCATTAATGCCATAGAGATGGTCCCTATGATCGATAAGCTTTTTGCAGATTCAGTCAGTAAAGTGGGTGGAAATGATGCAAATCTGAATCTAAGTGGAAGGGGAATTGAAACTATGTATAGGTTGAATGTTGGGGGCCCTGAGATTAATCCCAGTCAGGATTCCAGTTATTGGAGAACATGGGATGTGGATTCTGGCTATATGATCACAGCAAATGCAGGTTCTGAAATACACAACAGTTCTAATATTACCTATGCTTCTTTGAATGATTCTTCAGTGGCTCCTCTTCTTGTGTATGAAACAGCAAGAAGCATGTCCAACACCGAAGTCTTGGAGAAAAGGTTTAATATGTCATGGAGGTTTGAAGTAGATCCTGACTTTGATTACTTAATCCGCTTACATTTCTGTGAGCTGGTTTATGACAAGCCAAGCCTGAGGATTTTCAGAATCTATATAAATAACCGAACTGCAGCAAATAATTTTGACATTTTTGTGAAGGCTGGTGGAATAAACAAAGCTTATCATCAGGATTACTTTGATGCAGTTTCTTCAAAAATCAACCTCCTCTGGATTCAACTTGGTCCTGACACAGCAGCTGGCGCTTCAGGCACTGATGCTCTCTTGAATGGGCTGGAGATTTTCAAGCTTAGCCGAAATGGGAATCTTGCTCACGTGCAGAAATACGATTCAACTGGGAGTTCAACTCACACTTCAAAGCTTTGGGTTCTTTGGGTGGGAATTGGTGCAGGTGTGGCCACTGTTGCCATTCTTGCAATTGCTGCTATCCGCATATTCTGTTTCTGCAAAAAACAAGGGAAAGAATCAGGTGACACCAAAAGCAGCATTCATGGGTGGCGGCCATTATTCCTTCATGGTTCTATTTTAAATAGCACCGCTGATGCCAAGCGATGTTCTAGACTTCAAAATCCAAATGGATCTATGGCCTCCACTGGAGTTGGCAAGCAATTTACGCTTGCAGAGATTCGAGCAGCAACAAATAATTTTGATGAAAGTTTAGTGATTGGCGTAGGGGGGTTTGGTAAAGTATTTAAAGGGGAGATTGGAGATGGTACTCTTGCAGCGATAAAGCGAGCAAATCCACAATCTGAGCAAGGGCTTGCTGAATTTCATACTGAGATTGAGATGCTTTCAAAGCTTAGACATAGGCATCTGGTCTCCATGATTGGATTCTGTGATGAACAGAATGAGATGATCTTGGTCTATGAGTACATGGCAAATGGAACTCTTAGAAGTCATCTGTTTGGAAATGATGTCCCACCGTTGACTTGGAAGCAGCGACTAGAAGCATGCATTGGTGCTGCCCGGGGACTGCACTACCTTCATACAGGAGCAGAGCGGGGAATTATTCACAGGGATGTTAAAACAACCAACATTTTGTTGGATGAAAATTTTGTGGCAAAAATGTCAGATTTTGGGCTGTCAAGAACTGGTCCTTCTTTGGACCATACCCATGTTAGTACTGCAGTGAAGGGGAGCTTTGGATATCTTGACCCTGAGTATTTTCGCAGGCAGCAGTTGACTGAGAAATCTGATGTCTACTCTTTTGGTGTGGTGTTGTTTGAAGTTGTTTGTGCTCGTGCTGTTATAAATCCTACCTTGCCAAAAGAGCAGATAAATCTTGCAGAGTGGGCAATGAGATGGCAGAGACAAAGGTCACTTGAAACCATTATTGACCCACGTCTGAGGGGAAAATATTCGCCAGAGTCAATGGAGAAGTTCGGAGAGATAGCAGAAAAATGTCTTGCAGATGAGGGGAAGAGCCGGCCTACCATGGGGGAAGTTCTATGGCACTTGGAGTATGTATTACAACTTCATCGAGCATGGATTGGGGCCAATACTGTGGACAGTTCCTTCTCAAGCAGTCACGCCTTGGGAGATTTGGAAGAGAGAGAAACTGAAAATAAAAATATGCGGTTTGATGGAAATTCCAATACAGCAGAAGAAGCTGTTGGTACTGCGACCCCAACTCTCATGCTGAGCTTGCCTAATGACAGTTGAAGAGAGCTGGTAATTGTATTCCTTTACAATATTAAACTATTAGTAGGTGATTTTTTTTTTGTTGTATTAATTAAAAAGTTGAAGAGTTTGCTGGTGTAAGATCCTTATTAAGTAGGCAATAAAATGATTTAAATCATGATAATGTTCAATGTTTTAATTGGTTTTACTTTTGTAATGTTGTGCGCATGCATTTTTTTTTTTCTAATAATATATCCTACGGCGATGTAATGCTGTCTAGTTTTGAATATGCATTACATTTTTTTTTTAAATTATTTCCCTTTTCAAACATGTAACGTAATGGTGAATCAAATGGAATGGAAGGTGCTGTTTCACTTCATAAATGTCATCTCATCCATTCTATGTTTTGAACTTAGGAACTTTTTAACTTAGAGCTTTAATTTCTGAGCGATTTGGTAGAAAATACAGGGAATAGTATGTATTTTTCGTAAGGTAAACTTTTTAACTTAGAGCTTTAATTTCTGATCGATTTAACCAATTCTTTTTTCTATATATCAAAGTTCTGATGAATTTTTTTTCATGATTCGTGATTGTCGGTTGGGGTTTTCTTCAATTTTTTTTTTTAATTTTATGATTTAGTGTGTTTTAGTTGATAATAAAGTGCCTCAGAATGTTAATTCTAAGGACAGAAATTTTTTGTGTAAATTTCTACATGCATTGTACTTAGTTTTTTTTGTATTGGAGTTATAAAGAAAGTTACATTTGAAGTGTTTCATTGAGCCAACTATTTAAGTAACTTAAATAGTCGTTGGTGGACGAACAAAGTGTGAAAATTTCTTCAAGAAATTTGCTATCAGTCTAATTCTCTCCATCTTCTTAGATGTGTGAGTATCTTAACTGCATTTTATTTTATGTGATTTAATGAATTTAAAATATTTTAAGCTTTCGATTATATCAGGTGTCATTGGTGAAGCTCATACCATGGCTTTTATAGGCTACACAAAAAGAAAACTTATTGCGCTTTCTCTAATCTCTATTCTATTCTAATTATGGCAGTAAAAAAATTTAAAATGGAAGAAGATTATTATTATTATTTTTTTGTAATGAATAGAAATTGCAGGGAGCGAGTCCGTGTATTCACGGATACAGGAATGCTTGGGAGATTGGGGAATGGTTCGGAATCCAAACAAGCTTTTCTCAATTTAGATCAAGTTTATTTCAAAATTCAAAGCTTAAAGTTCGTAGTTGTCGCTGCTGCTGGCAATTCGGCATGCGTGGTCTTACTCTTGCAGGTTTATGGTATTTGGATTTTATGTAAATTTTTACATTTGGTCTCCTTTGTTAATTCAATCTTTTTTTCATTTAAATGCTTGTAAAAAATGGTTAGATGATGAAACAATTTCGTCTTGGTTTTAAACCATCTGTATCCTTTTGATGGAAATAGGGTCCTGCAGGTGTACTGGAAAACATCCAATTACATGTCATTACAAGGTTTATTGTGATGTGCCTTTGATAATTATCATTATATGTGGGTGGAGGAGTAGGAATTATTATCAAAGATCATAAGGACAAGTAATAGGATGGATGGATGGATGGATGCTATCAGAAATTAGTTAGCACTTGATACTTTCGCTGGAAAAGCTATGACAGCCGTTAAAGATCTGGAGTTCATAACAAATAGGGGATAGTAGCAGAATTGTAATTGAAGGAGATGCCATGGTTCATTGTTACATAGAAACGCTAATGCTGACTGCTGAGTGTGTGGTCCAGCTCCAGCATATTAGCAGACAAGGTTATCTATCAGGCAGCACATGAATTAGCCAAATTTAGTGATGGCTGATGACAATTGAGGATGTGTATTACATTGTGTGGAGGAATCAGTCATAGTGTTCAAAATGATGTATCCTCAAGCGATTAATGAAATTACTTCTTATATAAGGAATACTTTTTTATCAAATTAAGCAACTTTTGCTAGATACCAAAATTTAACTACTCCTCAATCATCATATTACGTGTAATCACTCTTTAACTCCGAAGTTACACACTAATATTCTTCGAAGTAAATTACAAATTAAGTAATATCGTTGGAGATCAAATTAAAATTTATGCCTTTTAATTTGCCTTACGGTTTTAATTATTAGATAGATATGGCAATTTGAGGGTTGTAATTAACATTTCTGATTGTAATTAATCTTCCCTTAATTTTTAATTCTCTCCTTTTATGATTGTAATTAACATTTAGTTTTTAATCAATTACTTTTATAACTATAATCTCATTAATTTAGCACTTGAATTAATTTATATTGTGCATAGCTGAAATTCCTTCCCTTGATTTTGTTTTTTAATTCTTTCCTTTTATCATTTATGTAATCACTAATTTTAGCTTTTATTAATCAATTATTTTTATAACTAAAATCTCATTAATTTAGCACCTTAGTTAACTTTTTAGTGTATGTAACTAAATCTCTTCCCTTGATCTATTTTTTTGTTAATTTTTCTTTCTATCATTATGCAATCATTAATTTTATTGGCTGTGGGCTACAAATTTTACACTTTTTGCTCTCATAAACACTTAAATTATTATTAATAAATTGTACAACTATCATAAAATTTTCAAACGTACATAAAGTAATCTTATATATTTTTGCATTAACCGATAATTAAAACATTATTATTCATCATTCAAATTTGACAATTCTAATTAAAATTTTAATGTAATTTTTAAGGAACCATGGGATTTTACTATAAAAAATATTTATTTTATATGAATATTCTAATCTGGAGGAATTCATTTTTTTTTAAGACCAAAATTTTTATAAGTTAATTTTATATATAATGTTACAGTTTATTTCTTGGTTTTAAGATTAGTTGATAAGTTTGTGACAATTTAAAAAAATTGTAACTTCTATATTTAATTAAATTAAATATATAATAACGCTTAAAAAATAATTAATTACATTAAAAGTATAATAATAATAATAATAATATCATTAAAAAGAAATCTCTTGAAACTATCCAAATTATCCCTATTAACTCAAGATAAGAGCTGGAATAAGGTTACTTTCGTATAGTCTAATAAATACCAGATCAAGATGGAGTAGATGATTTAGTTTTTGTGCAACATTTTTATATTCGGAGATTTTTTTTAATGTTAGTTTAGAATTAATAATGATTCTAAACTTTTATTTTTATAGAAGTTTATTTTTGTAGTTTCCATTGTGACTTGCAAAAATGAGACGAATTTGAAGAAAAAGGCATAACCTTTTTTTTTTTTTTTTCATTTTTCTAATTTTGGGAATTCTTTAATTAGGAGATTTTTATGTATTTTTATTGATGTTAATGGACCATCTAATTTTGAATTCAAATCCGATTTTAAATGTTTTGTGAGTATCTATTATTTTGGTCATAAAATTTAAAAATGTAATAATTTGTCTCTTGATCGCAAAATATCATAATAAATTGGTCCTTTTATTATCCGATTCGTTACCTCTGCTATTTGTCTATCAACACAGGTCAAGCTGTTAGCACCTGTTGTTTCTCTTTTTTTTTCTTTTTTTTTTTCACTTTAAAATAAATAAAAATAATTTATATTGTAAAAATATTTATAAAAATTATTATTAGTTACTAATTGTAAAATATAAAATATTTATTTTCATTATTTTTATAAAATATTTTTAATTTTTTGTTTCTTCCATTTTTTCTCTTCTCTTTATAAATAAATAGAAAACATAAATCATAGTTTATATTATAACTTAAATTAATATAATAATAATTAAATAATTTATAAAAATAAAAAATTATCTATTTACATCCAGGAAAGTGAAAATTTACTTAAGAAAACTGAAATAGTTCAAAATTATTTTAATATTTTAACCTTTAAACAATTATTATTTTTTTCTCTTAAAATTTTAAAGAAATGTAAAATTGTTTTAAGGTCGATGCACGCATAGCGTGAAAATATTCTCAGTGTTTATAAATATATATATAACGCCTCAATTAAAGCAAGCCAATGGTCTTAATTGCTTGCAAGATTTCATGTCAGCTTTTCCAAATGCTGTTCTAATGTATTGAAAAGTAGTGATATGCAGCGTAACGTCCTTTTCTTATATTTATACCTACTCGATGATTTTAAAGACGATAAATATATAAATATATAAAAATATTAAAATTTATATTATATAAATTATAAATATATTAAAATTTATATAAATACGTGATAACTAAATATAATAGGATTAGTACTTTTCCTTCAGATGATTTCATCAGTTATTAATTAATTAATGTTCAAGTAAAATAAAAGCCATCCTCAAGAGCGACTCTCCCTCTCGGCTTTTTGCGTTGGCTGCACGGGTAAAGAAAGAAATTGCAAATTACTTGTGGACAAACATAAACATGCAGATTTGATTTAATGTTTAAGAGGTAACGGTATAAATTGGCATGAATCTTCCAAAACCCCAACGGCTATTAATTACAAACGGGCACTGCGATTTTTTTCTTCCAGTTTCTCCTCTCAAATCGGATCATAATCATCATCATCGTCGCCTTCATCCTTTTTCTCTTTCAATTTTTTCTCTCAGTTTCCCAGAATCTTTCTTTCTTTTTATCAATCAAAGTATCAACAGAATTTTTCAAGAGAATAAAGTGGCTTTCCCTTGTCAAATCCCACCACAAGAGAAAAAAAAAAAAAAGGATAACTTTTTCTTTTCGAGAGATAGAAACACTTTCTTGCAAAATCTTGAAATGGGTTTGGAGACTTTGCTGAGGCAATGTGGCCAACGACAAGAACTTTCCAGTGAGGGGTTTCTTGACCCAACAGCCGCCTGCATGGAAGGAAGAAAACGCAGTCCACGACCATCTTGTCAATGTCAGAGAGGAAAAAGAATTTTACGGCTATTGCTTTCTTGTCATTCACAAAGTCTTACCTTCTGACTCTTCTTATCGCAGGACAAAGAACGTCCAGGTTAATTAATTTCTTGTAAATAGGTTTTTTTTTTTCCCCTCTCTTTTGTTTTTTCCATTCCTTTTTTCTTCTTACTGCTTCCCTGGTTAATTTCTTAATTATTGGTTCTTTGTATGGATGAATCCCCCACATTTTCTTGGTACCTAAGATGATCCCATTCGTTTTCTCTAATTTATTTTCCCATTGTCCTTATATTGGGTTACCGGGGATACGAATTGCATGTGATGTTACATTATTTTGCAACAAAATAGAATCCACCCCCCCTTTTTTAAAGTATTAATGGAGTTTTCCTGTTAAATATTTGGATGAATGCTTTATAATAGAATGATTGATGACTTTAACTGTAACGAAAATACAGGCTTTGAGATTTTTGAATTACTGGTAATTATTTCAACAATTTTTTAATTAAAATCTTGTTTGATCCATCGAGATTGAGGCAGTGGCTTCCGTTGTGAAAACTTTGGCCGTCGGATACTGTAAAGATTGTAGGAAATATGAAAAAGTCCTTTGTCGAAGCAAGTTAAGGCCTTGGTGCAGGTATTGCCTAAATATTTACACAAGTGATTTGCTTATCTATGTTTTGTGCTTTTCAATTTCAGTGTATTAGAAGCCGCTGTCTTTGAGAAATCGTACAATGTGCTAGTAACTTTATTCTGTTTGCATTCCAATGGTATTACCTTTTTTTTCACACATTGTTATTTCTAAGAGTGTACTCTGAGAGGTCATGGCATGTATGTTAAAGCACCAAGTATTGCCTTGAATTTAACCTTTCAGGAATGAATCAGCTTTGTATATCTGCAAACGTGGCCCTTTACTTTAGGTTTGGTTACTTGTATGCTTGCCGAAATGAATTATTTGAGCAAACTGATGGTTATTGAATGTCTTTTCTTCTTTTGGGTACCCTTTTTCTCTTTCTCTCTTGATGTACACATTCGTGCTTTTCTTTTGAATAATTTTCAAATACTCTTCAAAGAAAAGGAAACAAGAGAGAAATATTGGGAATGACCCAAAACCCCAAAAAGTTCAAAATGGTCCGAAGAATCTTCAAGTGCCTAAAATAGTTGCTAAACTTTGGTCTTTTATCAGTAGCTCATTGAACATCTGTAAAATTGTGGCTGTGATCTGA
>JBBYHL010000016.1:9450067-9461406 GCA_038381835.1 Adansonia madagascariensis | reverse complement strand
TATTATGAACTCAAACTAACAAATTTCAAAGAGTGGTCTTGCTGACCTTAACCCTTTGAAACAAGTCAACCGATTGAGGTTGATCAAAAGGCATCTAGTTATGAATTGATCAGACAATATTAGTTCAAGAATGATTGAGTTTAATGAATAAAATGATTGAGTTTAATGAATACTTTTTAAACTGCAAAACATGTTGCTTAAAACATCGAACATAGGAATCTGGAATATACATGAGTTCAATTGACATAAAAAAAAAAAAAAGAAGGAACTGGTGATTTTCTGATGAACAACTGAACTAAATTGTCAAAGATTGCTAGGAAAATATTGCAGCTGGGACATAACTTCTCTTCTAACCTGGTCTCTTCTTACTTTCCCGGTTGTTGTTAGTGGAAATGGGATCCTCCATAAAATAAATATCTTTGGTATTTTAAACCTGAAAAGAGTAGGAAAGAAATAGTGAACAAACGATATTCATCCACCACTAATGTTACCCGGACTTTTCATTTTCTCTGAAGCACCTACGTCCGACATATATTTGGAAGCACTTGTGTCTGATATATAATCGGAAAAGCTTATAGGGTATGATCCTTTATATCCAAAACTCACCCAAGTCCTAGTAATATAGTTCAACACAACTAAAGGAAGATCAGAATTCATCTATCCAGTTTGAAATTATCTTATAGCAGTCAAAGTTTAGCAGAGCAATACCCCGTTAAATTCTTTTCTCTACAATATTGTCGAAGAATCAAACTAGACAGGAATAGCTCATCGCTTCGAACTGAGTAATTGGAACTGTCATCAGACCACTGCCAATTCTCTCTTAATTGTATACAGGCGACAACAACCTCTGTTAGGCGAGGATCAGGAATTCCTACAACAATGGAGGAAAGAATTCCTGGATGTTGTATTAGCACCGCCTCTACCTATATTATCAAACAAATAAACTTTATAAGGTAATAACAAAGACCACATTTAAGTGACAGAAGATGAGTAAATGATATGAATCTATATTGATGCTTACCTCTTCAGGGAATATATTTTCTCCTCCACTTTTGATTCGACCATTTGTTCGTCCAACAAGCCACAAGTTACCATGTTCATCAATGAACCCAATGTCACCACTGTCGAGCCAAGTTTCTCCAATAGAATTTGATGACTTCTCTGCAATTTGATCCCAGTATCTTAGCATTACATGTGGACCTCTGGTGAGAATTCTTCCAACATTAGAAGAGCCATCAATGCATATCTTTAGCTCAACATGTGGAGCAGGCTTGCCAACGCAAATCCCTCGTGGTTTGACTCGACTTGAATTAGTTTTGGCAAACATCTGCAGTGATGTACCAGATGCCTCGAGCATTGGCTCAAAGAGGGTCGTGAAGGTTAGAGAAGAACATGTCTCTGTCATCCCTTAACAAATTTAGAATGTGAACCAGAATTAAAAGACTATCATATCATTTTTCAAGAAACATAAGAATTATTCAAGCTGTTAGCTAGTAAAATCTGTATATTCATGCAAATTTACACATCACTTGTCCTCAGATTGACTATAAAACTCAATTAGCCTCATTTCGGGCAAACTGTAAACAAACATAAGATAATCTATAGATTATAGCTTTTATTGTTTCATGCAACGCTCAATAAGGTGAATTTCGACTTAGCAAATTTTGACTTAGCATGTTCATAAATGATGGTGCTTGAACTGGTAAATTGGCTTCATTCACCAAACTAGAAATATCCTACAAAAGCTCAGATGAACCTTATCCCAAATAATATAGTTCACATTCCTGAATCAAAGTTGGTTCAACTTGAGCATAATTTAATGAAAATTATCAAGGATGATGGGAGAATCAGATCTAAACTCTTCTTGCAGTCTTGTCAATGATCTTATTTAGAACTGTATTGGCAAATGTTACATGATAACCAAAGGCAATTGATAAAAGAAAATACTTAATGCTCTTCATGGAAGAGGTTTTCATCATAAGGACCAATTCTTGTTTAGAAATAAGAAAACATAGCATTTAGCAGTATGGATCACATTAAACTTTTTCAAGATGCAAGCAAGCTAAGTATTTCTTTGGTCAGAGTCTTAAGCTTGTCACAGTGGTGAGCTAACTTAGAAAAGATGACACAATATCATCTTGATTCTTGACATACAGATAACTCTGCCTTGCTCTCTCTTCATGCCTGAGTTCACTAATCATAAGTTAGTTGCAAAGCCCATAGTGTACTTCATACCTGTGCTACTAATTTTAAATACATATGTCAGTCAAAGAAAGCTAGAATGCCAACAAAAAAAAACCTATATGCAACTATATGGATCATACTTTTAATTTCTATCTATCAGTCATATAGTACTGAATGCAAAGAATGTTTACCAGCTTTCTAGCCATAATAAGATCATTGAATTGACTAAGCTTCTCTACGCGACCCTTAAGGTAAGTTTAGTGTAGAAACAATTTTAGAGTAGAATATATCATGTAATACTTGAACAAGCAAAAATGAATAAATTAGACCGACCATAAGCTGAAAGAAGTTTTGCCCTTGGGAAGAATTTGATTACATCTTTAGTAAGGTTGTCTGATAGGCCTCCTCCTCCATTTAATATCTTCTTCACACTGTCTCTTCCCTTCCAACTTTGCTTCAGCCTTAGAGAATATTGCAGAACGGGAACAACCAGGTCAAACAACCATATGATGCAACTTAAGTATCATCAACATTTTCTAGGTTAAAAGTTATATATTTCAAGCATGGAACTAGCATGAAGCATTCACACGGAAAATACAGATGTATATAAATGAGATCTAGTCCTGGGGAAAAATGAAAAAGAAAAGAGGCACTACAGCAGCTCCCCATGAAAACCTAGGGCATCGATGTAAAATTTGAGTGATTCAGGCAACAAAAGTATAATGAATATCTTTTACATGGCCGTTTCATTCATAAATTTCTTTAACCTATTTTAGGGGAATATATGAAGATATATAATCAAAGTCTCAAAAAGACCTCACTAAGCAAAATTATCATCTCATGAAAAAATAATTATATTAATCACCTGATTGATGAGATTAGATCAGCCATTATTGCTGGGACAGTAATTAAAGAAGTCACATGGTGTTGTTCTATGGCTTCGAGGGCTACTATAGCTTCAAACTTGGGTATGAAGATATGGCAAGCTCCTACCATTAGCATGGCCATGGCTGAGGACAAACCACCAATGTGGCACAAGGGAGCAGTATGCAAATAAACCTGGAAATAAGCAGACAACAAAGAATTAGGGAGCTGGCGGGACCAAGGAAAAATTCAAACCAAAGATAACTAGGATGCATTTTTCCTTGAGCTGTATGATTCCATCCAAATTAGTCACCTAAATCCACTTTGGAACAACCATATTTGAATTATTTTACCTCTTCATTCTCTAAAACCATATCCTTTAGTTACAGTCAAAAACGAATATACATATTTCTAGAAGAAAGGCGTACATCATCCTCACTGTAACCAACGATTGCAACTTTTGCCAGGGATTGTACTATTAAAGCTGTATGGCTTATGACAACTCCCTTTGGCTTCCCAGTAGTTCCTATAAATAGCCAAGGAAAATGAAAACCAAGCACTAAGATTTTTTTGCACATTCAAGGATGTATGACGAAATAAAAAGCAAAATTCACACTTAATTTATAGTTAAGATGCAAGTTTTCTTTCTTCTTAGCTTTAATTTATAACAAATAAAGGTAGAGAAAAAAGTAAGAGTGGGAAAATTTAGAGTACAAAATATTGCTAAGAAGCTATTGTTGATTTCTCAAATAAAGATTGATATTCTCAACCGAGAAATGATCGGCATAATGCATTACATCATATTTTCCCCAATGTTCAGGAACAAAATTCGCAAATATGAAATATCTAACAGGCCAATAACCCTATCCTCCTCATAATCAGCAGGAATCATTAAAATCTGAGAAGTCGTACCAAGCTTTTCATGGGCTTAATGCAAAACTTAAGCTCCAAAAGACCTTTGATAATGTTACCTCTATATGAGTTGTTGCGACTCAAATTTACTGGCTTATCATGGCACAAAATTTTATTTTTATAGTTCATCATAGATATTTGGACATTTGATTATGTGTTTATAAAGGGTAGAAAAGGGCATTAAGTGCCGCACTTAAAGGAGCCCTAGTTTGAGAAACACGGAAAGAAATTCATTTCTTCAAAGTATCCACTTTATTTGAAAATACTGACTGGTAGATGGGTAGGAATGTATTGAGATCAGACATCCCAGAATCGTGCTTTTATGACATACGGACAAAAACCCTAATCATATACTTATCCAAAAAAATAAAAAAAAATCCCAATCATATGAACTCTTGAATGATACACAAAAAGAGCAGAGCAGAACTCCTACGGGCAGGATTTGAGGCAATTATTACTCAATTATGTGCAATAATAGTTTTATCTCAGAAATTTTGCCCGGAGCAAGTCTAAGACACATTTTACAATAAGAGAAAAAAAACATAGATAAACGAGAAGGCATTTTCTTCTCTGCCCTTTACTGCCCTTCTTTTTTTGGTTTGGTGCTTCCACAGTCTGATAACCTTCCTACTTAAGGTTACAATCATATTACCCCAAGTAAAGCTTTAAGAAAAATTATACATAAAACACATACCTGACGTGAAGCATATTAGAACAGCGCCCTCAGATGCAAATGAGTAATTCATAGATCCAGATCTTACAGACTGGTCCACAAGCATTTCCATAGTTAATACTGGAAAAACGAGGCCAAATATTTTATGGCAATTGATAAATACCAATTGTGACTATACAACATTTAGATGTCTGGATGAAATACATACTGTTGTATTTGTTTATAAAATCTGAGGAAGGGGAGCCTAACGAGACACGCCACCTTAATGATGGTATAGCATCACCCTGGGGTGCAGAATGCCAGTTGTAACAGCTCTCATCTGTCACCAACATTTTTGGCCTTGTAGTTACCATTGCTATTCTTGCCTCTCCAAAGCTCTATATTTTGAAAGGGCAAAGCAGTGCGAGAAATCAGACAGATTTTCGTAGCAGACAATATCTCTTACTCCAGAAAAAATCTTATGATAAACCAATTCAACCTCAGTATTCTACATTATATGCTTCATTCCACTCTTATGAAAAAGTTCATGAAAAAAAGAAAAGGTTAAAACCGCCATCCTGGAATAATATAACTTTAAGCTGACTAGTTTAAGAACCATTCCCTAATTGCACATATCAGAATATGAAACCTACAAACCAAAATACACCTAATTCGAAGAGAAACTTGAACCTATTGTGGCTGCAATTCCAGCTAATAGTTAAGAATCTATTCAGCATAAGAATATCAATAAAATGTCTATACACTAAAGTTTCATTAAGATCCCAAAGAAACTCGATTTAGAACAAAAATATTTCTTCTCCAGCTCAAACAAATTAGAGAGACAATAATTTTAAATAGAAAACAATTAAAGACCAAACTGGCAAAAGAAACTAACCCATCGATAATTCAATGGAGCAACTATGCCTCCAATAAATGCAACCGCTAGTAGCCACTCTAGGTACCAATCACTGGAACAGCATGGATTTAATGTCATAAGGAACAATTCCAAGAAAATGAATAAAATTTATAAACATTCAGAACTCCTCATATGTTTTGAACCAACATTATGTTAGAAATTTTGAACTTAAATTCAATTCTGATTCAGTGAAAATTCAATTGAATGAGAATTCACCTGATGAGTAGATGTATGAAGATACCTACGTTCGCTCAATTACCAAATAACATTGTTCTTAAGCATGTGTGTTGCAGGTAGCAAATATAAAACTACATCATGAGATTCAGGCATGGGGATTCCATCCCACAACCAGTGACATTGTTTTTTGAGTTAACTCTCTCTTTGGAATATAGTAGAAGTCTTGACTTGATTGCTCGGATCTAGAGATGATTAAAGGTCTTCCGTCTAAAGTTAGTGGAAGTATCAGATTGCAACCCATCTCTGTGGCATCTTCCACACATGGCACTACTTTTGCCTTTGTCACATCCTCCTAATAACAGCCCAGTCACACTAGAGTTTGTACGAATGTCTTTCATATAATGAAGTTGGTGGGGATATATGTAGCACCCAATGGCCTGCAAGTACAGCACTTTGAAGCTTATCTTTGAGAATAATAACCTCACCATCCAGAGCACTGTGTATCACACCTATTTCCGACCCCTCCTCTTAATTTCAATTTAAGGTCCCACTCTTTAACTTCTTCCTACTCCTATGATCCAAGTTCTCATTTCCTATTCCTACTATCCATTTCCTAGTTCACTAGTACCACTGAAAACTATTTTTTTTTATACAAAGGAGGCTATGCCTAAAGAGAAGGGAAGGGATTGCAAATGATAGCATTTGAACCCCAGACCTGCTGAATACCACCTCTTAAAGTGGCTGCTTGAACTAACTGAGGTAAGCTCTAGGTCCATCACTTCCTACAACTTCTTACTGCCAACTTTCACTACCTAGTTCCTTCGTCCTACTGCCAACTTTTAATGCCTAAATCTCACCACCTACAACTTCTTACTTTTAAGTCATCTTACTTCACCAGCCTACTCAATGGCTACAGGAAAAAAAAAGTTTCATTTCATTTGTTTTACAACTTGTTTCTTTCTAATTGGTCTTGGTATGGATATAATTTTACTCAGAATCTGATCTATAATTCACAACTAACTAAAAATTAAAAGAAAAACATAAATCCTCAATTCATGTATGGGGTTAGGAGTGGCAAGTCTTGTCGCCTCATAGTAGGTGCATATTGTACAAAAACATCGAAAAAAAAAAGAGATGCATACAGACATTGCACGTAAATTATCTTGTCAAGAATCCCTAAAACTAAATAAGATAAGATATATGCATATCCTAACTTTCTAACAAGTGTATAGTCTAATTTAATGATACATGTTTTCTAATTATTACATTTGATTTGATTTAATAAATCTTTAATTTAATAAATAAGTTCTTTTGACAAAACCAATTACCCATTTTTCTATTTAAAATATTCATTATTAATGACATATAAATATGTTTCAATTCAATTCAATTGACTTTCTATAAACAATTAAAATTCAAATTTAAATTAGAAAGAAAATTAATTTCGAATATCTTCTTTCTATTTTTTTGTCCAAACAAATTAAATTGCTTAAATTTGACTATTCAATAACTATATTAATTTTGATTTTTAAATTGATAAAAATTTCTAATTACATACCCAAATGAATATATTTATCTTATGCAAATAAATAAAAGCCAAAACTTTTCCAATTATCTAATAACTTGTAAAGCTTAACTTTCTAACAAGTGGAGAGTCTAATATAGTGACATATGTTTTCTAATTAATACATTTGCTTTGATTTATTGTATCTTTAATTTAATAAATAGGTTCTTTTGACAAAACCAATTACTTTTTTTTTTCTGTTTTAAATATTCATTATTATTGACTCATATAAATATGTTTCAATTCAATTCAATTTGACCTTATATAAAAAATTTAAATTTAAATTTA
This sequence comes from Adansonia madagascariensis, assembly GCA_038381835.1. Taxonomy (NCBI): domain Eukaryota; kingdom Viridiplantae; phylum Streptophyta; class Magnoliopsida; order Malvales; family Malvaceae; genus Adansonia; species Adansonia madagascariensis. Next base: position 9,453,849 of record JBBYHL010000016.1, on the reverse strand, counting down.
AAAATTTAAATTAGAAAATAAATTAATTCTAAATATCTTCTTTCTATTGTTTGTCCAAACAAATTAAATTGCTTAAATTTGATTATTCCATAATTATATTAATTTTGATTTCTAATTTGATAAAAAGTTCTAATTATTAACCCAAATAAATACACAAATGGCAATTCTATCTTAAAATTTCAAATAGAAAAAGAGTTTTGCCCCTACATATTTGTGTAGCGAGCTCTTAACCAAAAGAGAATACAAAATAATTGAAAAACTATATAATACTAAGATTTTTGTCAGTAACAAAAGGAAAATACAATGTTAAGATTTTCATTGATTCCATTGCCTTGTTTTAAAATATTTGACAAAATATTAAATAAAGCTAACAGTTAATTATTTTTTTGATATAATTGAACTTCATTCTTAGCTGATTAGTATTTAATTTTACATTTTACATTATCCATACAAATAGGATGCCTTGGAATTTCAAGAAGATGACCAACAAAAGTAACTTCTTTTAGAAAATCTGGTACAATAAATATATAAAACGAAAGCCTTTGACAAAAAGGCAATTGTAGAGCCTAACATTCTAACAAATAGATCTAACAACACATGCTTTGTAACTAATGCATTTGATTTGTTTTTAATATATCTTTGATTTGATAAATAAGTTTCTTTTACTAAATTAATTACCTATTTTCTCTTCTAAATATCCATTGTTATTGTACTATATAAATATGTTCCAATTCAATTTACCTTACATAAATAATTAAAATCCAAATTTCAAAATTGAAATTAGAAAGTAAAACAATTCTAAATATCTTCTTTCTATTTTTTGTCATTCAATAACTATATTAATTTTGGTTCAGAATTTGGCAAGAATTTCCAATTGTTTACCAATATGAATTTATAAATGGAAGTTCAATATAAAAATTTCAAACACAAAAAGGATTTTGCCACCTAAACTTATTTTTCTAGCATAATGTGCTCTCAACCAAAAGATTATTTATAATAATTAAAAAATTGTACAAAACTAAATTTTTATTAGCACAAAAAGCAAATATAATACTAAGATTTTAATTGATTCTATTGCTTTATTTTATAGAATGTTTAACAAAATATTAAATGAATGTTAGTACTAATTTGAACCTTTTCGGTGTAATTACTCCTAATTTTATTGTTAGTCAATTAGTAATCAAAATTCATGCTTTGGATATCTCGGGGATGTCCTATGCTTTACTATCAACTCAAGAGGATGACCACTAGAATTAGCCTCCCTAAAATCAAGTAGTACTTTAAAGTGCATCTCTAATATAATTAGCTACATATTGCCCTGACTTACTACACATGTCTAAGCCAAAATGATGTTGGCCTTACCCACCTTCATGTCTAAAGTAAAACCCTTACACCAAGAGTGCAAAAAACTTCAAATTCCTATTTGTTCTTGTTTATTAAATTTCTTTCTCTTATTTGATTTTGTATCGTAGGTTTTCGTATTTTATTTATACAAATGCATGTTTTTATTTGTTTGAGAATATAATACCAGCACCTTTAATTTAGTTGAAAACATAAAAATATAATTAAAGGAGAAACAGTTCAAATGCATGATGCTCATATTAATGTAGCACATCTTTGATTAAAACTTTTTTTTATATCATATACGGGTAAAATTTTCAACACAGGATATATGAACCAATCTCAGAATTCAACCTTCCAAGTTGGCTAGGCAAAAGGCCAATAAAAAATGAGTGAAGCTATTTTTGGGTATGGATGAATAACACAAATAGGACACATATACGGTATAAATGGTGCATTCTTATTTATTTTAATTGAGTCCATTTTCTTTTCTCAAGAAAAGACTAGTCAGATGGTGGACAAGGTTAGGAACATATACTTCTCAATCTACAAAGGAATCATGCAAAGAGGTTCAAGAATTCGTTTTCTGCTTCTTTGATAAGTTAGTTAGATAACAAAAAATAGTTTGTTTTTTTTCTTTTTTTTTTTTTTGTGTTTGTTATTGACTATGTAATCAACTAGCATTATCTTGCAGGCAGGTATGCAAATAAAAGCTAAAGCACTAAATGCTGCTGATTATATTAAGGATTCAATGGGGACGAACAAAATGAAACCGGTTGATCCTCCATACCACATCTACCTCTAAGGCACCTATTTTTTCTTGAGCTTTTGAGTTTTTGTTGGTTCGGTTGACAACATTTTCTTCATTTTGCTCATCTATATATATATATATATATATATATATATATATATATATATATCCTTTGAGCTAAGAAGAAACATCTCCTCCAGATTTTTCAGCCTCAATCATTTCTACAAGTTATTGGGTACGATAAATTTTGATTGTGTTAATGGTGCAAGCTAATTTTAACTGGTAACATATCACCTTGTTTCTAATTTACGTTTGACAGAAAAACAGAACAAACTAAATGATTCAGCTGCTAGAAACATATTAACCCATTTGTTGCTTTTAACAACTCATGAGACATTCAAATATGTCAAGGAAAAAAAAATTAAAGACTGAATCAATATCTAAATATGTAAACCTTTTATTTTTTTAATTAAAAAAAAAACTTTTATCTTCTGATAAATATGTTAACCTTTTATTCTTGAGTAAAAAGTAAGCATCTATTGAAATTAATACTTAAAAGATTTATTTTATTAGCAATTTGATAAGTAACTTTGCAATATATTAAGCCATCTGAATAAATGTTCATTATTTAATCCATTAAAATTTCGAGCGGCGCTTTTAAAATATATACATATATATATATTTAATAAAAATCATGTTAAATATTAACTAATAAAAACTCATGAATACAAGCTTAAAATAATAATAATAATAATAAAATAATAATTAATTATAATTATTTATTTGACTTATTACTCAATAGATAAACTTTTTTATATTAAGTAATGCATAAATTATATTTAAGTAACATTCTCAAAGTCTAAGTTTAATTTTTTTTATATATATTCATAATTTTATTTAGTTAAATTTTATAAGTATTTATATAATATAAATAAACGATATAAATATAAAATCATCAACAATTGATCAAACTAATATAATTAAATTAAAAGCTTAACACAACATAGCACAACATAACATAACATAAGTTTCATGTTTACACATAATCAACAATATTGAATTTATAAACTTTAAATAATAGCGAATAATTAAACAGGTCAATGAGAGTTACTTACAGGTATTGATAAGCGATGTATAATGTTGTCTTAGCATAATGCATTATATTTTATTGAGTATAATAATGTCAAAGCCATTGAATCAAAACAAAAAATATATATATATTCCAAACCATTTCCGGACAGTTTCGGTGTTCAACGGTTATTAAAGAAATGAAAGGGAAAAAACAAAGAGAGTAGTTGGAGTTTGAAGTTGAAAATTTGCGGAAAACAAATTTAGGCAATAATAGAAAGAACCTGTTGAAAGCAGAGATTGCAACAACATCGCCGTTTCGGAGGCCAAGTTGGAGCAGGCCACGAGCCAGACTCAGCACACTGTCGACCAACTGCTGGCCTGTTTTCTGGCGACCGCCGCTGATAGCAACGAGGGAGTTTCGTTTTTGGGTGGCCAAGCGGCTCAAGCACTGGCAAATATGGGCCTCCGAGTAAATTCCCATCTCAATCGAGAATTTGGTGTTGCTGAAAATGAAAGAAACTATTAGTGAGGAAAGGAGCTTCTGGGTTTGAATAAATAATAAAGAGAGGCTTGAAAGCGCGGCTCATCGCTTATCGTATAAAATAAATAAATAAATAAA
>JBBYHL010000016.1:9431298-9442824 GCA_038381835.1 Adansonia madagascariensis | reverse complement strand
ACTAATCCCACTTGTTCAAATAGACCCTCAATAATAATCAAGAATGTTTTTCAAGTTTTAAAACATTGAAAAACCAAAATTTTGGTTTGCAACTGTGTAGCCAATACCATACTAATTGGTAGGTATTGATTTTAAAGTATAACGAAACGATATCAATATTGCACCGTTTCGGTGTGAACCAACTCAACACACTACTACAGAATTGATTACATTACATAAAAGATAAACTTATTGATCAAGAGGAAGCCACTCTACTTCTAGATAAATATCTCCAGATTCAACATTTTGGAGCTTCAGTTGCACATCTTGTTTCACCTTCCCATCGATAATGTTAATGATGCTGTCCTCTATAAGTGCATTGTCGTCTGACTTCATCCATTTTCCGATCTGCATATTCCCAAACATTTCTGGGTCCCCATATGCCATTGCAGATGATATCAACGGCTGGATATCGATCTCTGCTTCTCCCATTATGTCATCAGCCGAGAACATGTCGTGATCATATACTTGCTACGATGGCCAGGTTCAACAGATTAGACAAGAACCGGATCATAATTATGCTTAAGATGTTAGAAAATCTCATATGAATGAAAAATAATGCATGCATACTTCAGCACTTCAACCACGCATCTTTTCATTTAGTTTATTTAACAATAAAGCATAAACAAGTAATGATATAAAGCGTTGAAATGCATGTCTAGCTTTATTCATAATAACACACAATTCTCTAATTTATATGTTTATATGCGAAAATCCTGGTTAAGTGAGATAAATTGTAGTTTGGGGTCGGTTTGAACAGATTTAACCGACTAAAATACCAAATTTGATTAATTTGGTTCAGTTTGGTTGATTGTAGTTAGGTGAGGTCTGCTTCATGATCCAAGCATTAATATCCCTTTATTTCCTCTTTACTACACATCATTTTTATCAGTCGAACCATTAAATGGAGATTGAAACAACGAACAACCAGTTAGATGGTTCATCAAGCATGGCTACTGATATCAAACCAACAGGAAGAGTGGATAGAAAATAAAAGATTTACATCCAAGAACCATTAAGCATTTAGAGCTGAGAAGTGCTGGGATGTAATCATGAAAGTACGCAATTGATCAAGGTTCCCAGGTAAAACCATGAAGTGTTCCAGATGGAAAATAACAATGCAAAATATCAAGAAGTTTGGTAATATTTTAAGGTTTAAAGTAAAATACTAGAGTTAGCGCAAAGGAATCTGACTAGTTGAAAACCAGACTGACTAAGCCCAAATTGATTAATAAATTTAAAAACTTGAAAAAAGCAACCCGACTCTGAACTGACTCAGACGAATGGCCAGATATCTCAAATGATGTGAAACTGAAATAACCTGGCCTCACCACAATCCCACCTGATTACTGCTTTTTATGCACCTAGGGGCAACAAAGGTTGGCATGAAGTAACCCGCCAAACAACTGTTTTTCTCATGCAGGTCAAATTTCCACTTCAAGAACCGGAATCTACACCAAATGAACTGGAACAACCCAAAACCTGAAATGATCCAAACCAGCCAACACGAAACCAAACCAACCTGAACCTAAACACTCCTTAAAAATGAAGCCAAATACATGAAATTCCTATGACTTGACCCAAATTCAACACAATCAGCCTCAATGCCATGCACAGAACTTCAAAAATAGGTAGAACCAAATTCTCATATTTCATACATAAAGAGGGTAATAGTTGTTCAAAAATATTACGTACTTTTTTTTTTTTTTGAGGAAACAACTACAAGTTTCTTAATAGCATAGAATGGGAAGAAAACTACACTTACCAATTTCACAGGCCCATAATTGTGAGGAACAGACAGCATGAGGTCCTCATTCCAAACTGGATTCAAGTTGCTCTTTACTATAGTCGTCTGAATAGTCTAAAAAGAAAAAATCAAATACCCAACATTATGATCAGTAAAAGAAATAGCACAATTCAAGGTAAATAAATCTTATTCTCATTTTGATAGGGAAACAAACACATATGAAAACATGAAAGGCATGTCCAGAAGATACATGTTTAGCAGCAATTAAAAGGACAAACATATAAAGTGCGACAAAAGCTTTAATAGAGTTCTTAAGTCTGAACCGCCATCTAACGGAGTGAATGGTACTACCAGCTTAATCCACATGCAGAACTGATAATGACATAATGTATAAGCATAAATGCCCAGAAATCTATGTATGCACATGCATAAAGACAGAGGCACGGAAAGGTTACCATAATTTATAAAGGTCTATAGCTTGAGATTGTCAAGAAGTAGCAACAACACAACGTATAGCCTTGGCAGGATTTTTTTTTATATTTTTTATTTTGAGTAACGAGAATAAAAGCGAAAGACATGATGCAACTAACCTGCTGCCCAAGAGTCAGGACAACATAAGGATCACTTGTCATCATATCCCGGATTGCTAAATTTGTGCCTTTTACCACTTTGACCTTGAGTAACCCAATAAATTCCACCATGCCTTCCTGTTACCAGTTTCATGTCAAACGGATTGAAGTCATTAAATGCAGCATATATAGCAAGTTAAATCCATCTTGTGATATTTTAGCTGTTAATGTTAACACAGACTTGACTTCTCTCAGAAAGAATACAGCCACAGCTTGTAACACTTAACGTGCACATTAGCAGGTTTTACTGGTAGTCTACTTTTCCAATAGTAAACATGAAACAACTCATATCATGCAAAGAAGCAGCATATAGAATATAAATCCTCAATAATTATGGATCTAGAAAAATAAAACTGAATGGAAGATGAGCTTACATATACAATGCAACAGGAGCATGCCATCTACATGTTCAGTTCACCCTATTCGACAAGCAACTATATTATCTTTTAACATCACTAGCAGCATCTTTAAGGTTCCCAAACAATGAAGCAGATTGGAAGAAACAAAGAACAAATGAATTTACCTGTTCTTCTGATGGCCTCAATCTGAAACTATCCAAAATCTTTGTAGAAAAGCTCGATTTAATGGAAGCAGAAGAATTCTTCCCTGATGTAATCCGCAAGCTTGGTTTCAAAAATTCTTGAAGTTCATACTTGGACCTAGAGAAAGATTGAAATAAGTAACTACTATAACATCTAAGCTAGTGATCTACCAAATCTGCTACATGCTTCCAGAACAAACAAAGAAAGAGCAATAACAAAATAAGTCAGATTGTATGTCATGATATTGCAGTTTATGCCCTGGCTTTCTACCTAAACCCAGTAAAGAGGTTCCAACAGAGGAATGGTATGAACACGAAAAATAGGTTTAGAACACATACGATGTCCAAGAGAATTGACAAAGAAATAATCAAGTTGATAGATTTTAAATTTATCTGGACTCTAACCTGATGAATCTCTTCCTCTCATCATGACTAGCATCTGGACCAGGCTTTGAATAACCTTCAGGTATATAGGCCTCGTAGATTGCATTAGCAGAGGAATTTCCTCCAACTTCTGTCATTGCATCAATTTCATCATCAGTCCATTCATCCAATGCTACAGATAAAACCTGGAATCATCAGAAAGTTAAAAAAAAAAAAAAAAAAAAAAAAGAGGAAAAGAATAAAAAGAAACTCTAAGCCAAAAACAAACTAAAATCAAGTTTCGAAGTAAGGAGAATTATAAGCATGATATAGGCATCAATCTGGTCAAAACAATGATAATATAACAATAAAAAAGGAAAAAAAATACCCTAAAGTTAAGCCCTTTAAGGGGAAAATTCATGACAGCACCCACACTTAAAAGATTCTACAAAATAGCATAAACATGTGAATAACTTCAGTAAAACATATGAAATATTCAACTGGTATTATGAGCATAACAACCAACCAATAATGTTACGGTTGACAGATAAATGCTTTTGTGCCATATGTCAATTCTGCATGACAATTTGAGTGCATGCCACAGACTCATACGGAAACACAACTAAAAAACAATATTAATTTAGCAGCCAAAATGAAATTGAGCCTCAAAATAATTAAAATTTCATCTTGATCCATGAATGTTCTTCCTGGCTTCAATCAGGTTAAGCCCAGAGAAGCCTTAAAAAAGAATATACAAGCATGTAAGTTAACACAGACATTCACTGTGGATAAATCAATGGTCATCTTAAATAAGCTAGCAGTTTTACTCATTAGTTGGCATATTAATTGATTAAATTTGTTTTTTGTTTCTTGTTCATATCATGAAACATTTTACTTATCAATTCTCTAAAATTCAAAGCCATGCTGCCGGATCAGTTATCAAAGTAGACACCTATCACCCAATACTTGGATCTCCTAACTGTACTAAGTTTTCCAATTATATTATAATTCCCATGCTAAAAATCAGACACCCAAATTGCCGATGATAAATTATATAATCATAAATGCCATAAACAGCCAACAGAAATTCCCTCATATGTTTCCCCAATGAGGGTCAAGATTCCATGAGGAAAATTATTAAACTAGATAACAGCCTAGAGAAGTCACCTTGGAGATTTGTGTACCGAGGCTTCTATGCACACCACAACATTTCAAGCATAGAAAGACTCCAATATTTGCTGATCTGAAAATACAATTGACAAGTGATATTCTTAATACTTATATTACAAACTAACATGCATACATATGCTTGGTATTGCCGTGCTTTACTTGGTTAAGTTCTAAGCTTTGCAGTAAATTCACACTTCGAAGGTGCCCAAGAGAAATGTATTCATCAGGTGCGCTATCTCTAATTCAAAGGAATAAAAATGAATAGGCAAAATCTAAGCAAGTTGTAATGATAAATCTTACGCCCATTTTGGATCTGGAGCACCACAATCAGCACAAATGCGATTATCTGTTTGATTCAATAAGCTCTTCAATCTTCTATTAGCTGCAAAAGAGACAATTTCTACACAATTCAGTAAAATAATCAATTAACAAAATTCAACATACATTAAGGAAGAGGACAGATATATTGTCATGAAAAAATATGCAATTATGCTTATAAAAAGGTTCAATTCACCAAAATGGGGAATCTTTCGCCTCTTCCACTCAATGTAAAACCAAAAAAGTGAGCCGCTAAGTTTCCTGCTGTTTGATCAATGTGCAAAACCACATTATAATTGATTGCTTTTTGTGGCAAATCCAATTGCTTCAAGAATGGTAGATAGGAGAAGGAGAAAAGAAAAGAAATGAATGGCATTATCCTTTCGTTCTCAAGCACCATTCTAATTCTTAGGCCTTTATATACACAAGTTTTACACTATTTAGTGAAGATAAGAAACTGAATTCTGCAAAACCAATTCCAAAAGATTGCCTCTCTTTAAGACAAGGAAAACATTTTTTTTTCACCTCATTTTATTCCAATTGAGATGCACAGGCCAAATACATAATAATGCTAAGACCTCGTGCAACTACAATGAGAAAAAAAAATGAGTGATTTGTGCAAATGTCGCTTGCATGATGCATACTGAGTAAAAATTCCACAAGCGAAAAAAATTGTAAATTGCAAATGATCATTTTGCAAATTATTGAAGGAAAGCTTAATGACAAATCATTAAAATTTAGTGGAAAAACACAAAGCTAGGTGCTGCCTAATAATTTCAGATGGAGAACATGATTATAATATATAATTCCTAGAGCACAAAGTATGGAAATCATTCTATTAAACTGACTGAATAGAAGCATCATTGGTTGATGACATATTAGCATACCTGAGGTAGACTTCATAACTGCACTCATTGCCCTGCTAACAACCCACAACAATCCAAAAAGCAAGCTTGAAAAACTGAGAAAAAAGTCAAACAAAAACCAATATAAATCAGCTATATGGAAGGCATGTAATTTACTAAATGTTAGAGACTTTTCTTTGTTCCTTTTGTGCTGTGTTTGTAAGATATCTAGAATTTGCTATTTGGTTCATGGCATTAAAATCAATTACAGCATTCTAAAGGGAATTCTAATAGCAGAATAATATTACGACAATAAAATCAATAATTGTTAAACAGGTCCAATCAAACAGAGAAATGAAATTTAATTAAGGAAAAACTTCAAATGAAATACATAATAACATTATCATAAAACTACATTTTTATTTGTAATGCAAACATGGAATGATTCAATTAATTATTATTTTTTAAAATTGTTATTTCTTTTCATTTCCTACATTTTTCAGCAATAGAAAGAAACAGGGAAATCCAATGATTAAAATTCAAGAAATCAGCTAAAAGTGGTAAACTTTTCCCCCAAAAAAAAAAAGGACAATATGAAGAAATAAACAACCAAAGCCAAAGCAACAATAGAAATTTCAAAAACCAAAAATGAGAGATCTGAAAGTGGCATTCGGAAATTCACCAAAGAGTTGAAATTGGAATCCAAGGGATACCCAGACACAGATTTGGGTAAGAGAGAAAAAGAAAGTGAAAGAAAATGAGAATAAGAATGAAAAGGTGATACAAATATGGAAAGGGAAGAATGCAAGCTTTAATTAATTAATTATTTTTCTATAACCAATAAAGAATATATATATATATATTTGGTTAAATGAATGAATCTTCCCATTATTTGCCATTCATAATTCATAATCTCTATTAAGTAGATCAAAATGTGACAACTGCCCATTAAAGTTTGTGTGCTAAGTCCCAACTTTATTTAATTGAGTTATAACCCAAAACTTAAAAAAAAAATAAAAATAAAAATCTTATTGCAACATTCTCTTTTCCTTCTTATATATATATATATATATATATATGATTTCAAATTAATCATAAAAATAAAAATGGATAAACTTTAGGAAATACCTTATTGTTAGAGGCAATAATATACTACCATATTTTTATTATCTTTTCGGGTTTTGGTGGATAAAAGATGATTTGATTATTACGAAAAATTTATGTGTCTCCGGGTTGATGAGCAGCTCTGGTTTTTAACCAATTCATTTGAATCGTTTAGGATTCAAATTAATTCAAAGTGTTAGAGTCGAATCAAACTTTAAATCCAAAAATTTCGAACAACTTTGCCGGCTCTGAAAAGCATTAATTTAATCACCAAGCAAGGCCTGGATGTACTCTCCATCTTCTTCTCAGTTCAAAACTTCCAAGGAAAGATAATAATGGTTCGAATGAAGCATTGAACAATGAGATTGAAAAGATGAAACACACAATAACAGGTAGGCAGATGAAACTCAACAATCAACTCAATTATTTAATCATACAAATGCATGTATGCTAACAGCAAAAATCAAGGTTTTTTTTTTTTTGTTTTTCCATGTCAAGCCCATGCATGAATGAACAATGACAACTTGTCTACCATGGCCACACTTGGCGTGACTCGGGCACAATCCTGCAAAACTAATATACTTCTACATGCCATTGTTTATTCTTCTTCAGCTGTGAAAGCTTCTCTTCCCAACTCTCTCCTCTCTGCTCTGCAACTCTTTTCAGTGTTTCTTGGATCCCAGGCATCATTCCCTTGAGCCCGCAGAAATATATATGGGCTCCGTCATCCAACAGCTTGAATATTTCATCACTGTATTCCTCAATTTTATCCTGAACATACATCTTGCCCCCGCTCCTGTTCTTATGCTCTCTACTAAGAGCTCGATCGTATTTGAAGTGATCAGGGTAGTCCTGAAGGTATTTGGTAAACTCGTCATCATAAAGGAGACTGTCATTGTTGGCTACCCCAAGGAAAAGCCATGCAAGGCTGCGGAACTTAAATGTAACATCTTCCATGAACATACGGCGGAGGTAGCCTCTGAATGGAGCTACACCAGTGCCAGTAGCTATCATTATGCGGTTGGCATTTGGGTTGTCTTCAGGCAAAAGCATTATCTTGCCAGTGGGGCCTGCCAAGGAGTTAAGAGGAGATATTTAGATAGTTATGATCACCAGTTTTCCCGTAAAGTCTATAAATTAACAGTCAACAACAAGAGGGAAAAACAAAAAACAAAAAGTACATATTTCGACAATCTTAGTCAAACAAAAATACTAAAAGAACAGGAATTTGATAAGATAATGGAAATGGAAAACAATCTTAGTGGAAAACAACCAAGATAATAATGCAGAATTGACTGGAATTTAGGAACAGTCTGGTTGGACCATCCAAAAGAAAATTCCCTTTTAGACATTTCGACACGTCTTACAAAGCTATCAGGACAGCAAAAGTTAGTAACAGAGAAGAAACACGGTATTTTTGTTTTCTGAACTACCAAAAAAAATAGCTTTCTGAAATGCGAGTTACTAGATGTCAATAGCAGTAAGGTGGCAAATTCTAACCTCGGTCCTACAGTATTATTAAGATATTTAGAAGGCATGTGCTTTATTATGGATGGTCCACTTTTATAAAAGGATCTTACCAGTGATCTGAACTTTATCTCCAGTCTTGGTGTTGCATAAGAAATTGCTACATACACCACGTTTTGAAGGATCCTCCTTTCCCGTCTCAGGGTCATAATAGACAGCACGACGAACACACAAACTGGCTGTCCTGCCATCACAAGAATCTCCATACCTTGATGACGCAATGGAATACAGACGAACACTGTGGGAAGAACCTGGTTTCTTTGGATTTTCACCCTATGATAAAAGAAAAACGAAAATCTAATCAGCAAATAAACAGGAAATTTTAGAGAAGAAATCAATAAAGTAGAAACTAAAACAAAAAGTTTATGACTTCAATCTATGAGACTGAGAGCCACGAATGTATGCTACTGGACAATGATAGTTAGAATTAGCGTAATACACACCAAGATCTTTGATATTCAAAAGTCAAAAACCATCTAATTCCTATGCTCCACATGATTTCTAAGCAAAGCAACTTTTATGCGTAAATTGAAGTCAAAATATTCTAAGCATAAGAATTATAGATTAAATGCAACAACCCCCTGAAAACAGTAAAAAAAAAAAAAAAAAAAAAAGGCATCATGATCGAGGTGACAGACTTACAGGAGGGATAACACCATAGCTCTGCCCCTCCCAGTATGGTACATTTCCACCATGATCAATCACAATATGGCAAGTCTCACCCGGAGCTTGTGGACCGACTAGTCTCTCAACAGAAACAATGGTAGCCGTGTAAGGTTCCTTGGGCTTGAATAAATTTAGTGGGCGCTCTTTCGCAGTTTCCAACTCTAAAGGTGAAACTGCAACCTTGGATTGGCTGGATTGTTGCACTGAAATGCATACTATGTACTGACCACTCTTCTGTACATTTTGTAATTTCAAATCCAAAGATAAGGTGGAAGCCCATGACTTGTCACCAAAGCCTATACCGTTCCTCTGCAACAAATCCAATGGCTTCTGTATTATGAACTAATTTACCATATGCAACACACACAAGGTTAACTTAAAGGATAAAGAAACGTCAGCCTGAAATGTCATCCTAGGAAATAGTGCAACTCTAGTTCAGTTATTGCACCAACAATATTAATAAATGAAAACGATGAATACTGTCGTCTAAGATGTGGAAAAATCAGTCAATACAAAGCTGAATTTTGACAAGCAAACTCACTTTGGCAATTGTCACCGCATTCAAAGATGCATATCCATGTGAAAAGTACATCATAAAATGGACAAGCAGTGTATAACATTAATGAAGCAAAAGAAAACTTGAGCTGTCAAATGAAATTCAGCACCTGTGTGTCCATAACCTACTCCAGAGGCATAAACCAGATGGAATCGCACTAGAACAATGATATATTTAACTATTTAATTCTTTTATTCTCGGCAACTTTAATTATAAAGGATTTTAAACTTGTTGAGTTGCAGGAAGCAGAGTGAAGAAGGTGGCTTCATACTGAAGTACAAACCGATATCTAAAGATCAAAAAAAGAAATGAAAGAGCTATATGATTCTTTTGCTGTCACCAACTTTGACTTTTTGAAAGAAAGAATCAGAAAAAGGGATGATCATTTGGCTTTATAATTTCAATTTTTAAGGCAAAACAGCTGCATGATAGACCCTCCTTCAGCCTTTAGGCACGACAGAAGTTGGAGATTGAAGCTTGCCATAAAGAAGGAATCACAGGCAAGGCATTGCATTTTTAAAGTTGGTTTTGACACTTGAAATAGTAAAATAAGAGAGGAAAGATGACAATGCCATTCTTCTTTGCCAATCATGGCCACTCTCAGTCTGAGATCAGTGCTTAAAACATTCACTGCGTTTAAGCCACCAAAAAAAAAAGACTTGTCTAAATTTGGTTGCGGGTGATCAAGATCATACATAGATTCTGACTCACGCAGCGGATTAGAGTAGTTAAGATCAATGAAATTTCAGCAATAAAATCTAAACTTGATGTCCAAAGTAGAGCTGTCTACAAAATTGAAATCAATACCCAGGCTCTTTTTTGGCTTGACTTGGCCCATCCATTTAAGCTCGTTTTACTGTTTATCCGATTAAAAATTTATTTTTTATTAATATTTATATATTTTATAATTAAATTTAAATAAAAAATATATTATTTTAATATAAGAATACTATTTGACCGAGTCAGAAACATAAAAATGCAAATTCGAACTTGATTCCGACCAGCTGTTGGGCTAGGTAAACTACCCGGCCCATGGACAGGTATAGTCCAGAGGAAGCTTAACAACTTCTCAGTTGAGAATCCAAACTCTAACTCTAGTCTTTAATCTTTCAAATGATCTAACAACCCATTACCGCAACTAAACCAAAAACTAAAAGAAGTGCAGAAATTAATTAGTTTTTGAACGAAAACCAAAAAACACCAAAGAGAAAAAAAAACAGAATAACAGCAATAGTAATTAATCAGCACCTTAGACACAGATTTCTTTAGATAAATGTCACTACCAATGGGAATAGCGACAGAAACCTGAAAACAAAAGCAAAAATCTCAGTCTTGCAGAAAACCCATTTCGATAAATTAAACAGCTGCTGAAAAAAACATAAGATTAGAACTTTTTCCCCCCAGGGGAACCAAAGAAAGAGTAAAGTGAAGAACAAAAAAGACCTGGGTTACAGCAGAATGAAGCATTATGAGATGAAAGAGAAGGTTTTGAAATAGCAGAGAAATGGAGATTGGAGCTTTTGGGTCTCTTCTCTTCTCTCGGTTGGAATACTTTGATGGGAGATCCTTTCTTTAGGGACTCCAAACGAGTCGACCTGGCGATGCATGTTTAGTATTTCGGTTAGTTTTTAGTAGTTGTGTTATATTTATATAAATTTTTAATAATTTATATTATATAAATTTTATATTTTATATATTTTATATTATATTATATTGTAATGTATTTTATATTATATTTTATTAAATTTTTAATTTTATTTAAAATTAGTAAATTTAAATAATTATGTATAAATAGTCAATAAAATAAATTAAAATAATTTTTAATTGGTTTTTAATTGAGGCAATTTTGTTATTAAAATGAAACTGAGGGTTGGGTTATTTTTTTAGCTTTCTACTATTTATTTTCATTTTTTATTTTTTGTATTTGAATTATATTTGTGTTATTTTGTATTATATGATTATATAAATTTTAAAATATTAATAATTTATTTTATGTAGATTTTGATAATTTCATGTATTTA